>CM034298.1:27451890-27788064 GCA_019925795.1 Dendrobium chrysotoxum | reverse complement strand
GTGGGACTCTTTAGGATCAGCCTAAAACCTAGCATAAAGACAGACACTAAATATGATATCAGGTCGGCTAGCAGTCAGGTAAAGCAGTGATCCTATTATTCCTCTATACTTCTTCTGATTAACAGATTTTCCACTTGAATCCTTATCTAACTGACCAGAGGAGCTCATGGGAGTATTGATTGGCTTGGCTTTGTCTATTTCATATTTCTTCAAAATGTCCTTAGTGTATTTAGATTGATTGAGAAAGGTTCCATCATCCGTTTGCCTTATGCTAAACCCCAAAAAGTAGGACAATTCTCCCATCATACTCATCTCAAACTCCTTACTCATTATTTTAGAAAACTCATCACATAAATATTTATCAGAAGATCCAAAAATTATATCATCAACATAAATCTGGATAATGAGTAAGTCATCCCCTATTCTCCTCAGAAAAAGGGTGGTGTCTACGCTCCCCTCAACAAACTCTCTTTCTAACACGAATGTGCTAAGCCTCTCATACCAAGCTCTGGGTGCCTATTTCAACCCATACAAGGCCTTTTTTAATTTATAAATATGATTTGGATATTGGAAACTCTCAAAACCTAGGGGTTGTTCTACAAAAATATCCTCTTTTATTACCCCATTTAAAAAGGCACTCTTGACATCCATTTGAAACAGCTTAAATCCCTTATAACACGAAAAGGCTAGTAGCACTCTAATGGCTTCCAATCTAGCTACGGGGGCAAAAGTCTCCTCAAAATTAATCCCTTCTATCTTATTATACCCCTTAGCCACCAATCTTGCCTTATTTCTCACCACCACACCAGAATCATTCATCTTATTCTTAAAGACCAACTTGGTTCCCACAATACTTTGATTTCTAAGTCTTTCTACTAACTCCCAAACATCATTCCTTACAAATTGATTCAATTCTTCCTGCATAGCTAAGATCCAAAACTCATCTGAAAGGGCTTGATTGATGTTGGTGGGTTCAGTCATTGAGATAAAGGCATAATGGTTTACTTCCTTCCTAAGTCCATGCCTAGTCCTAACACCTTCAGAAGGGTCTCCTAAGATCAGTTCTTTAGGATGACTCGAAGAATATCTCCAATCTATAGGCAATGTGGTTTAAGGTTCTACCCTCTCATTCAGATTTGTATTTCTAATCCCTTGGGTAATTTTCTCTACCTCTTCTTTTTCCTCAATTCTATTCTCCTTAGGATCAAATTCATCAAACACCACAAGAGTTATCTCTTCCACTACCAAAGTCTTTTTATTGAACACCCTAAAGAATTTCCCCACACTAGAATAGCCTAAGAACACTCCTTCATCAGATTTGGGGTCAAACTTTCCTAAGGGTGATTTTCTGTTGTTCAGAATAAAAACCTTACAGCCAAGACATGGAGGTGGGATAGGTTTGGAGTTCTACCCTTAATGATCTCATAAGGTCTCTTGTTCAGTTTTGATCTCACATTTACCCTATTCAACACATAAAAGGTAGTGTTCACCGCTTCAGCCCAGAAGTATTTTAGAAGTGAATACTCGGCAAGCATGACTCTAGCGGCTTCCACTAAGGTCCTGTTCTTCCTTTCAGCTACCCCGTTCTGTTGAGGGGTCCTAGGAGCTGAAAAATTGTGACTAATCCCTTGCTCCTCACAAAAACTTCCAAATTTCTCATTTTCAAAATCTCCATCATGATCACTATGAATAGTCAAGATCTCACAACCTAACTTCCTCTGAATCCAAGTGGAGAAGGACTTAAACTCATCAAATGACTCAGATTTGTGTGACAAAAATTTAATCCAAGTGAACCTCGAGTAGTCATCTACAATCACAAATCCATAGACTTTTCCCCCTAAGCTGGCAGTGCTAATGGGTCCAAAGAGGTCCATATGAAGAACTTCTAAAGGTCTAGAGGTGCTAATATCCTTAACAGAGTGAATAGAGGACTGGACTTGCTTCCCTAACTGACAGGCATCACACATGTGATCCTTAGTGAACTTAAGCTTGGGCACACCTCTAACTAAGTCCTTTTGGGTGACTCTCCTAAGGGTTTTCATACTAGCATGACACAATCTCCTATGCCACAACCAAGACTCATCAGTAGTAATTTTTAAACAAATTGAATTCTCAGATTTAATACAACTTACATCCAGCTTGTAGATGTTATTGATCCTTTGCCCCTGCAAAATAACTTTATCATTTAAGCTTAAAATGCAGCCAGTAGGTAGGAATTTGATGCTGTATCCTTTGTCACAAAGTTGACTGATGCTCAATAAGTTATGTTTTAGTCCATCTACAAGCAAAACATTATCAATCATAAAATTCTTTGAATCACCAATTATACCTGAGCCTACCACCCTCTTGGTGGTTTTATCTCCAAGTGTGACCTTGCCTCCAGCCCTGGCCTCCAGCGAAATAAACTGATTTGCATCTCCAGTCATGTGTCTAGAACATCTGATATTCATGTACCACATGCTCTCACGAGGTCTTGTGTGAGAGCACCCCTACAAAAATATCAAATGTCAGTCTTAGGAACCCAAACAGGTTTGGGTTCCTTCTCATGAAAAGAAGAATGCAATGCATGCGTGCTGTGCTGTGAAACAGGCAGTTTGAGCCTCCACACCCAATGTGTACTACGGTGAATAGTGCGGGTGTGGGTGTCCTAACATGCCACATGAAAAATATCTAACACCAGAAAAAGGGTTAACTAATCTACGTGGGTGATAGTGCCTCTTTCTAGATGTATATGAAACATGCTTTGATGAACTTGTAATAGATTTTTCAAAAGGTGGCGGTGCATAAAACTGTGCAAAAGTAGGAGGTGTTTGGCTTTTCTCAAAAGCACTGATTTTCACTTTCAAAAATTCATTCTCTTTATTTAAACTTGTAATTTTAAATTTTAAAGCACCATTGCTACTTTCTACTTCACATGCCATGGTATCTAATTCTTTAAAAGCTCTCTCCAAATCAACATGAGTGGATTTCAATGAATCATGCACAGTAACTAAATCAGAATATTTTTTATTCAATTCATCAAACTCATCAAGTAAAGACATGTGATTGCTATCAACAGTGGAATGATCCTGAATCAAAACATCATGCTCTTTTTGCAAAGTCAAATAATCCAGTTTCAAACTAGCATGGGTTTTCTTAAGCTTCCTATACGATGCATGAATTTTTTCAGATACTTCAAGTAATTGATCGTAAGTAAGCTCACATACCTCTTCCTGGTCCGACTGACCAGGGTGATCATTAGCCATCAGACACAAATTTTTTTCCTCCTCTTCAGCTTCTGTCTTAGAGGAGTCGGATGCAGAGTCTGCCTAGAACACCTTTTGTATCCGCTTCTTATCCTTTCTGAACTTTTGTTTCTCCTCACCCTTCTCCTTGCTTGGGTGAGCCTTTAGTGTAGGATAATCTACCCTTATGTGTCCAGATTTCCTGCATTCAAAATAAACAGATTCAGATGAACCTTTAAAGTTTCTACTGGTCTTACTTTTGTTCCACTTTTGAAAATTCTTATTCTTTTTCCTTAGAAAGCTCTTGAATTATCTTATGATTAAGGCAACATCATCACTATCAAACCTGAAAGTGCTAGCATCTGAATCATTGGCCTTTAGCGCCACTGTCTTCTCCTTCTTTCGTTCACCTGCATCAAGTTGTCTTTGGTTCACCCCTTGCTCGTAAGCTATGAGTGATCCAAGTAAGCTGTCAATAGAGTAAGTATTTAAATCTTTAGATTTCATGATCGCAATAATCTTAGCATCATATGAAGAAGGCAAACATCTAAGAATTTTATTCACTCTTTCGTAATTCGTTAGTTCTCTTCCTAGAGCATGCAAAGAGGTAACGATTTGAGTGAACCTTGTGTATATTTTTGAAATCATCTAACTGGGTTTCATGCGAAAAAGTTCATAATCATGTAACAAGATGTTTAACCCAGACTGTTTGACTTTAGTTGTACCTTCATATGTTATACATAATCTATCCCAGATTTCTTTACCTATTATACAACTAGAAAAATGCATATAGTCTTCAGATTTTAAAGCACAAAAGAAACAGTTCAAACATTTTGCATTTAACTGTGCTAAATCACGATCATCAAAAGTCCAATATACAATGTTGCAAATCTGGTTTTGATGATGACAAACATGTTTCCAGTGTGTTTTGCTTGGCTAATCTGTTTCAGGCACAAAAGACCGCGAGCCACTCAAGCCAACTCAAGATCGGGTCCAAGTGTGTTAAATGTATGATTTTTCTTTTTATTGAGTCAATTGTAATGTAACTGATTCCCTAGCTAAGTAACCTTGCACACACACACTCAGAGGGAGAGATTGAGTGAATTAGAGTTTCTGTTGCAATTTTGTTCAGATCGTCCTGGACGATATCCACATCGTCCTGGACGATCCAGTTAAAACAGAAACCCTAATTAGGGCGACTAAGTTAAGAAGGACTGATTGAGCCGATCGTCCTGGACGATCTACCGATCGTACGGGATGATATTCCCAAATCAGAAATTCTCAGCCGCCAGATTAAGTTAGGCAAGTTTTATTTTAAGTATTTTGGTCTGATCGTCCCGGACGATACGTGTATCGTCCTAGACGATTCACTACAATCATGCCTAAATTAGTCTGGTAATTAAGGAAAGCAATTAATGTTTAATTGATACGATCACATCGTCCTGGACGATCGCAGGATCGTCCCGGACGATCGTGATCGTCTTGTGCATTTCAGCTGTACGTCCAGAACTATGTACAGGACGATTTGGGGCCTTTTTGAACTAATCGTACCGGACGATTACCCTATCGTCCAGGACGATCAAGTCATTTTTTGGTCGTCCAGCACAGATTTCTCTGGACGACCCGAACTGTCTTCTGGACGATTTCCTTCAATTTGAACTAATCGTCCCGGACGATCGCAGGATCGTACGGGACGATATGAACAACTTTTTCTACTGATCGTCCAGAAGAGCCAGATCGTCCAGGCTGAAACAGCTGAATTTGAACTGATCGTACAGGACGATCTACCGATTGTCCTGGATGATCTTGGCCGACAAGTTGAGATTTAGGGCAAATTTTAAGCCCTCCTTTAAAAAAACTTTTTCCTAGATTTAGAAAGATCTTTTGCTGCCTTCCTTCCCTGAGAAATCCTAGAGAGAGAGAGTTGGGAGAGAGAGAAGAGATCTTGTGAGGGGGAGTTAGTGAGGGATTCACTAAGGTTGCTCCAAGCACGGATCAGAGTCGTCTTCTCCGCTCGTCGTCTGTCGTCTAGTCGGTGTTCTTCGTGGGAGGATCGTTCGCAAGAAGATCCGGGTTCTCTGCCCGCTTCAGGAGGAAGCGAAAGGAGTTCGTGGGTTCTCTGCCCGCTTCAGGTGGAAGCAAAAGGAGTTCGAAGGTTCTCTGCCTGCTTCAGGAGGAAGCGAAAGGAGGTCGGGTTCTCTGCCTCACCGTGTGGTGAAAAGGAGGTCTTTTGTACAGGCTTCTCTGCCTTGCTGTGGGAGCAAAAGGAGAGTCACTTTCGTTTAGTGCAATACCCGGAGGGGAGGCTCCGGGGAGTGGACGTAGGTCAAGTTGACCGAACCACTATAAAATCTGGTTTGCTTTTCTGATTCAGTTTTTTGCATTTTACTTTTCAATATAAACTGCTTGGGTGAATATCGTTGGTTGATCTTTTCGTTATTGTTTACTTGTTTCCGCTGCTAAGTATCGAAAAGATTTTTATAGTTATCGTGAAATTTTTAAATAACCAATTCACCCCCCCCTCTTGGTTAGCCTCGGGACTAGTTCACTAGGGCTTAACATCCCTTTCGAACTTTCAAGTGGTATCAGAGCGGGATTCAAAATTTCTGTTTAAAAACTTTTGAATTTGATCCATGGCTAACTGTAACAATCGTAATACTGCTGAAGGTTGTTCTATAACTAGACCACCGTTGTTTGATAACATTCCATTTGATTTTTGGAAAACACGCATGTCTACTTTTCTTCAGTCTATTGATTATCGCATGTGGATGTTAGTTAAGGACGGATACGAACCACCTTTTCGAATGGTTAACAATGTGAAAACTGAATTGCCGTTTGCTGATTGGACATTTGATGATCGTGATTTAGCACAGTTAAATGCCAAATGTTTGAACTGTTTCTTTTGTGCTTTAAAATCTGAGGACTATATGCGTGTTTCTACTTGTACAACGGGAAAAGAGATTTGGGATAGATTATGTATAACATATGAAGGTACAACTGAAGTCAAACAGTCTAGGTTAAACATCTTGTTACATGATTACGAACTTTTTCGCATGAAACCTAGTGAGACTATTTCAGAAATGTACACAAGGTTCACTCAGATTGTTACCTCTTTGCATGCTTTAGGTAGAGAACTTACCAACTACGAAAGAGTGAACAAGATTCTTAGATGTTTGCCTGCTTCTTATGATGCTAAGATTACTGCTATTACCGAATCCAAAGATTTAAATACTTACTCTATTGACAGCTTACTTGGATCACTCATTGCTTACGAGCAAGGGGTGAACCAAAGGCAACTTGATGCAGGTGAACGCAAGAAAGAGAAGACAGTGGCACTAAAGGCCAAAGATTCAGATGCTAGCACTTCCGGGTCTGATAGCGATGATGTTGCCTTAATCACAAGGCAATTCAAAAGCTTTCTAAGGAAGAAACATAAGAACTATCAGAAGTGGAACAAGGGTAAGTTCAATAAAAACTTTAAGGGTTCATCTGAATCGGTTTGTTTTGAATGCAGGAAGCCCAGACACATTAAGGCTGATTGTCCGACACTTAAAGCTCATCCAAGCAAGGAGAAGGGTGAGGAGAAACCAAAGTTCAGAAAGGACAAGAAGCGGATTCAGAAGGCGTTCTGGGCAGACTCTGCATCCGACTCTTCTGAGACTGAAGCTGAAGAGGAGGAAACAAACTTGTGTCTGATGGCGGATGATCACCCTGGTCAGTCCGACCAGGAAGAGGTATGTGAGCTTACTTACGATCAGTTATTTGAAGTTTCTGAAAAGATTCATACATCATATAGGAAGCTTAAGAAAACCCATGCTAGTTTGAAACTAGATTATCTGACTTTGCAAAAAGAGCATGAAGTGTTGATTAAGGATCATTCCACCATTGATAGCAATCACATGTCTTTACTAGATGAGTTTGATGAACTGAATAAAAAGCATTCTGATTTAATTGTTGAGCATAACTTGTTAAAAACAGCGCATGTTGAATTAGAACTTGCTTTTAAGAAAGTGAATGATTTGGCATCTGAGTTAGAAAGTATTGAAAGTGCAAATACGTTTGAAATTGGAAGTTTAAACAAACACATTGAGTTTTTGAAAGTGAAAATCAGTTCTTTTGAAAATAACAAAACACCGCCTACTTTTGAACAATTTTATGCACCGCCACCTTTTAAAAATTCTGTTGCAAGTTCTTCAAAGCATGTTTCATACACTACTAGGAAGAGGCACTATCACTCACGACGTTTAGTTAATCCTTTTCCTGGTGTTAGATGTTTTTCATGTGGCATGTTAGGACACATATCACACACTTGTACTGTTCACCGTAGTACACATTGGGTGTGGAGACCCAAACTGCCTGTTGCACAGCACAGCACGCATGCATCGCATTCTTCTTTTTATAAGAAGGAACCCAAACCTATTTGGGTTCCTAAGACTGACATTTGATGATTTTGTAGGTGTGCTCTCACACAAGACCTCGTGAGAGCATGTGGTACCTGGACAGCGGATGTTCTAGACATATGACTGGAGATGCAAATCAGTTCATTTCGCTGGAGGCCAGAGCTGGAGGCAAGGTTACACTTGGAGATAACACCACCAGGAAGGTGGTAGGCACAGGTATAATTGGTGATTCAAAGAACTTTATGATTGATAATGTTTTGCTTGTAGATGGACTGAAACACAACCTGCTGAGCATCAGTCAACTCTGCGACAAGGGATACAGCATCAAATTCCTGCCCACTGGCTGCATTTTAAGCTTAAATGATGAAGTTGTTTTGCAGGGGCAAAGGATCAACAACGTCTACAAGCTGGATGTAAGTAGCATTAAATCTGATAATTCAATTTGCTTAAAAACTGCTGCTGATGAGTCTTGGTTATGGCATAGGAGATTGTGTCATGCCAGTATGAAAACCCTTAGGAGAGTCACCCAAAAGGACTTAGTTAGAGGTGTGCCCAAGCTTAAGTTCACTAAGGATCACCTGTGTGATGCCTGTCAGTTGGGGAAGCAAGTCCAGTCCTCTTTTCACTCTGTTAAGGATATTAGCACCTCTAGACCTTTAGAAGTTCTTCACATGGACCTCTTTGGACCCATTAGCACTGCCAGCTTAGGGGGGAGAGTCTATGGTTTTGTGATTGTTGATGATTATTCAAGGTTCACTTGGGTTAAGTTTTTGTCACACAAATCTGAGTCATTTGATGAGTTTAGATCTTTCTCTACTTGGATTCAGAAGAAGTTAGGATGTGAGATTATTACCATCCATAGTGATCACGGAGGGGAGTTTGAAAATGAAAGATTTGGAAGTTTTTGTGAGAATCATGGGATTAGTCACAATTTTTCAGCTCCTAGGACCCCTCAGCAGAACGGGGTAGCTGAAAGGAAGAACAGGACCTTAGTGGAAGCCGCTAGAGCCATGCTTGCCGAGTATTCACTTCCAAAATACTTTTGGGCTGAAGCGGTGAACACTGCCTGTTATGTGCTGAATAGGGTGAATGTGAGAGTCAAACTGAACAAGACACCTTATGAGATCATTAAGGGTAGAACACCAAATCTGTCCCACCTCCATGTTTTTGGCTGTAAGGTTTTCATTCTGA
The DNA here is from genome assembly GCA_019925795.1 of Dendrobium chrysotoxum. Classification (NCBI taxonomy): domain Eukaryota; kingdom Viridiplantae; phylum Streptophyta; class Magnoliopsida; order Asparagales; family Orchidaceae; genus Dendrobium; species Dendrobium chrysotoxum. Next base: position 27,779,249 of record CM034298.1, on the reverse strand, counting down.
ACAACGGGAAGTCACCCTTAGGAAAATTTGACCCCAAATCTGATGAAGGAGTGTTCTTAGGATATTCAAGTGTGGGGAAATCCTTTAGGGTGTTCAATAGGAGGACTTTGGTGGTGGAAGAAACAACCCATGTAGTGTTTGATGAATCTGATCCTAAGGAGTCTAGATCTGAAGTAGAAGATGAAGAGATTGTTGAGGTTACCCAAGGAGTTGGAAATACAAATTTGGAGGAAAGGGTAGAACCTCAAACCCCATTGCCTAGAGATTGGAGATATTCTTCGAGTCATCCAAAAGAACTGATCTTAGGAGACCCTTCTGAAGGTGTTAGGACTAGGCATGTACTTAGGAAGGAAGTAAACCATTCTGCCTTTATCTCAATGACTGAACCCACCAACATCAATCAAGCCCTATCGGATGAATTTTGGATTTTAGCTATGCAGGAAGAATTGAATCAATTTATAAGGAATGATGTTTGGGAGTTAGTAGAAAGACCTAAAAATCAAAGTATTGTGGGAACCAAGTGGGTCTTTAAGAATAAGATGAATGATTCTGGTGTGGTGGTGAGAAATAAGGCAAGATTGGTGGCTAAGGGGTATAATCAGATAGAAGGGATAGATTTTGAGGAAACTTTTGGCCCTGTAGCTAGATTGGAAGCCATTAGAGTGCTACTAGCCTTTGCCTGTTATAAGGGATTTAAGCTGTTTCAAATGGATGTCAAGAGTGCCTTTTTAAATGGGGTAATTAAAGAAGATGTTTTTGTAGAACAACCCCCAGGTTTTGAGAGTTCCCAATATCCAAGTCATGTCTATAAATTAAAAAAGGCCTTATATGGATTGAAACAGGCACCCAGAGCTTGGTATGAGAGGCTTAGCACATTCCTGTTAGAAAGAGAGTTTGTTAAGGGGAGCGTAGACACCACCCTTTTTCTGAGGAGATTAGGAGATGACTTACTCATTGTCCAGATCTATGTTGATGATATAATTTTTGGATCTTCTGATAAATACTTATGTGAAGAGTTTTCTAAAACAATGAGTAAAGAGTTTGAGATGAGTATGATGGGAGAATTGTCCTACTTTTTGGGGTTTAGCATAAGGCAAAAGGATGATGAAACCTTTCTCAATCAATCAAAATACACTAAGGACATTTTGAAGAAATATGAAATGGACAAAGCCAAGCCAATCAATACTCCCATGCCCTCCTCAGTTCAGTTAGATAAGGATTCAAAGGGAAAATCTGTTGATCAGAAGAAGTATAGAGGGATAATAGGGTCACTGCTTTACCTGACTGCTAGCCGACCTGATATCATGTTTAGTGTCTATCTTTGTGCTAGGTTTCAGGCTGATCCTAAAGAGTCCCACCTGACTGCTGTTAAGAGAATTCTTAGATATCTTTTAGGAACCCCAAACCTAGGAATTTGGTACCCTAGGCACAGCACCTCTTTTGAGATCATTGGATATTCTGATTCTGACTTTGCGGGGTGTAGGGTGGATAGGAAGAGTACTTCTGGGACTTGTCAATTTATAGGACAATCGTTAGTCTCCTGGTCCAGTAGAAAACAGAACTCAGTTGCACTTTCCACTGCTGAAGCTGAGTACATTGCCTTAGGGAGTTGTGTGGCCCAAGTTCTTTGGTTGAAGCAGCAAGTCTTGGATTTAGGAGTACCTGTTGGCACAATTTCTGTTCTGTGTGATAATACTAGTGCCATCTGTATCTCTAAGAATCCAATCCAACATTCTAGGACCAAACACATTGACATTAGGCATCACTTCATTAGGGACCATGTTACAAAAGGGGACATTGAACTACACCACGTAGCAACTGAAAATCAGATGGCTGACATATTCACTAAACCACTGGCCTTTGACTCATTCAGCATTTTGAGAACCAGATTAGGAGTGATTGATATAAATGCTTGATTCTGATGACTGCTGATTTATGATTGTTATAATTGGTATTCTGATTTCTATTAGTTAGTTTTTTGTATTGTGATTTCTGATTTCTGTTAGTTAGTTTTGGTTTGATTATTTGCTTTTAATTGATTTTATTTCTTCTGCTGATTTCTGTGTTACCCTTTGTGTTAGTTTGATTTGAGTATTTACTTTGCTATGATTTTCTACCTATTTTTTTTTTATGCTTTTCAAGATCTGATCACCGCTCACTACTTCTGGTGATCTGAATTTTGACTGAGAGTTTTTACCTTGTTTTGGTTTGGAAGCTGATAAGCAGTGATTGACTTCGCTGAATCTGTTAAAGGGAAGAAACATTGATAATTGTTTCTCTTCCTCTAACTCCTTTACTGGTGTATAGTTTCTTTTGAATAAAAATCCTTTTCAAAATTAAAATGTTAGTTTTTGAAATAGAGATTATTTTATCTTCCTACAGTAATCTGCCTCATATCAATAGTGTTTTTCAAAGTCTTGAGTCATTAGTTTGATTTTCTAAACCAAGTGATTGCATTTATCATATGTTGTATGAGTTTTGTTTTGTGAATCGTTCTTCCTTACTGCGGAGAGTCATCTCCTATGTCTGGAAGATAATCTTACAGCTGAGACTCTTTAATGATTATGAAAAGGAGAAAGCTTATAAAAGATGCGCAGTGCGCCAGATAATTTGAAAAAGAGGCATAAAATGAGCCCAAAACTGAAAAGATGCGAAATTGCCAAATTGGATACACAAAGTGTATCAAAAATCAAAAGATGCGCAAAGCGCCAACCAATTTGCAAAAGAGGCACAAAATGAGCCCAACACAAGCTTTCTTTCCTTTCAGATTATTAAATGTCTTAGAAAAATCTGTGCGCCACTTAATATTTTCAAAAGCTTGAGTCTTGAAAATTCTGATTTCTGATTTTTTACTTTGTAACACTATTATATCAGATATTTTTCTAGAACGAGGCTTGAAAGGATTTCTTTTCAAATCTAATGTCTTTTATTCTGAATCGAATTTTTGTTTTGAAAGGGGTTTGCATCGATAAGGTGCCCGGGGTCGGCGCTACGAACGTTGATTATTTCCAACCTTTTCTGGATTTCAGCGCTGTCAATCGTCCTGTCATTGGTTTTCGAATCTAAAGTCAAGGAAAAATTCTGATTTTCTAAGAGCAGTTTAATCAAAAATTTAATAAAAAAAAAAAAAAAAAAAACTTCTATGTGTTTTTTACGTAAGTTTTATTCGTCTTTTTGTGATTTTGATTTCATGGTTGTGTTTTTTGGATCCTGATCGATCATCTTCATCCTCCATTCTTTTCTGCTTTTCTTCACATCGTCCTGGACGATACGCCTATCGTCCTGGACGATCCTCTTCGTCCTGGACGATCCAAAAAATCGTCCTGGACGATTCATTCAAAATCATTCCCACTGCTCCTACTGCTGAAACTACCCCAATTATTGGTGATCGTCCGGGACGATAATTACATCGGCCTGGACGATATGATCCATATCTTCCTGATACGATCAAACGGCTGACATTGCACCAATTATTGCCCATCGTCTTGGACGATCCACCTCATCGTCCTGGACGATCCATGTGTCAGCCACTGGATGATTGGAATTCGGCCCGTCCGACGTATTTATTGCATATCGTCCTGGACGATCCACTTAATCGTCCTGGACGATACTTTTTGTCAACGGTCGTCCATCCTGACTCCTCGGGACGATCGCCTGTGTCTAATCGTCCTGGACGATCTCTGATCGTCTTGGACGATCGGACCGCCTTTTTGACCAATCGTCCAGAACGTCATAAATGACCACATCGTCCCGGACGATCCCTCGATCGTACGGGACGATCCGCCCGTTTTCTATTTAAACAGCGGTTTTCTTCATGTTTTTCACATCGTTTTTCCTCCACTTTCCTTCTCCTTTCCTCCTCTCTGGTTTCCTAATGGCTGGTGGCAAAAGATCTCGTCAAAAGGGGGCCAGTTCGTCCCGGGGACATGTAGATCCTCGCTTCCTGAATGCCGCCGATCAGGCGGCTTTCGAATGCTATCGTAATGTAGGTATCACGCACTCCAAGATTGTCAATCCACGCACTCTCACGTATCTCGTTTTAGACTTGTTCGCACACACCTCCCTCACCTTCATTCTGACCTTAGCCTTTCCCTTCAATCTGGAACTCCTTCGCATCTTCTTTGCCAACTTGCGCATTTCCGCGGACTATTCCACTCTTCGCTCCTACGTAAATCAACGCCCCGTGGAACTCACGACCCACGATTTTCACAATATCCTCAACTTGTCTATCACTGGCGATAAGATCCACACGATCATCACCGATCCTGACTATGATTGGAGTGTCGCCAATCACTTCCTTCGCAATACTAACGCACCCTATCACGACAATGCTTGCACTTCCCTTCTCAAGGATGCCTGGACCATTCAGCACGTCCTTCGTTCCTCCGTCATTCCAATGGCGGGGGATCGGATTCACATTACCCCGCTCCTGTCCTTAACCACCTACTACATCATGGCCCGTCGAGAATTTAATGCCTCTAATTTGATCATCCGATACATAGAACATCTCACCACCATTAGAGATCCGGGCCACAGGCGTCGCCCAAATCTAGCTTTAGGTCATCTCATTCACTATGCCTTAGAGACAAAATATGACCTTCAGTATCCTGTCCCTCCTGATGTCCCTCCTTCCTTCTTCACAAACAACTCATTCCACGTCCTACACAGCACCCGCCTACATCCGGAACCTGCCCCGGATGTTGAGGAAGAAGAGGAAGAGGCTGCTCCAGTTCCTGCTGCACCAGAGGCACCTGCACCCCTTCGCATTGCCTCTCCCCTTGACCACCTGGTGCAGCGCTTCGACCAGTGGGAGGCCCGTTTTGACTCCTACGTGGTTGCCCAGGAGCAGCAGCACAACGAGGACCTCCAACGCTTCGCGGACTATGCTGCGCAGCAGCAGCAGCAGCACGACCAGGACATGGCCTGGTTTGGAGCTCACTTTCAGGCCATTCACCATTACTTCTACCCTCCACCGCCACCTCCTTCTTCCGATCAGGATCCGCCTCAGTTTTAGTTTTCTGTCGTGTTGTTGTTCTGTATATATTTTATTTTATGTTTTATTTCCGTGTTTATGTTTCTCCCTCCTCCTTTTTGTGATGTCAAAAGGGGGAGTCAGTTGTAGTCGTGTCGTGTCTGTTTCTGTTTTCTATTTCATGTTTTCTGTATTGTTTGAGCTGTTAAATGAAAATTAAAAAAAAAATGTTTGTTTTGTTTGATCTGCTAGTTTACCTTTGTTTTCAGACTAATTTACAAATGTTTGCCATCATCAAAAAGGGGGAGATTGTTGCAAATCTGGTTTTGATGATGACAAACATGTTTCCAGTGTGTTTTGCTTGGCTAATCTGTTTCAGGCACAAAAGACCGCGAGCCACTCAAGCCAACTCAAGATCGGGTCCAAGTGTGTCAAATGTATGATTTTTCTTTTTATTGAGTCAATTGTAATGTAACTGATTCCCTAGCTAAGTAACCTTGCACACACACACTCAGAGGGAGAGATTGAGTGAATTAGAGTTTCTGTTGCAATTTTGTTCAGATCGTCCTGGACGATATCCACATCATCCTGGACGATCCAGTTAAAACAGAAACCCTAATTAGGGCGACTAAGTTAAGAAGGACTGATTGAGCCGATCGTCCTAGACGATCTACCGATCGTACGGGACGATATTCCCAAATCAGAAATTCTCAGCCGCCAGATTAAGTTAGGCAAGTTTTATTTTAAGTATTTTGGTCTGATCGTCCCGGACGATACGTGTATCGTCCTAGACGATTCACTACAATCATGCCTAAATTAGTCTGGTAATTAAGGAAAGCAATTAATGTTTAATTGATACGATCACATCGTCCTGGACGATCGCAGGATCGTCCCGGACGATCGTGATCGTCTTGTGCATTTCAGCTGTACGTCCAGAACTATGTACAGGACGATTTGGGGCCTTTTTGAACTAATCGTACCGGACGATTACCCTATCGTCCGGGACGATCAAGTCATTTTTTGGTCGTCCAGCACAGATTTCTCTGGACGACCCGAACTGTCTTCTGGACGATTTCCTTCAATTTGAACTAATCGTCCCGGACGATCGCAGGATCGTACGGGACGATATGAACAACTTTTTCTACTGATCGTCCAGAAGAGCCAGATCGTCCAGGCTGAAACAGCTGAATTTGAACTGATCGTACAGGACGATCTACCGATCGTCCTGGACGATCTTGGCCGACAAGTTGAGATTTAGGGCAAATTTTAAGCCCTCCTTTAAAAGAACTTTTTTCTAGATTTGGAAAGATCTTTTGCTGCCTTCCTTCCCTGAGAAATCCTAGAGAGAGAGAGTTGGGAGAGAGAGAAGAGATCTTGTGAGGGGGAGTTAGTGAGGGATTCACTAAGGTTGTTCCAAGCACGGATCAGAGTCGTCTTCTCCGCTCGTCGTCTGTCGTCTAGTCGGTGTTCTTCGTGGGAGGATCGTTTGCAAGAAGATCTGGGTTCTCTGCCCGCTTCAGGAGGAAGCGAAAGGAGTTCGTGGGTTCTCTGCCCGCTTCAGGTGGAAGCAAAAGGAGTTCGAAGGTTCTCTGCCTGCTTCAGGAGGAAGCGAAAGGAGGTCGGGTTCTCTGCCTCACCGTGTGGTGAAAAGGAGGTGTTTTGTACCGGCTTCTCCGCCTTGCTGTGGGAGCAAAAGGAGAGTCACTTTCGTTTAGTGCAATACCCGGAGGGGAGGCTCCGGGGAGTGGACGTAGGTCAAGTTGACCGAACCACTATAAAATCTGGTTTGCTTTTCTGATTCAGTTTTTTGCATTTTACTTTTCAATATAAACTGCTTGGGTGAATATCGTTGGTTGATCTTTTCGTTATTGTTTACTTGTTTCCGCTGCTAAGTATCGAAAAGATTTTTGTAGTTATCGTGAAATTTTTAAATAACCAATTCACCCCCCCTCTTGGTTAGCCTCGGGACTAGTTCACTAGGGCTTAACATCCCTTTCGAACTTTCATACAAATGGGAGTTCAATTTTAATACCGTTAACAAGTCTATGTGGTGCTTCATAACCATCTTTAACTAACATCCACATACGATAATCGATTGATTGAAGAAAAGTAGACATGCCTGTTTTCCAAAAATCAAAAGAAATGTTATCAAACAACTGTGGTCTTGTAATAGAATAACCTTCAGCAGTATTACGATCGTTATAGTTAGCCATGGATCAAATTCAAAAGTTTTTAAACTTAAATTTTGAATCCCGCTCTGATACCACTTGAAAGTTCGATAGGGATGTTATGCCCTAGTGAACTAGTCCTGAGGCTAACCAAGAGGTGGGGGGTGAATTGGTTATTTAAAAATTTCACGAGGAATAGAAAAAATCTTTTCGATACTTTGCAGCAGAAACAAGTAAATAAGAACAAAAAGATCAATCACAGATATTCACCCAAGCAGTTAATATCAAAAAAGTAAAGTGCAGAACAGAATCAGAAAAGTAAACCAGATTTTATAGTGGTTCGGTCAACTTGACCTACGTCCAATCCCCGGAGCCTCCCCTCCGGGTATTGCACTAAACAAAAAGTGACTCTCCTTTTTCTCCCACAGCAAGGCGGAGAAGCCTGTCCAAAAACCTCCTTTCCACCACCCGGTGAGGCAGAGAACCTAACCTCCTTTTGCTTCCACCTGAAGCGGGCAGAGAACCCAACGTCCTTTTGCTTCCTCCTAAAATAGGCAGAGAACCTCAGATCTTTTTGCCGACGATCCTCTCCCAAAGAACACCGACAAGACGAAAGATGACGAGCGGAGAAGAAGACTCTGATCCTTGCTTGGAGTAACCTTCGTGAACCCCTCACAAACTCCCCCTCACAAGATCCTCTCTCTCTCCCAAACTCTCTCTCTCTCTCTAGTGTTTCTCTAGAAAGGAAAGTGGTAAAAGATTTTTCTTGTTGAAAGAAAAATATCTTTTAGAGGAGGGCTCAAAATTTGCCCTAAATCTCAACTGGTCGGCCAAGATCATCCAGGAGATCTATAGATCATCCTGTACGATCAGTTCAAAATTAGCTACTTCAGCCTGGACGATCTGGCTCTTCTGGACGATCAGTAGAAAAATTGATCATATCGTCCCGTACGATCCTGTGATCGTCCGGGACGATTAGTGTAAATCGAGGAATATAGTCGAGAAGATAGTTTAGGTCGTCCAGAGTAAACTGTACTAGATGACCAAAAAATAACCTGATCGTCCAGGATGATACGGAGATCATCCTGTATGATTAGTTCAAAAAGTGCCCAAATCATCCTGTACACAGTTCGGGTCGTACAGCTGAAATGCACTAGACGATCATGATCGTCCGGGACGATCCTGCGATCGTCCAGGATGATATGATGGTATCAATCTAATATAAATTTCTTTCCTTAATTACGAAATTAATTTAGGCATGATTGTACGGGATCGTCCGGGACGATACACGTATCGTCCTGGACGATGAGACCAAATATCTTAAAATAAAAACTTGCCTAACTTGATCTAGCAGCTGAGAATTTTTTATTTGAGGATTAAAGATCATCCAGGATGATCTGCTTAATCAGACCCTCTTAACTTGGTCTCCCTAATTAGGGTTTCTATTTTTACTTGATCGTCTAGGATGATGTGACTATCGTCCAGGACGATCTGAACAAAAATTTGAACAGAAACTCTAATTCACTCAAGCTCTCCCCCTGAGTGTGTGTGTGCAAGGTTACTTAGCTAGGGGATCAGTTACATTACAATTGACTCAATAAAAATAAAAACCAATACATTTGACCTGAATTACAACACAGACTGACTCGTTCTTGAACTGGCTTACACTTGCAATTGATCCTGCGTACCTGAAAGATTAGGCAGTCAACAAGAACCAGAGATGTTTGCTATCATCAAAATTATAGTCCTTGAAACCAAGTTTACAACAAGAGTTGTAGGATGGTGCAGGTGGTGGCACTGGTGTTGGTGCTGGTTCTAGTACAGGTGTAGCTGTAGGAGTAGCTCTCCCTTCTTAATTAAAATTAGGTTTCTCATGCTCTTGACCCAATTGATGATGTAAAAGAATACGGAAGGAAGCTTAAGTGCAGAATATTTGAAAAATGTCGTGAGGTAAAGGGTAGGTAATTTCAAATTTCTTTATAAGGATATAAGAAATGATGTGACCAAGGGTGACATTTTGCTTTCTCCTAGTTGATGGAAGTTAAAAAGGTGTCAGTTTTGGATATAGTTGATAAGCACTTGAGCTTCAACAAATTATGTGTATAACATTATGAAGTAGGTGACCAAGGAAAGGAGTGGAGTAATGCTGACATGATCGCCAGCTTTAGGTATAATTGAGGTTAGAAGAACATGGTAGATAATTCATGTGTTTTGATTGAGAGAGTGGACTAAATGTTAGTGTTAATTTAGAGAGACATTTCAGATAGTTAAATTTACAGCACTCCAATCAAAATCAATTCTAGAGGCCATGGATTGGGGATGAGGTCCTTCTGTGGAAAGGTGGATATATTTCCCTAATCCTCTTTAGTGATTTCTACACAGCAGTGACACACATAGGAGGTCATGATGGATGCCTTGATACTAATCCTTAGGTTTGTAAGAACTTTGTATAAGAGTTCAGAGTTGAAGGGAAATGCGAGAGTGAGAGGAAATTGAAGAGTGGTGAAAGCAAAAAAGTTCATCACCTCAAAGTTTAGTATCTTTTGATTTAGCATTCTCAAGGGGGTGATGTGAGCCTCTTAGTATTTGTAGTATGCGGCTTAAGCTTTAACGATTTGAAATCTATCATTAGCTGGGTGATGAGAGGAAGAGCCTCCTTGTGTCATGTGACATCGTTTGCAACCTCTGGCCATTTGAGAACTTAAAGTTGTGAGGGTAGGAGTTTGAAAGAAGAATTGAATTCAAGGTTTAGTGGATTGAACTAAGAAAATCCCTCCAATTTATAGATTTTTTATCCAACCGTTCTGTATGATTTGAAATAATACAGTACGATCATAGGAGTTAAATCGTCTGGACAAACTGCCAGAAAAAGGTGGTCAAATCATACAGTACGATCAATATCGTACTGGATGATCTTAAGAGATTTTGTTCATCCCGAGGTGTCGTCTATATGCTTTTTGACAAAATGGATTATATAGTACAAATAGGTGTTTGTACATGATGAATTAGAATTATTATCGTATCCACCAACTTGAATTCATTTAATGGCCTTTGAAAGGTGCATCATACAGTAGGAAGGAGTGTTCATACATTACTATTTCCAATAATTGGATAAATATATACTGTAGATTTAATTAAGGGCTGAGATTTGTGCAAGGATGTGTAGATTGTATAGTATGAAGTGAATTATACAGTATGATGTGAGTGTTTGATTGAAAAATATAGTTTTAAAAAGTATTTAATTTTCTTTGGGAAAAGTTTAATTTCTAGAATTTAAATTTTATAATCGTATACTTATTATGAATGATGCATCACCTTGAAAGGTGAACATATCGTTCCCTAATAGGTTCATATTATAAATCTTGAGATTTATCTTTATTATTATAATCAAGCTCAAGGAGAAATAATATATGATCCTGAAGGATCAAAATGATGTTAAATCTATTGTTCGACTATAATAATTCAGATAAGAGACCATTAATTTCATAATCAAGATTACGATGGTAATTGATATATCAATCCGGAGAAAGAAGATATCAATCACTGTCGATAGTTTGAATATGACAATAATGATCGTCTGGTTTAAATTTCCCAAAGATAATTAATTAAGGGTTTTGAAAATATGATTTTGAAATCAGGTCTGGGTTTCTAAATCTCCTACGAGCGCAAGCCCTCGTAGTTAATTACATCATAGAAAACCAAAAAATTTTCTACGAATACTCTCGATTAAAATAGCGATACGAATTTTATTTAAGATTTTAACGTTCGATGTCAAAGGAGGTAGGGACTGGAATTTTCAATCGGGAATGGTTCAAGGTTGAACACTTATTTTTGGAGTCAAAGGAGGAAGGGTAGGAGGTGTTTTGAGATCTTGAATCGCTTCAGAAACACCCCAACTTATCCTAAGTGTTGGGCTTGAATTAGATGGAAAGAGATTTAATATTTGAGTGGTCAATTTTATTAGAAAGTGAGAAACAAATTCCCAGAGGTTGAGATATTAAGATTGAAAATCTACCTCAAAACCTAAGTCTAAAATGGGTACTGAAAGTCAGTGACCTGGATCCTAGCTAATGCAATGCAGTCCTGGACTTACCCGGCCTGGATTGGGGAGCCAGCTAAATCACCTAAGCGCTTCAAAACCATGTTGTCAGGTCTTTTATGAAAGAGTGGTTAGGGACGTTGTTTAAGATTGAGTTTTTAGGAGAGCGGGGCCGACATCTAGAGCAGATCTTAATTGGCCCCTTAACATATATTGGGTGAAATGCTTAAGTTAAAAATGCAATTAAAAATTAGACTCAATTTTTAATTTGTATCTAATGCAATACATGCTAGTTGACTTGATAAAATGCTTAAATCAACATGTAGTAGTTTTAAAATCAGGCTTAAAAATAGATTTTATCCTACGGATTGCACAACATCCCCTTTGACAGAACTGCACCCTAATAGGTCAGGTGGTCAGCCAAAACCCACAGGCGGAGAGGTGCCTAACACAGAAGAGAAAAGTAAATATGAATGCATGAAAAACCCCCGATGAGTCCGGGCTTACTTTTTAAAAGCGTTAGAATTTCTATCTAAGCCTAAAGTTTTTAAATTTTAGTTAAAGTAGAAATAGTTCTTGACCGTACCCTCACGAGCCTCTGATCGAATTCCAGGCTAAATCAAATACGACATGCAAGAACGCCAAATAAACTACTAAAAGTATGTGGGTCCTTAATCTCAATCAACATCAAACAATCAACATTTAATTAAATAAATTAAATTAAAACTCAAATTGAAAGTTCATAGGCAAGTGCCTTTTAATTATACAACCCAGGGTCTGCAAAAAAAGTAAAGTGGCCGGGTACCACTGACTATAATCCAGATTCTACTCCTAAGACTCAAATGACTTTAAGAGTGGGTCTTCTCGTTCTTCACTTCTTCGTCTTCTTGAAACTCCTTGGATTGTCGGATCTGAATATCCAAATGAAAAGAAACTCTCCCTTGAAAGGGGGTTATCTTTTCTCTTTGGATATTTGAAATCATTCAAATTTGGATCTCCAAATGGAAAGAGACTCTCCCCTAAGGGATGTCTCTTCCTCTTTGGACTCCAAATTGGATGCTTAAACATCCCATTCTCAAAGCACTTTACACATTACAACTCAATTCAAATTAAATTATATTAATCAAAATTTAAAAATCTAGACTCAACCAGCTGCAGGGTTATCCTAATAATCAACAATTATATAAGCATCCCAAGTAGTTAATAGATTAAAATTTAAATGCTCAATCACAGCCAGACTTGGCCATGCTCTTTTAATTTTAAAGGGGGACTTAAGCAAATTTCTGGAGCACCTGTACAATTTAATAATTATGATTTTGCCCCCTTTAATTTATGCCCTCTATGAGCATGACCACCTGCATAAGATTGAATTAGTACAAATCATTCCTAACCTAGGGGTAGATCTATCGTATAATCAATCACATCATAGAGTGCAGTAAATAAATAAATAAACAATCACAACAATTCTATTATTAGCAAACAGCATGCAGTGAAAGCTCGAAAACCAGACACACAGTAAAAAAGTAAATACTAGCCTAGCCTAAGACTAGAGTTGGTTGTCCTAGAAAACCATCTAAAGTGTGTGTAAAAGTTGTGTATGTTTGATATATCCTAAATAGGATTATTTGATTAAAGTTGCTTGAGGTTCTGGTTGGTTGAAAGGCTTAAGGGAGACTTTTAATTAAAGTTTAAACCTTAATGATTTAAAATTTATTTTTAAAATTGATTTTAGTTATTTGTTGGATACCACCTTTGTTTCACACCGAAGCCGTGTAGTTTATTTCACCTTCCTTGGGGCTAATTTAATAGCCTCGTAGGCCTGAGTTACCTAGTGGTACCCGATATAATTAAATGATTTGAGTTTGATTAAATTTGAGGGTTAATTAAATTTTAATTAAAGTTGATTGGTTGCTGATTTTAATGTTTTAATTTATTTAAATTTTTCATTAACCAGTTCGTGGCGTTGTGCCACCAAGCTCGAGGATCAAAGCCTCCTTAGGACACGTAGCCCCGCAGCCCGAAGTAGTCTGGCCGATAAACCAAGTTAATGTATTTGAATTAAAGATTTTTAATTTAGTTAAATCATTAAGAATAAATTCATTTCAGTTTAACACTCCTTAGAATTTATTCATGGCGTTGTGCCACCAGGCTCGAGGAACAAAGCCTCCTTAGGACACGTAGCCCCGCAGCTCAGAGTAGTCCAGCCTAAAAACTTCATTTCAGGACTGGTTGTTATGTATTAAGGGAGTTAGTTGAGTTTTTTAAACATCAATTAAATATTTTTTGGAATTTGAAATTAATTATTAAATTTTGGAATTTTCTGGATTATTTTAATCATTTAATTAAGGGGTCAAAGATTGACTTTTTGATTTAAAGTGTTTTCTAGAAAGTTAATATTTTATTAAAATACTAGACCTTAATACGATCAGTTAGATAGTAAGTACGCTAAAATTGGATTTTTCTATATTTTTATTACGAAGGTTCGAAGTTTTGACTTGATTTTGAACTAGGTTTGACCAAAAGTTGACTTTTTTTTAAAATTAATTGATTTCTAGAAACTTAACAATTTTGATAAATATTAGACCTTTAGATGAGTTGTATGACTTTGAGTTTGCTTAATTTGGAGTTCATTTGAATTAGTTATGAATTATTGAAGTTTTGAGTATTTATTGAATTTTCAAAAATTATTTAATTAAAGGCCTTTTTGTGATTTGAATCCAAATAACCTCCAAACTCCTTGAAATCAACTCCAAAGGTCAGGAATGACCTAAGGGGTGATCTCCAAGTGTTTGGAAAATTTCTAGAATTTTTAATTATTTTTAATTAATTAAATTAATTAAATATTAAATTTCAATTAAAATTAAATGAGGCTTGATTTCAAAGTCCAGTCAAGGAGATTTTATTTTTCATTGATTAATGGTTTAATTTTGGTCAGTTTGAGGTATTATATATAATTTTTGGATTTAATCATGATTTATTACATTTTTTGGAAGTTTTAAGGCTTAATTAAGCTTTGATTTTGATTAAATTAATTAAGGGACTTAATGACTTCAAAATTCAGTGGGGAATTTTTCTAAGGCTGAGAATATCACTATATTTAAGTATTCAAAGTTTCAAGTCAATTTGAAGTGCATCCTAATTATTAGAATTATTCTAAATTCTCTAAACAAAGTCATTAATTATTATCCTTAATGATGACACTAAGTTTAATTGGGTTTGGATCAAAGTTTCTAGACCCTTGACTTAACATATGCATTCAAACACAATCACAATTAATCCTAAATCTAGGAGAACCCTAAGACTAGGTGGTGTGTGCTTCCTATACATGCAAAGATTAAAAAATAAAAATAAATTCAAATAAATAGAAGGTTAATTAATGAGTAATTAGGATAATAATTACCCATCAATTGATCAAGACTCCCCACTAATTCTATTCAATCAAGCTTAATCTATATTTGAAATTTCAATGGACCTCTCAATGTTCAAAATTTAAATAAATATAATTTTAAAATAGCTTTAAAATATACATATAAATATATATTCCTATATATATATACAAATAGGTTTTAGAATTAAAATAATTTAAAAATATAATTTAATTAATTTTAAAATATTTGAGAGGTCCTATGATTTTTTTAAAAAAATATGAAAATAATATTTAAATTTCAAAATATTTAATATAATATTTAATTAAATATTATTTAAATATTAAAATATTAAATTAATTCAAATTAATTAAAATAGATTAAGTTTTTAAATCTTGAAAATAATTTTAAATTAAAATTCTTAATTTTCTGAAAAATTTGATGTATCATTTGTATTTTTTTGATTTTATTTGAATTTATTTTGAATTTTTAAAGTTTAGGGTTCATTAATTGAATTTAAATAGTTTAAAATTAATTAAAGTTCATGGTGATTTTAAATTAAATTTAATTAAATGTTAAAATATTTCTGGAATTTAAAAAATTATTTAGAATAATTTTTTTTCTTTAATTAAAAATTTTAATTATTTAACCTTAATCATAATTAATGATTAATTAAACCTTTAAATATTTAAATAAAGAATGTTAAATATTTAATTAATTAATTATTTAATTATTCAAATTATATTGAATATTTGATTTGAATTAAATTTTAATTTCAAAAATGCTTAAAAAGTATTTTATAATTCAATTAAGATATTTTAAATAATACATTAAAGTTTTAGAATAATTAAATTAGTATTAAATGTTAATATTAATTAAATATTAATATATATATTAAAATTATTTAAAGTATTTAAATAAAATATTTTAAATTAGAAGATTTAAAAAAATTCTGAAAATTTAAAATATATTTTAAAAAAAAAATTTATTATTATATAATATATTTTGATTATTATTGAATAAGTAAATAAATATTTAATAATCAAAATAATTTAATAATATAATTAATATTTTAAATTAATATTAATTTTAAGTTTATGATATTCAAAATTTTGAATTATTAATATAATATATGTATATTAAAAATTTTTTATTAGATTTTTAATTAAATTTTTAAATTTTTTATATTTTAAAATCAATTAAGAATAAATTTTATTTAATTTAAAAAAAAAGGAGGGAGGCGGTGCCGCCGGCCACGTGGCGCTCGGTGATTTGCTAGGGAGAAAGCGCAGCGGCGGACAATCTTTGGCAAAGATTACACCGCCGCACAATCATTGTCGGTTGATTGGGAAGGTGGCGGGCCCCACGCGCTTTTGACTTAAGTGACTCAGCAATCCGCGGCAGCCATTGGATCCTCTGCTGTTTGAAACGGACGGTCGTGATCATGTTGACCCGATCAAATGACCGCTCGATCACTTCTATAGCCGAATGAAATCGCGGAGCGACTTGATCTAGGCCGTTGATCATGCGATCAACGGCCCAGAAGGCGTGTATCAAGCAGGCGTTGTGAATAAGCTCTAGAATAGGTTTTTCGCCTCGTTTGCTCGATCAGATTGATCAAAATCCATGAAATTTTAAATCTAGGTTAAGCTTATGAACAAAAAACTTGTGGATGTGTTTGTTAAGCTTTATAATCACTTAAGAAAAAGCTATTTTAACTCAAATGTTGTGACCTAGGGCTAAGGATTTTGATAGATCTAACCATTGGTTTGGAACAATTTTTATTTCTTTGAATTTATGGACTGTCCACGTTAAAGTTTGTAGAAGACTGCACGAGCTGGAAGTGCTTGGATCGAGCTCTATAGCCCCTTGAACGAAAAAATTCCTAGACTCACCGGGAAACTCGTCGCCGGCCACTTCTAGCGGCTGATCTGGATTTGAAATATGGAGAGGGGATCTCCTAAAACTCAAATGAATAGAGATTAAGCTCTTGGAAAGCTTGAGTGGAGAGAGAGTGTATTGAATAGAATGAGGGCTCCTCTTAAGGTTTTGCCCTATTCAAACATTCTCTGCTTGGATGGAGGGCTGGGAATTCTTACCTAGACTCCCTGATGAATGCCATGTGTCCAAGCGGTAGGTAGGATCAGAGAATCAAAGGACATAAAGGACATGCCAAGTGTAAAGGTCCCCTTATCCTTTTAAAACCACCTAGTTCAATTTAAACCTCTTGATTTTGATCTAAGGGTTAGGATCTACTGTGGGAAGGTTCTAGAGCATGTGGGGACTGCTGGGGATGAGTTGGCATGGGCATGGAGGTAATTCAAGCTTCTTTGACCAAGTTTGACTTTTCCAAAACCCCATTTGACTGTTTGACCAATCAAAGTCCAGGTGGACTGCTGAGGTGGCAATGAGGGAAGCATTAAGCTGCTGGAATGATAAGTTGAAGAAGGTTCGAGACTTAAGGATTGAGACTTGAAGGAATAGAAGGGATTTTAAGGTAGTTTGACCAAGTTTAAATATGTTGACTTGGCCAAAATGACCATGACTTGGCTCATGGTGCATTTGGCAAGATTTAAGGCATTAATTCAAATAATTTGAAAGCTTGAAAAGGATTTGATCAAATGCATATGATGGTTTTGATCTAAACATATAAGTTTGACAAAAATCAAAATGTTGACTTGATCAATTTTCCTTGGGTTTGATTGTCCTATGACTAAAGCATAATTGAACCATGGATAGGAATTAGTTTGAGGCTTGATGTGGGTTGAGTAGGTTGAATGGGCTGGAATAACCTATTTGAGCCCTTAAGAGGTGTTTTGGTCAACTTAGGTTGACTTGGTCAACCAAGTTGACCCAAGGGGTGGGTCTAGGTCCAATAGATTTGAAATAATATTCTGAGTCTACTGGTGGTGGTCTCAGGGTCTGGAGAGGTTGTTTAGTCAAGATGACCTATTTGGGCCCTCAGTGGGCCTTTAGGTCAACCCTGGTTGACTTGGTCAACCAGGTGGGTCCAGGGTCTGGGGATGGGATCAACAGATTCAAAATAACATTTGGAGACTAATGGAGGTGGTCCCAAGGTTTGAGGAGGTGATTTGGTCAAAATGCCCTGTTTTGACCCTAAAGAGCCTCTTTGGTCAACCTGGTTGACTTAGTCAACCAAATTGACTCAGGGGCTAGTTTTGGGTCCAATAGATTGGGTTTGATATTTGAAACTTGTTGGAGGTCGTTGCATTTGATTTGGAGCTCATTTGACCAAAGTGACTATTCAGACACCATAGGGGTATTTTGGTCATTTTGACCCCTAGTCAACTAGGGGTCAAATTGAGTCCAACAAAATGTAGTTTATTGCTCAATGGATCATAATCAAGGGTCTGGAAGTAATTTGAGTGTTTGGAGAAGGCTCCAAGGTCAGGATCCACTAGGTGGCAGGTCCAGTGGCATAGACTGTAAATATTTAAAGATTTTATAGCCTTTGAATTTCAATTCAGTTTCTAGGATTATAGACCCCAGAATGAGCTCAAATTTGGAGGGTTACCTCTAGAGATATGTCACATCAGTGTGGAACTGACAGACCTTGAATCAGAGGTCATTTGATAGGGTTTTGAAATGTTCAAAGATTTACTGGAAAAGGCTTTCGGGACTTAGACCTTTGGCCTTGGAATTTGAATTGGATTTCTTATTTTGAGCTACATTTTGAGTTTGAATGATTGAATTTGAGTTTTCCAAATCATTCATGATCATTTAGAATGATCATAGATGATAGGATAAAGATTGCAGCTTGATAGAAGGCTGGCTCAAGTATTGAGGTTTGAATTAAGATGAAGATTGGTTGAAGGTCATGATTTTGAAATTTGGATTGATTAGGGGTTTAATCTGATTTGAATCTAGATTGACCTAAAGCCCAAGTTGATCTAGGATTTGGAATAGATCTAAGATTTGGGTAGATCCTAAGGTTAGGATAGATCTAGGGTTAGGATAGATCTATGATCTGGGTTGATCTGGAGGAAACCTAGGGTATGGAGTAGATCCTAGGGACTAAACTCTAGGAAGATTCTGGAGTCTAGATATCCTAGGGTTTGGATTGTAGAAGAGTCTTAGGATCTAGAGTAGATCCTAAAGTCTAAACTCTAGGAAGATCCTAGGGTCTAGATAGATCTTAAGATCTAGATGGATCTGGAAGAATCCTAGGTCCTAAATAGATCTCAGAGGATAGAGCCTAAAAGGATCATATGATTTAAATTAGCCTGGAATTTGATTGAACTGAGTTTAAAATTAGTATGGGATTAAAATTGATTTGAATATGGATTGAGCTAGGATCAGGTTGATCCTAGGGTCAAGATTAATTTGAAGGAATCCTAAGGTCTAGAGCAGATCCTAGGGATTGAGGTCTAAGAAGATCCTAGAATCTATATCAGCTTAAAGGAGTCCTAAGGTTTAGAGTAGATCCTAGGAATTAAATCTAAGAAGATCCTAGAATCTAGATCAGCTTAAAGAAATTCTAGGGTCTAGAGTAGATCCTAAGGACTGAAATCTAGGAGGATCCTAGAGTCTAGATTGATCTAGGGGTTAAATTGATCTGGGGTCAGGATTGATCTAAGATCAGAATGATCCTAAAATCTGGTTGGTCCTACTGACCTCATACAAAAATGAGGTCAACAAATGGACCCCCAATATATGTAATAGAATGAAGTTCTATTGCACATATTGGCGTTGACCGAATAAAATGGTCAAGTCTGGAGTTTTGAGCTTAAGGGAAAGAGAAACTTATCCCTGGGGAATCAGGGTTTGAATAGGTACTAGGGTAGTGCTACAGAAGACGTACTCTACCACTAGTAGGTCTAATCCTAAGGGAAAGGAAAAATCTATCCCTAAAGGAGAAGAAATTCTGAAGTCTCGTACAGGAAGGAGGAACTCCTAAATATACAGGTTTGAATCTAGATTTTATTCTAAAGAAAAGGAAATCCTAATCTTAAAAAAGTGAGATTGAATGGGTATTGGGGTAGTGCTGGGGACAACGTACTCTACCACTAGTAGATCTGGTCTTAAGGGAAGAAACATCTAACCCTAAGGAAAAGAAAAATCTGGTTGAAGATTTGAGATTGAATCCAAGACGGTGCCACGGGGGACTTATTGCATCACTGGGGATTTTAATCCTAAAGGAAAGAGCGAAGCCTAACCTTGAGTAGAATAGGGTTTGATTTTAGAATTTTGAAATTGAATCCAGGACGGTGACACGGGGGACTTGTTCCATCGCTGGGGAGTCTGGTCCTAAGAGAAGGAGAAAACTTACTCTGAGGAAAAGAAGAGCTTGATTTGAAAATTTAAAATTAAACCCAGGACGGAGCCACAGAGGACTTATTCCATCACTCGGGAATCTAATCCTAAAAGTAGGAGAATCCTTACTCTGAGGAAAAAAATGTTTGATTTGAAAATTTAAAATTAAACCCAGGACGGTGCCACATAGGACTTATTCCATCACTAGGGAATCTAATCCTAAGAGTAGGAGAATCCTGACTCTAAGGAAAGGAGAACTAGATGATCTCATAGGAAGGTGGTATTACTTCCTATAGGGGATCAAGCTTAAGGATTTGAGTTTTGAAACTAGAATGGTGCCGCAGAGGGTATTATCCATCACTAGTAGATCTAATCCTAAGGAAAGAAAGTACGATGACTCACATCTGTCCTTAAGGAAAAGAAGACTGGAGGACCATGAGGGAAGGAAGCATTGCCTCCCACAGAAGGTCGGATCTTGATTTTAAATCTAAGATGGTGCCACAGAGGGTGTGCTCCACCACTAGAAGATCTAATCCTAAGGATAGAAAGCACGATGACTCACATCTAACATTAAGGAAAAGAAAACTGGATAATCCTGTTAGAAGGAAGCATTGCTTCGCACAAAATCAAGTCTAGAGTGATCGTATGTAAAGAAATCTTGTTTTACATAGATGATTCGGTCTGGATGATCATATATAGAGGAAACTTACTCTATATAGAGGATCAAATCTGGAGTGATCATGTGTAGAGGAAGCTTGCTCTACACAAAGGATCAAGTCAAGATGATCATGTGTAGAGGAAACTTGCTCTACAAAGAGGATCAGATCTGGATTGATCGTATGTGAAGGAAACTTGCTTCACACAGAGGATCAAATTTTAATTTTGAATTTTAAAATTAAGATGGTACTGTAGAAAGCATTATCCATCACTAAAGAATCTAATCTTAAGGTTGAAAGTTTGATAGGGATGTTAAGCCCTAGTGAACTAGTCCCGAGGCTAACCAAGAGGGGGGGTGAATTGGTTATTTAAAAATTTCACGATAACAATGAAAATCTTTTTGATACGTAGCAGCGGAAACACATAAACAAAAACGAAAAGATCAACCACAGATATTCACCCAAGCAGTTAATATCAGAAAAGTAAAGTGCAAAAGTGAATCAGAAAAGCAAATCAGATTTTATAGTGGTTCGGTCAACTTGACCTACGTCCACTCCCCGGAGCCTCCCCTCTGGGTATTGCACTAAACAAAAAGTGTCTCTCCTTTTGCTCCCACAACAAGGCGGAGAAGCCTGTACAACACCTCCTTTTCACCATATGGTGAGGCAGAGAACCCGACCTCCTTTCGCTTCCTCCTGAAGCAGGCAGAGAACCTTCGAACTCCTTTTGCTTCCACCTGAAGCGGGCAGAGAACCCCGGATCTTCTTGCGAACGATCCTCCCACGACGAACACCGACTAGACGAAAGACGACAAGCAGAGAAGACGACTTTAATCCGTGCTTGGAGTTTCCTTAGTGAATCCCTCGCTAACTCCCCCTCACAAGATCTTCTCTCTCTCTCCCAACTCTCTCTCTCTCTAGGGTTTCTCAGGGAAGGAAGGCAGCAAAATATTTTTCCAAATATTGGAAAAAGTTCTTTTAAAGAAGGGCTTAAAATTTACCCTAAATCTCAACTGGTCGGCCAAGATCGTCCAGGATGATCGGTAGATCGTCCTGTACGATCAGTTCAAATTCAGCTATTTCAGCCTGGACGATCTGGCTCTTCTGAACGATCAGTAGAAAAAATTGTTCATATCGTCCCGTACGATCCTGTGATCGTCCGGGACGATTAGTGCAAATTGA
This sequence comes from Dendrobium chrysotoxum, assembly GCA_019925795.1. Classification (NCBI taxonomy): domain Eukaryota; kingdom Viridiplantae; phylum Streptophyta; class Magnoliopsida; order Asparagales; family Orchidaceae; genus Dendrobium; species Dendrobium chrysotoxum. Next base: position 27,757,593 of record CM034298.1, on the reverse strand, counting down.
GGAAAATCGTCCAGAAGATAATTCGGGTCGTCCAAAGAAATCTGTGCTGGACGACCAAAAAATGACTTGATCGTCCAGGATAATAGGGTCATCGTCCTGTACGATTAGTTTAAAAAGTGCCCAAATCGTCCTGAACACAGTTCGGGACGTACAGCTGAAATGCACTAAACGATCATGATCGTCCGGGAAGATCCTGCGATCGTCCAGGATGATATGATCGTATCAACCAAATATAAATTACTTTCCTTAATTACCAGATTAAATTTGGCATGATTGTACTGGATCATCCGGGACGATACACGTATCGTCCGGGATGATCAGACCAAGTTTCTAAAAATAAGAACTTGCCTAACTTGATCTGGCGGCTGAGAATTTTTGATTTGGGCATATCATCCCGTACGATCCAGAGATCATCCAGGATGATCTGCTTAATCAGACCCTCTTAACTTAGTCACCCTAATTAGGGTTTCTGTTTTGGCTGGATCGTCCAGGATAATGTGAAAATCGTCCAGGACGATCTGAACAAAATTTTAACAGAAACTCTAATTCACTCAATCTCTCTCCCTGAGTGTGTGTGTGCAAGATTACTTAGCTAGGGAATCAGTTACATTACAATTGACTCAATAAAAAGAGAAATCATACATTTGACACACTTGGACCCGATCTTGATTTGACTTGAGTGGCTCGTGGTCTTTTGTGCCTGAAACAGATTAGCCAAGCAAAACACACTGGAAATATGTTTGTCATCATCAAAACCAGATTCGCAACAATCTCCCCCTTTTTGATGATGGCAAACATTTGTAAAGTAGTCTGAAAATACAAGTAAACTAGGAGATCAAACAAAACAAATATTTTTTTTTAAATTTTTATTTAACAGCTAAAACAATACAGGAAATATGACTCAGAAAATAGAAACAGACACGACTACAACTGACTCCCCCTTTTGACATCACAAAAAGGAGGAGGGAAAAACAGAACACTGAAATAAAACATAGAACAGAACAACTACAAAACAGGAAACTAAAACTGAGGCGGATCCTGATCGAAAGAAGGAGGTGGCGGTGGAGGGTAGAAGTAATGGTGAATGGCCTGAAAGTGAGCTCCGAACCAGGCCATGTCCTGGTCGTGCTGCTGTTGCTGCTGCGCAGCATAGTCCGCGAAGCGTTGGATGTCCTCGTTATGCTGCTGCTCCTGGGCAACCATGTAGGAGTCAAAATGGGCCTCCCACTGGTCGAAGCGCTGCACCAGGTGGTCAAATGGAGAGGCAATGCGAAGGGGTGCAGGTGCCTCTGGTGCAGCAGGAACTGGAACAGCCTCTTCCTCTTCTTCCTCAACATCCAGGGCGGGCTCCAGATGTAGTCGGGTGCTGTGTAGGACGTGGAAAGAGTTGTTTGTGAAGAAGGAAGGAGGGACATCAGGAGGGACATGATACTGAAGGTCATATTTTGTCTCTAAGGCATAGTGAATAAGATGACCTAAAGCTAGATTTGGGCGACGCCTGTGGCCCGGATCTCTAATGGTGGTGAGGTGTTCTATGTATCGGATGATCAGATCAGAGGCATTAAATTCTTGACGGGCCATGATGTAGTATGTGGTCAAGGACAGGAGCGGGGTAATGTGAATTCGATCCCCCACCTTTGGAATGACAGAGGAACGAAGGACGTGCTGAATGGTTCGGGCGTCCTTGAGAAGGGAAGTGCAAGCATTGTCGTGATAGGGTGCGTTGGTATTGCGAAGGAAGTGATTGGCGACACTCCAATCATAGTCAGGATGGGTAATAAGCGTGTGAATTTTATCGCCAGTGACAGACAAGTTGAGAATATTGTGAAAATCGTGGGTCGTGAGTTCCACGGGGCGTTGATTTATGTAGGATCGAAGAGTGGAATAGTCCGTGGAAATCCGCAAGTTGGCAAAGAAGATTCGAAGGAGTTCCAGATTGAAGGGAAAGGCTAAGGTCAGAATGAAGGTGAGGGAGGTGTGTGCGAATAAATATAAGATGGGATAAGTGAGAGTGCGGGGATTGACAATCTTAGAGTGCGTGATCCCCACATTACGATAGCATTTGAAAGCCGCCTGATCGGCAGCATTCGGGGAGCGAGGATCGACATGTTCCCGGGACGAATTGGCCCCCTTTTGACGAGACCTTTTGCCACCAGCCATTAGGAACCCAAAGAGGAAGAAGGTAGAAGGAAAGTGGAGGAAAAACGGTGTGAAACATATGAAGAAAACTGCTGTTTAAATAGAAAACGGACTGATCATCCCGTACGATCGCGGGATCGTCCGGGACGATTTGGTCATTTATGACGTCCTGAACGATTGGTCAAAAAGGCGGTCCGATCGTCCAGGACGATCAGAGATCGTCCAGGACGATTAGACACAGGCGATCATCCCGAGGAGTCAGGCTGGACGACCGTTGACGAAAAGTATCATCCAGGATGATTAGGTGGATCGTCCCGGACGATATGCAATAAATATGTCGGACGGGCTGAATTCCAATCGTCCAGCGGCTGACATGTGGATCGTCCAGGACGATGAGGTGGATCATCCAGGATGATGGGCAATAATTGGTGCAATGTCAGCCGTTTGATCAGATCAGGAAGATATGGATCATATCGTCCAGGACGATGTAAGGATCGTCCAGGACAAACACCAATAATTGGAATTTTTCAGCAGCAGGAGCAGTGTGGGGACAATTTTGAACGAATCGTCCAGGACGATGTTTGGATCGTCCAGGATGAAGTGGATCGTCCAGGATGATAGTGGTATCGTCCAAGACGATGTGAAGAAAATAGAAAAAGATGAAGGATGAAAGATGATCGATCAGGATCCCAAAAACACAACCATGAAATCAGGATGAAAGATGATCGATCAGGATCTCAAAAACATTTAAAAGCTTTTTTTTTTTGATTAAATGCTCGAGAAAATCAAAATTTTTTCCTTTATTTTAGATTTAAAAACTAATGACAGGACGATTGACAGCGCTGAAATCCAGAAAAGGTTGGAAATAATTAACTTTCGTAACTCCGACCCCGGGCACCTTATCGATGTAAACCTCTTTCAAAACAAAAATCAGATTCAGAAGAAAAGACATTAGATTTGAAAAGAGATCCTTTCAAGCCTCGTTCCAGAAAAATATCTGATATAATAGTGTTACAAAGTAAAAAATCAGAAATCGGGATTTTCAAAACACAAGCTTTTGAAAATATTAAGTGGTGCATAGATTTCTCTAAGACATTTAACAATCTGAAAGGGAAGAAAGCTTGGTTTGGGCTCATTTTGTGCCTCTTTTTCAAATTGGTTGGCGCTTTGCGCATCTTTTATAAGCTTTCTCCTTTTCATAATCATTAAAGAGTCTCAGCTGTGAGATTATCTTCCAGACAGAGGAGATGACTCTCCACAGTAGGGAAGAACGATTCACAAAACAAAAGCCATACAACATATGATAAATGCAATCACTTGGTTTAGAAAATCAAACTAATGACTCAAGACTTTGAAAAACACTATTGATATGAGGCAGATTACTGTAGGAAGATAAAATAATCTCTATTTTAAAAACTAGCATTTTAATTTTGAAGAGGATTTTTCTTCAAAAGAAACTATACACCAGTAAAGGAGTTAGAGGAAGAGAAACAATTATCAATGTTTCTTCCCTTTAACAGATTCAGCGAAGTCAATCACTGCTTACCAGCTTCCAAACCAAAATAAGGTAAAACCTCCCAGTCAAAAATTCAGATCATCAGAAGTAGTGAGCGGTGATCTGATCTTGAAAAGCATAAAATAGTAAGTACAAGATATGAACCAATAAAGAAATAAAAACAGGTAGAAAATCACAGTAAAGTAAATACTCACATCAAACTAATAGTAATGCTAACACAGAAATCAGTAGAAGAAATAAAATCAACTGAAAGTAAATAATCAAACCAAAACTAACTGACAGAAATCAGAAATCAGAATACCAAAACTAACTAACAGAAATCAGAAATCATAATACCAAAAACTAACTAACAGAAATCAGAAATCAGAATACCAAAAACTAACTAACAGAAGTTAGAATACCAAAAAACTAACTGACAGAAGTCAGAATACCAATCAGAACAATCATAAATCAGTATTCATCAGAATCAATCATTTATATCAATCACTCCTAATCTGGTTCTCAAAATGCTAAATGAGTCAAAGGCCAGTGGTTTAGTGAATATGTCAGCCAGTTGATTTTCAGTTGCTACGTGATGTAGCTCAATGTCCCCTTTTGTAACATGGTCCCTAATGAAGTGATGCCTAATATCAATGTGTTTGGTCCTAGAATATTGGATTAGATTCTTAGAGATACAGATGGCACTAGTATTATCACACAGAATAGAAATTGTGCCAACAGGTACTCCTAAATCCAAGACTTGTTGCTTTAACCAAAGAACTTGGGCCACACAACTCCCTAAGGCAATGTACTCAGCTTTAGCAGTGGAAAGTGCAACTGAGTTCTATTTTCTAATGGACCAGGAGACTAACGACTGTCCTATGAATTGACAAGTCTCAGAAGTACTCTTCCTATCCACCCTACACCCCACAAAATCAGAATCAGAATATCCAATGATCTCAAAGGAGGTGCTGTGCCTAGGGTACCAAATTCCTAGGTTTGGGGTTCCTAAAAGATATCTAAGAATTCTCTTAACAGCAGTCAGGTGGGACTCTTTAGGATCAGCCTGAAACCTAGCACAAAGACAAACACTAAACATGATATCAGGTCGGCTAGCAGTCAGGTAAAGCAGTGAACCTATTATCCCTTTATACTTCTTCTGATTAACAGATTTTTCATTTGAATCCTTATCTAACTGAACTGAGGAGGGCATGGGAGTATTAATTGGCTTGGCTTTGTCCATTTCATATTTCTTCAAAATGTCCTTAGTGTATTTTGATTGATTGAGAAAGGTTCCATCATCCGTTTGCCTTATGCTAAACCACAAAAAGTAGGACAATTCTCCCATCATACTCAGCTCAAACTCCTTACTCATTATTTTAGAAAACTCTTCACATAAATATTTATCAGAAGATCCAAAAATTATATCATCAACATAGATCTGGACAATGAGTAAGTCATCTCCTAATCTCCTCAGAAAAAGGGTGGTGTCTACGCTCCCCTTAACAAACTCTCTTTCTAACAGGAATGTGCTAAGCCTCTCATACCAAGCTCTGGGTGCCTGTTTTAATCCATATAAGGCCTTTTTTAATTTATAGACATGACTTGGATATTGGGAACTCTCAAAACCTGGGGGTTGTTCTACAAAAACATCTTCTTTAATTACCCCATTTAAAAAGGCACTCTTAACATCCATTTGAAACAGCTTAAATCCCTTATAACAGGCAAAGGCTAGTAGCACTCTAATGGCTTCCAATCTAGCTACAGGGGCAAAATTCTCCTCAAAATCAATCCCTTCTATCTGATTATACCCCTTAGCCACCAATCTTGCCTTATTTCTCACCACCACACCAGAATCATTCATCTCATTCTTAAAGACCCACTTGGTTCCCACAATACTTTGATTTTTAGGTCTTTCTACTAACTCCCAAACATCATTCCTTACAAATTGATTCAATTCTTCATGCATAGCTAAAATCCAAAATTCATCCGATAAGGCTTGATTGATGTTGGTGGGTTCAGTCATTGAGATAAAGGCAGAATGGTTTACTTCCTTCCTAAGTCCATGCCTAGTCCTAACACCTTCAGAAGGGTCTCCTAAGATCAGTTCTTTAGGATGACTCGAAGAATATCTCCAATCTCTAGGCAACTCGGTTTGAGGTTCTACCCTTTTCTCCAAATTTGTATTTCCAACTCCTTGGGTAACCTAAATAATCTCTTCATCTTCTACTTCAGATCTAGACTCCTTAGGATCAGATTCATCAAACACTACATGGGTTGTTTCTTCCACCACCAAAGTTCTCCTATTGAACACCCTAAAGGATTTCCCCACACTTGAATATCCTAAGAACACTCCTTCATCAGATTTGGGGTCAAATTTTCCTAAGGGTGACTTCCCGTTGTTCAAAATGAAAACCTTACAGCCAAAGACATAGAGGTGGGACAGATTTGGAGTTCTACTCTTAATGATCTCATAAGGTGTCTTGTTCAGTTTGACTCTCACATTCACCCTATTCAGCACATAACAGGCAGTGTTCACCGCTTCAGCCCAAAAGTATTTTGGAAGTGAATACTCGGAAAGCATGGCTCTAGTGGCTTCCACTAAGGTCCTGTTCTTCCTTTCAGCTACCCCGTTCTGCTGAGGGGTCCTAGGAGCTGAAAAATTGTGACTAATCCCATGATTCTCACAAAAACTTCCAAATCTTTCATTTTCAAACTCCCCTCCGTGATCACTATGGATGGTAATTATCTCACATCCTAACTTCTTCTGAATCCAAGTAGAGAAGGATCTAAACTCATCAAATGACTCAGATTTATGTGACAAAAATTTAACCCAAGTGAACCTCGAATAATCATCTACAATCACAAAACCATAGACTCTCCCCCCTAAGCTGGCAGTGCTAATGGGTCCAAAGAGGTCCATGTGAAGAACTTCTAAAGGTCTAGAGGTGCTAATATCCTTAACAGAGTGAAAAGAGGACTGGACTTGCTTCCCCAACTGGCAGGCATCACACAGGTGATCCTTAGTGAACGTAAGCTTGGGCACACCTCTAACTAAGTCCTTTTGGGTGACTCTCCTAAGGGTTTTCATACTGGCATGACACAATCTCCTATGCCATAGCCAAGACTCATCAGCAGCAGTTTTTAAGCAAATTAAATTATCAGATTTAATGCTACTTACATCCAGCTTGTAGACGTTGTTGATCCTTAGCCCCTGCAAAACAACTTCATCATTTAAGCTTAAAATGCAGCCAGTGGGCAGGAATTTGATGCTGTATCCCTTGTCACAGAGTTGACTGATGCTCAGCAAGTTGTGTTTCAGTCCATCTACAAGCAAAACATTATCAATCATAAAATTCCTGGAATCACCAATTATACCTGAGCCTACCACCTTCCTGGTGGTGTTATCTCCAAGTGTAACCTTGCCTCCAGCTCTAGCCTCCGGCGAAATGAACTGATTTGCATCACCAGTCATATGTCTAGAACATCCGCTGTCCAGGTACCACATGCTCTTACGAGGTCTTGTGTGAGAGCACACCTATAAAAGTATCAAACGTCAGTCTTAGGAACCCAAACAGGTTTGGGTTCCTTCTTATGAAAAGAAGAATGCAATGCATGCGTGCTGTGCTGTGAAACAGGCAGTTTGGGTTTTCACACCCAATGTGTACTACGGTGAACAGTACAGGTGTGAGAAATATATCCTAACATGTCACATGAAAAATATCTAACACCAGGAAAAGGGTTAACTAATCTACGTGGATGATAATGCCTCTTCCTAGATGTATATGAAACATGTTTGAAGAACTTGCAACAGATTTTTCAAAAGGTGGCGGTGCATAAAACTGTTCAAAAGTAGGCGGTGTTTTGTTCTTTTTAAAAGCACTGATCTTTACCTTCAAAAACTCATTTTCTTTCTTTAAACTTGCAATTTCAAATTTCAAGGTTCCCTTGCTACTTTCTACTTCACATGCCATTGTATCTAACTCTTTAAAAGCTCTTTCTAAGTCCACATGCGTAGTTTTTAATGAATCATGCTCAGAAACTAAATCAGAATATTTTTTATTCAACTCATCGAATTCATCAAGCAAAGACATGTGATTGGAATCAAGTGTGGAATGATCTTTAACTACAGAATCATGCTCTTTTTGCAAAGTTAAGTAATCTAATTTCAAACTAGCATGAGTTTTCTTAAGCTTCCTATACGATGTATGAATTCTTTCAGAAACTTCAAATAATTTATCGTAAGTCAGCTCACATACCTCTTCCTGATCCGACTGACCAGGGTGATCATCAACCATAAGACACAAGTTTGTTTCCTCCTCTTCAGCTTCAGTCTCAGAAGAGTCGGATGCAGAGTCTGCCCAGAATGCCTTCTGAATCCGCTTCTTGTCCTTTTTGATCTTTGATTTCTCCTCACCCTTCTCCTTGCTTGGGTTAGCTTTAAGTGTTGGACAATCAGCCTTAATATGTCCAGGCTTCCTGCATTCAAAACAAACAGATTCAGATGAACCCTTAAAATTTTTATTGGACTTACCCTTGTTCCACTTCTGATAGTTCTTATATTTCTTCCTTAGAAAGCTTTTGAATTGCCTTGTGATTAAGGCAACATCATCGCTATCAGACCCGAAAGTGCTAGCATCTGAATCTTTGGCCTTTAGTGCCACTATCTTCTCTCTCTTGTGTTCACCTGCATCAAGTTGCCTTTGGTTCACCCCTTGCTCATAAGCAATGAGTGATCCAAGTAAGCTGTCAATAGAGTAAGTATTTAAATCTTTAGATTCAGTAATAGCAGTAATCTTAGCATCATAAGAAGCAGGCAATCATCTAAGAATTTTGTTCACTCTTTCGTAGTTAGTAAGTTCTCTACCTAGAGCATGCAAAGAGGTAACAATCTGAGTGAACCTTGTGTATATTTCTGAAATAGTCTCACTAGGTTTCATGTGAAAAAGTTCGTAATCATGTAACAAGATGTTTAGCCCAGTCTGTTTGACTTCAGTTGTTCCTTCGTATGTTATGCATAATCTATCCCAGATTTCCTTTCCCGTTGTATAAGTAGAAACACGCATATAGTCTTCAGATTTTAAAGCACAAAAGAAACAGTTCAAGCATTTTGCATTTAACTGTGCTAAATCATAATCATCAAACGTCCAATCAGCAAAAGGCAATTCAGTTTTCACATTATTAATCAGTCGAAAAGGTGGTTCGTATCTGTCCTTAACTAACATCCACATGCGATAATCAATAGATTGCAGAAAAGTAGACATGCGTGTTTTCCAAAAATCAAAAGGAATATTATCAAACAATGGTGGTCTTGTAATAGAATATCCTTCAGCAGTATTACGATTATTACAGTTAGCCATGGATCAAATTCAAAAGTTTTTAAACCTAAATTTTGAATCCCGCTCTGATACCACTTGAAAGTTCGATAGGGATGTTAAGCCCTAGTGAACTAGTCCCGAGGCTAACCAAGAGGGGGGTGAATTGGTTATTTAAAAATTTCATGATAATAATGAAAATCTTTTCGATACGTAGCAGCGGAAATACATAAACAAGAACGAAATGATCAACCACAGATATTCACCCAAGCAGTTAATATCAGAAAAGTAAAGTGCAAAACTGAATCAAAAAAGCAAACCAGATTTTATAGTGGTTCGATCAACTTGACCTACGTCTACTCCCCGGAGCCTCCCCTCTGGGTATTGCACTAAACAAAAAGTGTCTCTCCTTTTGCTCCCACAGCAAGGCGGAGAAGCCTGTACAAACACCTCCTTTTCACCACATGGTGAGGCAGAGAACCCGACCTCCTTTTGCTTCCTCCTGAAGCAGGCAGAGAACCTTCAAACTCCTTTTGCTTCCACCTGAAGCGAGCAGAGAACCCTGGATCTTCTTGCGAACGATCCTCCCACGACGAACACCGACTAGACGAAAGACGACGAGCGGAGAAGACGACTCTGATCCGTGCTTGGAGCAACCTTAGTGAATACCTCACTAACTCCCCCTCATAAGATCTTCTCTCTCTCCCAACTCTCTCTCTCTCTAGGGTTTCTCAGGGAAGGAAGGCAGTAAAAGATTTTTCCAAATATTGGAAAAAGTTCTTTTAAAGGAGGGCTTAAAATTTGCCCTAAATCTCAACTGGTCGGCCAAGATCGTCAAGCACGATCGGTAGATCGTCCTGTACGATCAGTTCAAATTCAACTGTTTCAGCCTGGACGATCTGGCTCATCTGGACGATCAGTAGAAAAAATTGTTCATATCATCCCGTACGATCCTGCGATCGTCCGGGACGATTAGTGCAAATTGAGGAAAATTGTCCAGAAGACAGTTCAGGTCGTCCAGAGAAATCTATGCTGGACGACCAAAAAATGACTTGATCGTACAGGACGATAGGGTCATCGTCCTGTACGATTAGTTCAAAAAGTGCCCAAATCATCCTGAACACAGTTCGGGACGTACAGCTGAAATGCACTGAACGATCATGATCATCCGGGACGATCCTACGATCGTCCAGGATGATATGATCGTATCAACTAAAAATAAATTGCTTTCCTTAAGTACCAGATTAAATTAGGCATGATTGTACTGGATCGTCCGGGACGATACACGTATCGTCCGGGATGATCATACCAAGTTTCTAAAAATAAGAACTTGCCTAACTTGATCTGGCGGCTGAGAATTTCTGATTTGGGCATATCGTCCCATACGATCCTGAGATCATCCAGGACGATCTGCTTAATCAGACCCTCTTAACTTAGTCACCCTAATTAGGGTTTCTGTTTTGGCTGGATTGTCCAGGATAATGTGAAAATCGTCCAGGACGATCTGAACAAAATTTTAACAGAAATTCTAATTCACTCAATCTCTCTCCCTGAGTGTGTGTGTGCAAGGTTACTTAGCTAGGGAATCAGTTACATTATAATTGACTCAATAAAAAGAAAAATCATACATTTGACACACTTGGACCCGATCTTGAGTTGAATTGAGTGGCTCGTGGTCTTTTGTGCCTGAAACAGATTAGCCAAGCAAAACACACTGGAAACATGTTTGTCATCATCAAAACCAGATTCGCAACAAAGGTGAGAAAGCATGGTGACTTATATCTGACCTTAAAAGAAGAGAACTAGAACATTAAAAAGAAAAACTTGAATAAGACTGAGTTGAAAAGATTCAAAATTTAAAAATTTCATTGATTTGAAATTCAAGCTACATCAAGCATAGTATTTCTTCAAGAATCATCCATTTACAGGAAGCATTGGGTGATTTCCTTTACAATCCACTAGCTGATACGAGCCTCCTTCGTAGACTGTTTCTACTACGAAGGGTCCTTCCCAGGTTGGTTCAAACTTCCCACCGAGCTTTCGCTGGGCTAAGATAGGCCTCCGAAGAACCAAGACCAATTCGCCTACTCGGAAGGTTCTAGGTTGCACTAACTTATCATGAGCTTAAACCATTCTGGCTTTATAGAGTTCTAGATTTTGTTGGGCTTGGATACGACGTTCTTTAAGACCCTCAAATTCTTCAAGTTGAAGTTGTGCATTTTGTTCTATTGTGATCTGATTCTAGACTATAGTTCTGAGCGAAGGGATTTGAATTTCCAGAGGGAGTATGGCTTCAGACCCATACACTAGTACAAATGCTCTGGATTGGGTCGGGGTTCGATATGTGGTCCTGTAGGCCCACAAAGCTTCGACCAACCTCTCATCCCATTGACGTTTATTATCATCCAGGGTCTTTTTGATGATTTGTACCAGAGTTTTATTGAAGGCCTCAGCCAATCCATTAGCACGTGGGTAATAGATCGTTTAGTATCTCTAATCAATACTATGGCGACTTACAAAATTATTAATTTTTGTAGACTTAAAAGCGGACCCATAATTGGATATGATTCTGCGAGGCACACCGAATCGATATACAATATGGTCACGAAAGAATTTTATTACATGGTGTGATGTTACATTTCTCAGTGGAACTTCTTCTGCCCACTTTGAAAAGTAATCAGTCACTGCTAAGATGAAGCGATGACCCCTTGAAGAAGGAGGGTCAATTGGCCCAACGATATCCGTGCCCCAACTTTCAAAGGGCTACGAAGCTATCGTAGGATGCAACACATTAGGCGGTTGATGTAAGACCACACCATAAACCTGGCACTGATGAAAACATTTTACAATTTTTATGCAATCGTCAATCATCGTAGGACAGTAGTAACCAAGTCTTTTAATTTTCATTTTCATCTTAGGACCTGATTGATGAGCACCACACAGTCCAGAATGGACTTCGTTAATGATCTTCAGGGCCTCTAATCTGTCTAAATAATGGAGCCACATCTGATCGAATGATCATCGATATAATGTATCATTGACTAGTACATATGATAGGGCACGTTTCTTGATTTGATTGGTAAGAGACCTGTCGTGGGGAAGCTTGCCTTCTTGCAGATACTTGATTATTGGTTGTCTCCAATCTTCTTCTTCATCAATTACTGAAGAGGTAGAAAGGACCTAGGAAGATTATTTGTTGAGGTACTCCATATCTACAGGAGACAGAACTTGACGACCCTGAACTTCTATAGGGATGAAGTCTTCTTCTGGGCAAGCAAATTCCTTTGCAAGCTTTGCTAGGGCATCCGCTGAGGAATTGCTTCCATGAGGAACCCTATACATAATTACAATGGCAATTTTCTCAAGCAAGTGCATTGTGTACTGGTGATATTTCTGGAGTTTAGGATTCAAGACCCCCTGCAATCTGGTTGATCACCAGTTGAGACTCACCATAGATCTTAATCTCTTTAATCTCTATTAGGATTGCAAGTTCCAAGCCAGTTATCAAAGCTTCATACTCAGCCTCGTTATTCGTATAAGGTTCTGATAAATGGTAGAAAAAGTGCATCATTCCCTTATCCGGTGCTATAAAAACCAGACCGTCTCCAACTTTTCCAAGAATAGTGGATTGAGGTGTTTTGCCCCATTGAGAGGATGCTACACCATCAAAATACATTTCTCAGGTTTGAGTATTGGATTCCTCAAAACTCATGATTTGCTTGTCAGGTAAATCATCGTTTAGGGAAGATTTCGCCGGTAGCGGGTGTGCAGCAAGGAAGTCGGCGACGGCCTGCCCTTTCACAACACACAGGGGAATGAAAGTGATTTCAAATTGCAATAATATCATAGACCAATGAGTCAGACATCCTGACAACGTGGGCCAGGTCATAAGATATTGCAGGGGATTGATACTGGAAATCAAACTGACTTGATGAGAAAGCATGTAGTGTCTTAGTTTTTGTGCTGCAAAAACTAAGGCAAGATAATGTTTCTCAATTGCAGGATAACGGATTTTCGTTGGAAGTAATCTCCGACTCAGGTAGTAGAGAGCATTCTCTTTCCCATCATCATTGATTTGAGCTAGAAGGGCCCCGAGAGATTCGTCAAGGGCTGCAGTGTAAAGGATTAAGGGTCTCCCTAGAATGGGGGCTGCCAGAACTAGTGAATTTGTCAAGTATTGTTTGATATTTTTGAAAGTATTTTGACATTTCTCGTCCCAAATGAATTTGGCATCTTTTTTAGCCAGGACAGAGAATGGTTGACATCTTCTGGAAGGATTGGAAATGAATCTTCTTGTATACACCAGCCTGCCCTGGAGAGATCTCAGTTGAGTAAGACTCTTGGGAGGCGGCATATTTAAGATAGCTTCAATTTTGACAGGATCAATTTTAATTCCATGGCACCTGACTACGAAACCTAAGAATTTCCATGACGTGATGCTGAAAGCGCACTTCAAAGGATTCATTTTAAGGTCGTAGCGGCGTAACCGCTCGAAGACAATTCTTAAGTCATAAAGATGAGCCTCTTTCACTCTACTCTTGACAACTAAATCATCAATGTAACATTCGACTTGATTGTGTATTAAGTCATCAAAGATATGAGTTATGGCCCGCTGGTATGTTGCACCGATATTTTTGAGGCCAAAGGGCATCACTTTATAATAAAAGATTCCTATAGGACTTCTGAATGTAGTGTTTCTCTTATCTTTTGGGGCCATCTTGATTTGGTTATAACCAGATGAGCCATCCATAAAGGAGAAAATGATATGCGAAGAGGTAATGTCCATCATGAGTTCTGGGATTGGTAAAGGAAATTCATCCTTAGGACATGCCTTGTTCAGGTCTCTATAGTCAACACAAACTCGAATTTGACCATTCTTCTTTTGAACTAGAACAACGCTGGCTACCCAAGAAGGATATTATTCTTCTCGAATAAATCCAGCCTCTGCCAACTTCTTGACTTCAGAAATGACTTGTTGCTCGATCTCCAGACTCATGCGTCATGGAGCTTGCTTGACAGGAGTGACATCATGTTAATTCCAAGTTTGTGGACTGCTATGTCAGCGGACAACCCCGACATTTCATCGTATGTCCAAGCGAATCAATTTTTAAACTCAGAGAGAAGTTGAATTAGATCCTTATACTCATCCTCACTCAACAAAGAACTTATGAAAGTGGGGCGAGGGTCATCCTCTGTTCCAAGGTTGATTTCTTTAAGTTCATCAACTATTGATTTAACTTCTTCTTCGAATTTAGGGGGTGCATCCTGAACTTGAAGTTCATCAGAATAATCTAAAGTCTCCAAACAAAGTCCTTCAAATCAATCAATGACTTCAATAGGGATATTTTTAAATTCAGGATGACTAGTTATCATTAGACAGAATTCGTCATCATCAAATGAACTAACGTTCCAGAAAAATATTTGATATAATAGTATTACAAAGTAAGGAATCATAAATCATGATTTTTCATCCCAAGCTTCTGAAAATATTAAGTGGCACATGGATTTTTCTAAGACATTTAAAGATCTGAAAGGAAAGAAATCTTATTTCTTTGTGGGCTCATTTTGTGCCTCTTTTTTAATTTTTTTGGTGCTTTGCGCATCTTTTGATTTTTGATACACTTTGTGTATCTTTCAGTTTGGTGACATTTCGCATCCTTTCAGCTTTGGGCTCATTTTGTGCCTCTTTTTCAATTTGTTTGGCGCACTGCGCATCTTTTATAAGCTTGCTTACTTTCATAATCGTTAAAGAATCTTAGCTGTGAAATTACCTTCCAGACATAAGAGACGATAAAACTTACTTTCTATAGTAAAGAAGAGTAATTCACAAAACAAAAACCATACATCATATGATAAGTGCAATCACTTGATTAAAAAAAATATAATAATGATTTAAAGCTTTGAAAACACTTTTCATATGAGGTAGACTACTATAGGAAGATAAAATAGATCTCTATTTCAAAAACCAACTTTTTAATTTTGAAGAAGATTTTTATCTAAAAGAAATAATACACCATTAAAGGAGTTAGAGGAAGAGAAATAATCATCAATGTTTCTTCCCTTTAATAGATCACGAGGAGTCAATCACTACTTACAAGCTTTCAAACAAAAATAAGGCAAAACTCTTAGTTAGAAATCTAGTTTAGCAGTAGTAGTGAGCAGTGATCTAATTTTGAAATGAGTAAACAGTAAACAAAATAAGAAGGAAGAAAAACTGACACGTAAAAAATCAGTAAATAAAAACCAACAAATGAAAATCAATAGAAAATAATCAAATCTGATAAGAAAATCAAACAACTAAAATCAGCAGGAAAAGAAAAATTCTAAAGTAAAATGGACAATCAAAACAAACAAAAAAACTAAAAGCAAAATGAAGAAAACAGACAAATATCAGAAGTCAGTAATCATCAGATTTATGCATTTATGTCAATCACACCCAATCTGGTCCTCAAAATGTTGAATGAGTCAAAGGCCAATTATTTAGTAAAGATGTAAGCTAGTTGATTTTTAGTTGCTACATGATGTAGATCAATGTCCCCTTTTGTAACATGGTCCCTAATGAAGTGATGCCTTATATCAATGTGTTTAGTTCTAGAATGTTCGATGAGATTCTTAGAAATATAGATGGCACTGGTGTTATCAGATAGAACTGAAATTGTGCCAACAGGTAATCCTAAATCCAAAACTTATTGCTTCAATCAATGGACTTGGGCTACACAACTTCCTAAGGTAATGTACTCAGTTTCAGTAGTGAAAAGTGTAACTGAGTTCTATTTTCTACTAGAACAGGAGACTAAAAATTATCCTATGAATTGGCAAGTTTCTTAAGTGCTCTTTCTATCCACCCTATACCCTACAAAATCAGAATCAGAATATCCAATAATATCAAAAAAAGTGGTGTGCTTAGGATACCAAATTCCTAAGTTTGGGGTCCCTAAGAGTTATCTAAGGATTCTTTTAACAACAGTCAGGTGGGACTCTTTAGGATCAGCTTGAAACCTAGCACAAAGATAAACACTAAACATAATATCAGGTTAGCTAGCAGTCAGGTAAAATAATGATCCAATTATTCCCCTAAACTTCTTCTGATCAACAGATTTTCCATTTGAATCCTTATCTAATTGAACAGTGAAACTCATGGGAGTATTGATTGGCTTAGCTTTATTCATTTTATATTTTTTCAAGATGTCCTTAGTATATTTTGATTGACTTAGAAAAGTTCCATCATCCATTTGCTTTATACTAAACCCCAAAAAGTAGGACAATTCTCTCATTATACTCATTTTCTTAGAAAAATCATCACAAATGTTTATCAGAAGATCTAAAAAGTAGATCATCAATATAGATCTGGACAATGAGTAGATCATCTTCTACATTCCTAAGGAAAATGATGGTGTCTACACTCCCCTTAATAAACTCTCTTTCTAGTAGGAATGTGCTAAGCCTTTCATGCCAAGCTCTAGGTGCCTGTTTCAATCCATATAAGGCCTTTTTTAATTTGTAAACATGATTTGGATATAGGGAACTCTCAAAACCTGGGGGTTGCTCTACAAAGACATACTCTTTTATTACCCCATTTAAAAAGACACTCTTAACATCCATTTGAAATAGTTTAAATTCCTTATAACAGGTAAAGGCTGGTAGCACCCTAATGGATTCCAATCTAGCTACAGGGTCAAAGGTCTCCTCAAAATTAATCCCTTCAATTTGATTGTACCCCTTAGCCACCAATCTTGCCTTATTCCTAACCACCACACCAGAATCATTCATCTAATTCTTAAAGAACCACTTGGTTCCCACTACACTTTGATTTTTAGGTCTTTCTACTAACTCCCAAACATCATTCCTTATAAATTGATTCAATTCCTCTTGCATAGCTAAGATCCAAAACTCATCAGAAAGGGATTGATTGATGTTGGTGGGTTTAGTCATTGAGATAAAGGCAGAATGGTTTACTTTCTTCCTAAGTTCATGCCTAGTTCTAACACCTTCAAAAGGGTCTCCTAAGATCAGTTCTTTAGGATGATTTGAAGCATATCTCCAATCTCTAGGCAAAGTATTTTCAGGTTCTACCCTATCCTCCAGATTTACATTTTCAACTCCTCGGGTAATATCTCCTACATCTTCTTCTTCCTCAACTCTAGTCTCCTTAGGATCAGATTCATCAAACATCATATGAGTTATCTCCTCCACCACCAAAGTCCTCTTATTAAGCATCCTAAAGGATTTCCCCACACTAGAATAGCCTAAGAACACTCCTTTATAAGCTTTGGTGTCAAATTTTCTTAAGGATGATTTCCCATTGTTCAAAATAAAAACCTCATAGCCAAAGACATAGACGTGGGACAGGTTTGGAGTTCTACCCTTAATGATCTCATAAGGTGTCTTATTCAGATTTGATCTAACATTCACCCTATTCAGCACATAACAGGTAGTGTTCACCGCTTCAGTCCAAAAGTATTTTAGAAGTGAATACTCAGAAAGCATGGCTCTAGCAGCTTCCACTAAGGTACTGTTCTTCCTTTCAGCTACCCCGTTCTACTGAGGGGTCATAGGAGCTGTAAAGTTGTGGGTAATCTCTTGCTCCTCATAGAATGTTCCAAATCTCACATTTTGAAACTATCCACCATGATCACTATAAATAGTCAAGATCTCATAATCTAACTTCCTCTGAATCCAAGTAGAGAAAGACTTAAATTCATCAAATGACTCTGATTTATTTGATAAAATTTAATCCAAGTGAACCTTGAGTAATCATCAACAATCACAAATCCATAGACTCTCCCCCCTAAGCTGGCAGTGCTAATGGGTCCAAATAAATCCATGTAAAGGACTTCTAAAGGTCTAGAGGTATTGATGTCCTTAATTGAGTGGAAAGAGGAGTGGACTTGCTTCCCTAATTGACAGGCATCACACAGGTGTTCCTTAGTGAACTTAAGCTTGGGGACACCTCTAACTAAGTCCTCTTGGGTGACTCTCCTAAGGGTTTTCATACTGGCATGATATAATCTCCTGTGCCATAACCAAGACTCATTAGCAGTAATTTTTAAGTAAATTGAAATATCAGTTTTAAAGCAGCTTACATCCAACCTGTAGACATTGTTGATCCTTTATCCCTACAAAATAATTTTATCATTTAAGCTTATAATACAGCAAGTGGGCAGGAACTTGATGTTGTATCCTTTGTCATAAAATTGACTGATGTTCAGCAAGTTGTGTTTCAATCCATCTACAAATAAAACAATATCAATCATGAAAATTTTTAAATCACTAATTATATCTACTCCTACCACCTTCCTGGTGGTATTGTCTCCAAATGTAACCTTGCCTCCAGCTCTGGTCTCCAACAAAATGAACTGATTTGCATCTCTAGTCATATGTCTTGAGCATCCGCTGTCTAGGTACCATATGCTCTCATGAGGTCTTGTGTGAGAGCACACCTATAAAATCATCAAACGTCAGATTTAGGAACCCAAATAGGTTTGGGTTCCTTCTTATGAATAGAAGAATGCAATGCATGTGTGCTGTGCTGTGAAGCATTCAATTTGGGTCTCCACACCCAATGTGTACTACGGTGAATCGTGCAGGTGTGTGAGATATGTCCTAACATGCCACAAGAAAAACATCTAACACCAGGAAAATGATTAACTAATCTACGTGGGTGATAGTGCCTCTTCCTAGGTGTATATAAAACATGCTTTAATGATTTTGAAACAGATTCTTCAAAAGGTGGAGGTGCATAAAATTATGCAAAAGTTGGAGGTGTTTCATTTTTCTCAAAAGCATAAATTTTCAATCTTAGAAATTTAGTTTCCTTCGTGAGACTTGTAATTTCAAACTTCAAATAATGCTCATCACTAGCTAAGTTACATGCCATGGTGTCCAGTTCTTTATAAGCTTTTTCTAAATCAACATGTAATATTTTTAATGACTCATGCTCAATAATTAGTTTAGAATACTTTTTGTTTAATTCATCAAGTATGTACATGTGATTGCTATCAAGTGTAGAATGATCCTTAATCATAACATCATGCTCTTTTTACAAATTCAGGAAATCCAATTTTAGGCTGGCATGTATTTTCTTAAGTTTCCTATATGATGAATAAATTTTCTTAGAAACATCTAGCAATTGAT
This sequence comes from Dendrobium chrysotoxum, assembly GCA_019925795.1. Classification (NCBI taxonomy): domain Eukaryota; kingdom Viridiplantae; phylum Streptophyta; class Magnoliopsida; order Asparagales; family Orchidaceae; genus Dendrobium; species Dendrobium chrysotoxum. The sequence goes on along the minus strand of CM034298.1, from coordinate 27,738,510 downwards.
CATAGGTTAGCTCACATACCTCTTCTTGATCCGACTGACCAAGATGATCATCAGTCATCAGACACAAATTTGTAGTCTCCTCCTCAGCTTCAGTCTTAGAGGAGTCGGATGTAGAATTTGCCTAGAATGCCTTCTGAATCTATTTCTTATCCTTCCTGAACTTGGGTTTCTCCTCACTGTTCTCCTCACTTAGGTGAGCCTTAAGTGTAGGACAATCAGCCTTTATATGTCCAGGCTTCCTGCATTCAAAGCAAACTGTATCAGATGAACCTTTAAAATTTTTTCTACTCTTACCTTTGTTCCATTTCTGAAAGTTCTTATGTTTCTTTCTTAGAAAGCTTTTTAATTACCTAGTGATTAAGGCAACATCATTGCTATCAGACCTGAAAGTATCAGTCTCAGTATCGTTGGCCTTCAGTGCCATAATTTTCTCCCTCTTCTTCTCACCTGCATTAATTTGTCGTTGGTTCACTCCTTACTCGTAAGCAATGAGTGACCCAAGTAAGTTATCAATAGAATAAGTGTTCAAATCTTTGGATTCAATAATTACAGTTATCTTGGCATCAAAAAAAGAAGGCAAACATCTCAGAATTTTGTTCACTTTTCATAGTTTGTAAGTTCTCTTCCTAAAGCATGTAAAGAAGTGACAATTTGAGTGAACCTAGTATACATTTTAGAAATTGATTCACTAGGTTTCATGTGAAAGAATTTATAGTCGTGAAGTAAGATGTTAAATTTAGATTGCTTAACCTCAGATGTGCCTTCATTAGTAATGCATAATCTATCCCAAATTTCTTTACCAGTAGTGCAAGTAGAAACACACATGTAATCTTCAAATTTCAATGCACAAAAAAAATAGTTCAAACATTTGGCATTCAGTTGGGCTAAGTCCCGATCATCAAGAGTCTATTCAGTGAAAAGTAGTAAAGTTTTAATATTATTAACCATTCTAAAAGGTGCTTCATAGCCATCCTTAACAAGCATCCACATGCGATAATCTATAAATTAAAGAAAAGTGGACATGCGAGTTTTCCAAAAATCAAAAGGTATGTTATCAAACAATGGTGATCTTCTAATTGAATAACCTTCAGTAGTATTACGATTACCAAAGTTAGCCATGGATCAAAATTCAAAAGTTTTTAAAATTAATTTTTGAATCCCGCTCTGATACCACTTGAAAGTTTGATAGGGATGTTAAGCCCTTATGAATTAGTCCTGAGGCTAACCAAGAGGGGGGTGAATTGATAGTTTTAAAAATTCGAGAGCAAAACAACGATTTAAAAATTTTTTTTTAATGTCTTAAAACTTTTACAGTTATGCAATGATGTACAGATATTCAATGATAACATAATAATAATCATAATCATATAATCATTAACAGAAAAGTAAATGTGAAAAATAATCATAAAAAATACACTAGATTTTATAGTGGTTCGATCAACTTGACCTACGTCCACTACCCGGAGCCTCCCCTCCAGCTATTGCACTAACACTAAATGACTCTCCTTCTACTCCCACAGCAAGGCGGAGAAGCCCGTACAAAAACTCCTTTCCACTAACCCGGTGAGGCAGAGAACTTGAACTCCTTTCACTTCCTCCTGAAGTAGGCAGAGAACCTAGACTCCTTTCGCTTCCTCCTGAAGCAGGCAGAGAACCTGGACTCCTTTCACTTCCTCCTAAAGCAGGCAGAGAACCCGGATCTTCTTGCGAACGATCCTCCCATAGAGATTCCCATAAGATAAGAGACGATGAATGGAGAATACGACTCAGATCCTTGCTTAGAGCAACCTTTATGAATCCCTCACAAACACCCCCTCACAAGATCCTCTCTCTCTCTCCCAAGCTCTCTCTCTCTCTCTCTCTCAAGGTTTTCTCTAGAAGGGAAAGTGGCAAAAGATCTCAACGATTGAATAAAAGAGATCTTAAGAAGGAGGGCTCAAAAAGTGCCATAAAATTCAATTTGATGATGCCGATCGTATAGTGCGATCCAGTATCGTACAATACGATCAATTCAAAAATAGTGTCATCCAGTACGAGTACAAATGAATAGTTCACAAATTTTACGAACATCGTATAGTATGATCCATAGATCATACAATATGATCCATAGATCATACATTACGATCAACTAATTCTCAACTGTTCGTACAGAATGATCTATGGGAGGAATGAAATTCATCACTGTCCATCATCTCGTACTATACGATTCATAAAGTACGATTAGTTCATTTCAGTCCATCGTCCGGTATGATATAAAAATCATCCGGGATTATTAGTATAAAAATCGTAGTTTCATCTGGTATGATCTACGGGACGATCCAAAATCATCTCTGTCCATCGTACTGTACGATTGACATCGTATAGTATGATCAAATATAATTAAGAAACCAAGATTTAATTGGCTGATTATGGGAGATAATTTTGGCAAGATTTCAGATGATCATACAGTACGATTGACATCGTACGGTATAATTAGTTCAAAAACTTAAAATTTAAATCTTACAAAAATAGTCCTGGCTACTAAGGTTTTTTAAGTCGAATAATATGATAGGGATTGTACAGTATGATTAGTTCTCAAAACTAATCATTCAGAATTAACTGCAAGCGTGTTTATTAATGACCTACCATACAGTACGATGGAAAAATTATACAGTATGATTTTCTTTAAGAGAAACACTAAATCACTCAAAAAATCCCCTCGAGTGTATGTGTGCAAGGTTACTTAGCTAGGGGATCCTTTACATTACATTTGACTCAATAAAGATGAAAAGAGTTCGATTGACTTGAATTACAAAACAGATTGACTCGATCTTGGGCTGGCTTGAACTTACCATTGATCCTGCGGATCTGAAAGATTAAATAGGCAACAAGAAATAAAAATATTTGCTATCATCAAAATCTTAGTCATTGATACCAGATTCACAATAATAAGTGTTCAAATCTTTGGATTCAGTAATTGTAGTTATCTTGGCATCAAAAGAATAAGGTAAACTTCTCAGAATTTTATTCACTTTTTCATAGTTAGTAAGTTATCTTCCTAAAGTATGTAAAGAAGTGATAATTTGAGTGAACCTAATATACATTTTAGAAATCAATTCACTATGTTTCATGTGAAAGAGTTCATAATCATGAAGTAAGATGTTCAATCTAGATTGCTTAACCTTAGATGTACCTTCATAAGTAATGCATAATCTATCCCAGATTTCTTTACCAGTTGTATAAGTGGAAACACGCATGTAATCTTCAGATTTTAAAGCACAAAAAAAGTTCAAATATTTTGCATTCAGTTGTGCTAAATCAGGATCATCAAATGTCTAATCAGTAAAAGGTAGTTCAATTTTAACATTATTAACCATTCTAAAAGGTGCTTCATAGACATCCTTAACAAGCATCCACATGCGATAATCAATTAATTATAAAAAGGTGGACATGTGAGTTTTCCAAAAATCAAAAGGTATGTTATCAAACAGTGGTGGTTGTGTAATTGAATAACCTTCAACAGTGTTACGATTACCAAAGTTAGCCATGGATCAAAATTCAAAAGTTTTTAAACTTAATTTTTGAATCTCGCTCTGATACCACTTGAAAGTTTGATAGGGATGTTAAGCCCTTGTGAACTAGACCCGAGGCTAACCAAGAGGGGGGGGGGGGTGAATTAGTAGTTTTAAAAATTCAAGAGAAAAATAATGATTTAGAAAATCTTTTTGAATGTTTTAAAACTTTTACAGTTATGCGATGTTGTGCAGATATTCAATAATAATAGAATAATACTCACAATCACACAATTATCAACAGGAAAATAAATGCAGAAAATAATTGGAAAGAGCACACCAAATTTTATAGTGGTTCGGTCAACTTAACCTACATCCACTCCCCGGAGCCTCCCCTCCGAGTATTGCACTAACTCTAAGTGACTCTCCTTTTACTGCTACAGCAAGGCGGAGAAGCCTGTACAAAAACTCCTTTCCACCAACCCGGTCAGGCAGAGAACCTGAACTCCTTTCGCTTCCTCTTGAAGCAAGTAGAGAACCTAGACTCCTTTCACTTCCACATGAAGCAGGCATAGAACGTGGACTCCTTTTGCTTCCTCCTGAAGCAAGAAGAGAACCTGAATCTTCTTACGAATGATCCTCTCAAAGAGACACCTATAAGATAAGAGATGATGAAGGGAGAAGATGACTCAGATCCTTTCTTGGAGCAACCTTTATGAATCCCTCACAAACTCTCGCTCACAAGATCCTCTCTCTCTCTCCCAAGCTCTCTCTCTCTCTCAAGGTTTTCTCTGGAAAGAAAAGTGGAAAAAGATTTTTCTTGTTGAAAGAAAAAGATTTTAAATAGGAGGGCTAAAAAATTGCCCTAAATCGTAACTGGTCATCAACGATCGTCCAGGTTTATCGGTCGATCGTCATGTGCGATCAGTTCAAAATCACATGTATCAGCCTAGACGATCTGGTTCCTCTGGATGAATAGTAGACAAAATTTGTTCATATCATCTCGTATGATTCTGCGATCGTCCAGGATGATTAGTGTAAATCAAGAATTTCATCCAGAAGATAGCTCTGGTCGTTCAGGGGAACTTGTGCTGGACGATCTCAAAATGACTTGATCGTCCAGGACGATCCATGTATCGTCCTGTACGATTAATTCAAAAATGGTAAAATTGTCTTGTACACAGCTCTATTCGTACTACACATGCTGGATGATCTTAAAATGACTTGATCGTCCGGGACGATTTCGAGATCATCCCGTATGATTAGTTTAAAATTGGGAATATCATCCTATACACAGCTCTGGTCATCTAGGTGAACTGCTCTGAACGGTCAGGATTTTATAAGTATCATCTAGGACGATCTTACGATCGTCCAAGATGATATGATAATATAAATCTAGGATTAATTGTTTTCCTTAATCACCAGACTAATTTAGGCATGATTGTTAAGGATCATCTAGGACGATACACGTATTGTCCAGGATGATTAGACCAAATCTCTAAAAATTAAAAACTTGCCTATCTTAATCTAGCAGTTGAGAATTTTTGATTTGAGCCTATCATCCTGTATAATATGGTGATCACCTAGGACGATTTGCTTAATCAAGCTGACTTATCATATATGCCCCAATTAGGGTTTCTATTTTCACTGGATCGGTCAGGATGATATGAATATCATCTAGGATGATATGAATAAAAAATTTAAAATAGAAACTCTAACTCACTAAAACTCTCCCCCTGAGTGTGTGTGTGCAAGATTACTTAGCTGGAGGATCCTTTACATTACATTTGACTCAATAAATATGAAAATAATACATTGGACCTTAATTACAAAACAAACTGGCTTGATCTTGGGATGGCTTGAACTTGTAATTGTTCATGCGGACTTGAAATATTAAACAGTCAACCAGAAACAGAAATGTTTGCTATCATCAAAATCATAGTCCTTAAAACCCATATTTGCAACACAAATAATGAGATCCTCACCTTTGGGCAACCTTGTGATTCCCCTCACAGTTTTCTCTTCAAAGATCTCACCACGCTCACTCCCAAACACTCTCCCTAATCACTCTCCCTTCCTCTCTCAAGAAGAAATTTGTAGAAGATTCGTTTGATAGTCATTTTTTAGGAACCTTTTATTCAAAGGACAACAAAAATGGTCCAAAAATTGGAAATTTCATGTTTTACGAAGCAGGATCGTACCGCAGGATCGACAATCATTCCGTACGAATAGTTCAAAAAATGAACTATTTGTCCCGTATGATATCCTGTATGAACTATGTAAGCCCATTTCATACTCTAAAAAATTAAATACGAAACCATATCGTACTGTATGAATAGTTCAAAAATGAATAGTTCATCCCGTACGATGTCCCGTATGAACCATATAAGCCCCATTTCGTACTCTAGAAAATGATGTACGAAAATATTTCATAATGTACGAATAAAAAATTAATAGTTTATCCCGTATGATACCTCATACAAACCATGGAAGTCTTATTTTGTACTCTGGAAAATGATGTATGAAAATATTTCTTACTGTATGAATAATTCAAAAATGAATAGTTTGTCTCGTACGATACCTCATATGATGCATGGAAGCCCAGTTTCGTACTCTGGAAAATGATGTATGAAAACATTTCGAACTATATGATTTATACTTAGAAAAAAAAATTTCGCACTTAATCAGGCAGGTTCGTAGGTTTTAAGAGGAGAAACTAAAAGTGTGTGTGTGTGTGTATGATTACCCAATTACAATCACATCTCCCAAACTCAAGAAAGAAAAACAGTATAGACTCCAAGACTAATATCCTCTAATTCAATCAATTTAAAGTCTTCCACTATCTGAAAAATTGATTTTTCTTGAAATGAAAGGTTAGTATACACGAAACAGAATTTCCAATATTTGTTTGGAGAAACAATAAACAAGCAATAAGATCAAATAATAAGATTTTGTAATCATCAAAAACTCATATTAAAAACTCACTTGAATAACCAGATTTGCACAAATCTCAACAATCTCCCCCTTTTTGATGATGGAAAAACAACTATTATTTGAGTTAATAAGTGAACACAAATTTTCTCCTAAGCTCCCGCTAAAAATGAGCTCCCTCCAAAGAATGATCAATTTAATACAAGGGGAAACTTTTCCTATAATTGAAGGGGTTCCTAAACCCTAGGATTTCCTACAAGCAAGGGGTAGGATTTCCTACAACATACAAACATACACATACACATACAAATCTACAAATCAGACAAACTCAAAAAATTAATAAATAACTCCCCCTTTTGATAACAATAAAAAGAGAAAAGTTCAACTAGTTCAAAAAAAAAATAGTTGATTATTAAAACAATGGTAAATGAACTATAATTACAATATTAAAATCAAATGCAAAAGGTAAAGACTCAAAAGTTTAAATCACAAAATAATACAGAGAAGAGAAGTTGATCTATGTTAGTAATGTAATAGACAGATTAAGTAACCACAACTGTTGCAAAAATGATGAAATAAAATTAATAATTTTCTAATTCAATAGTGATGCTCTTTGTTTAGTGTAATTGAGAAAATGATAAAGGAAAGAATGATTGGTGATATTGCGCATCATTTAAAATTGAATGGCATACTTGTGCATCTTGTCAATTTTAGGCTAATTTTGTGCCTCTTTATAATTTGGCAAACATTGCACATCTTTTGTATTCGAGGCACACTTTGTACATCTTTTCATTTTTAGGCTCATTTTATTCCTACTTAAAAAAATCTTTCCAAAACCATAATCTTTTGACATAAATACAATAATGAACACTTTGTGATAGAAATAATAGCAAAAGTATGACATCAAATTTGCAAAAATTTAAGCTAAGTAATACATGTCAATTTAAAGAATATAAATTAGATCTTCTAATATACACCAAGTCATAAAATAATTTAAGCATTTTGAGAGATTAAATTTTGCACAGAGATTAATATAGTAAAGCAAATTTGACTATCATTTTTTGAAGATAATCAACTATGTTTGATTGAGAGAAATTTTTTTTTAAAACATTGCAAGTAACAATTTCGTCCATATAACAATATGCATAAAAACAACATGATTTGTTCTTTTCATTTAACATCAGATCAAATACATAACATATCATCATCTAATAGATCAAATAGAACAGACACCACTACAAGTATAATTAGAACAGGTAGCAAGTACAATCAGAACAAAACACCAAGTGAGAAAACATCCAAGCCTAGAGGAACAACATAGACACAACAAAAACAAAACAGAAGTACAATCATCTAAAATCCTGAGGGGCCCTGATTTGGAGGTGGTGGAGGAGTGAACATTATGAAGTAGCTATTTATTGTAGCTACATTTACATTTATTGAATCAAATTATTCATGAATCCACCCCATGTCCTCTGTATATCAAGCATCCTGCTGGTTCATCATGGGCTCAATTTGATCAAATCATTGATCAAAGTTAGTTTCCAATCTATCAAATCACTGGACCATTTCCTAATAAAACTTTTGATCTGGTCAAGGTGCAGTTGCTGGTGGTGGAGTAAGTGCTCCTTCTCCCCCAGAATCATCTTCCTTTGAGCCTTGATCCTGATTAAACAGTGCTCTAAACAAAGCATTGGTAAAGTAAATAGGCAATTCAATGGGAGGATCAGGATGGCCCAGGTTGTACTTCTTCTCCAAAACATTAGTCACCAAATATCCTAATGCCACATTTTTCTTTCTCTTGCTATGAGGACTTCCAATATCAGAAAGTGTATAGAGATAGTCCATTATTAATTCGGCTTCATCAATAGGAGTCTCAGTCATGATAAGATAAGTGACAGTGGATAAAAGAGGAGTCATATTTACTCGATCACCAGCCTTAGAAATTATGTAGTTTCTTAAAACATGCTGAATGATCCTAGCATTTTGAGTTAAAGTATAGACTCAAGGAAGGTGACTCACTTGTTCTACACCTCTAAGGGTCAGATTCACATATGTCCAATCATAGTCAGCCCTTGAAGTCATTGTGTGGGCTCTAACACCAAGAGTCCTAAGACGCAGACAATTCCCTAGATCCTCTTTAGTAATCTAGATACATCGTTTGAGGACATAGGAGGAAATTATGGTATGGTCTTGATTCATTTTCATGTTGGCTAAGAAGGTTATTGGTATGAATCAGAGTCAGAATGAAAGATAGTTGGGTACAATCAAAAAGAGGCATGACAGAAAAATTTATATCACATTGCAAAAGAACTCTAGAAGTAGTAATTTTGGCAACACTAAACCGCTCAAATTCTTCTTCATTTTCTCTACTCAAAAAATTATCGTCCCTAGTAGATCTAGAAGAAGAACCCCTAGAGAGTCGTCCTTGCTTGCTACTACCACTAGCTATTTCAAAAATCGAGAAGATTTGATTATGAAAGTTGTTGTAACTGAAAAATATCAAATGCCTTTCTATTTAAAACAAATTGTCGATCGTACAGTATGAAATTTGTATCGTACATATAAAATCAAAAATCATACAGGATGAACTCAATTTCATACAGATAAATAGAAATTGCCAAAAATGTAACGGCTTTTCGTAAACTACCCTTCCCGAGGTGTCGTTTTGTACAGGCTTTTTGACTAACCGATCGTACCGACGATGAGGTGTTCGTCCGGGACGATAAAAAAAAATTAAAGGTCATTTCATGAGGTTGGGTTCATCCTTATCCAAAATTGACAGCTAGGATCATACAAACGAACTTCCAGTTCATATGTACGATCAGTAGTAATAACTGACAACACCTGAAAAACTGTCCACATTCGTACAGATAAAACTGCTTTAATCATACAGTACAATGATGTCATCATACAGTACGAAATGTTAGAAAAAATCGTTTCATCTCTTCAGCTCCGAATCTTTCATGTATACGCTATAGAATTCATATTGTACGTAATAATTTCATACAGTACGAACAGAACAAAAAGACAGTTCAAGGAAAAACTCAGAAAACTTCCAAGCAAAATATTATCACACTTCCTTCTTTTTTTATTAAAGTACAAACAATAAAAAAATAAAGACTAAAAATAAACAAAAATAGAACAAAACATTTAACTAATACAACACATACTTGACATAAATAAACATACAATCACACACAAAATAAGTTTGTAAAAATTTTAATTATGCATTAAGATCAATCACACCTAGCCTTATCCTTAAAATGATAAATGTGTCAAAAGTTAGTAGTGTTGTGAAAATATCTGCAAGTTGATCCTTAGTAGCAACATGATGTAATTCAATTTCCCCTTTTGCTACATGATCTCTAATAAAATGATGTCTTATGTCAATGTGCTTAGTTCTAGATTGCTGAATAGGATTATTTGAAATGCATATGGCACTAGTGTTATCACAAAAGATTAGAATTGTGCCAAAAGAAAAACCTAAGTCAATTAACTGTTGTTTTAACCAAAGCACTTGTGCAACAGAACTTCCTAAGGCAATATATTCAGCTTTTGTAGTTAAAAGGGCTACTGAGTTCTATTTTCTACTAGACCAAGAAACTAAGGAGTTTCCTATAAATTGATAAGTTTCAGAAGTGATTTTCCTATCAACCCTACAATCAATAAAATCTGAATTAGAGTATCCAACTATTTTAAATGCAGTGCTATTCTTGGGATTCCAAATTCCTAGGTTTTGAGTCCCAAAAAGATATCTCATAATTCTCTTAACTGCAGTGAGATGTAACTCCTTAGGATCTGCTTAAAATTTAACACATAAACAAACACTAAATATGATATCCAGTCTTCTTGCTGTCAAGTAAAGCAAAGATCCTATCATTCCTTTAAACTTCTTTTGATCAACTAATTTTTCTTTAGGATCCTTATCTAACTGCACTGAGGAATTTATGGGTGTATTCACTGGTTAAGCCTTATCCATTTCATACTTCTTAAGGATATCCTTAACATATTTTGACTGGCTTATAATGGTTCCATCCTCATCCTGCTTAATGTTAAACCCTAAAAAGTAACTTAAATCTCCAATTAAGCTCATCTCAAATTTCTTACTCATTATTTTTGAAAATTCATCACAAAGATTTCTATTGGTAGATCCAAATAAGATATCATCCACATAAATTTGAACAATGAGTATTTCATCTCCTACTATTTTTATAAAGAGAGTGGTGTCCACACTCCCTTTTATAAATAATCATTCAAGTAAGAATGTGCTTAGCCTTTCATACCAGGCTCTAGGTGCCTGTTTAAGTCCATATAATGCCTTTTTTAATTTGAAAACATGATTAAAAAATTATGCATTTTCAAAACCTGGAGGTTGCTCAATATAAACATCCTCTTTTATCAACTCTTTACATCCATTTGATACAATTTAAAACCTTTAAAACAGGCTTAGGCTAAAAGCACTCTAACTTCCTCAAGTCTGGCTACCGGGGTGAAGGTCTCCTCAAAATTAATTCCCTCAATCAGATTATACCCCTTAGCCACTAACCTTGCTTTATTCCATACAATCACTCCAGAATCATTCATCTTATTTTTAAATACCTACTTTGTTCCAACAACACTTTGATCTTTCGATCTTTCTACCAATTCCCGAACATCATTTCTAGCAAATTGATTTAACTCATCATGCATAGCTAGAATCCAAAACTCATCCGAAAGTGCTTGATTTACACTAGTGGGTTCAATCATTGAAATTAAAGAGGATTGATTTACTTCTTTTCTCAAACCATGCCTAGTCCTAACTCCTTCATTTGGGTCACCTAAAATCAACTCTTTAGGATGACTTCTAAAAAATTTTCATTCCTTAGGCAATTGGTTTTCTTCCTCATTTTCAACCCTTTCTTCAACTTTTTCATTTTAGAGTCCTTGGGTTATTTCCTCAATTTCATCTTCATCCAACCTAGACCCTTCATAATTATCTGATTCATCAAAACAACATGAGTGATCTCCTCAACTACTAATATCCTTCTATTAAAAATTCTATAGGATAACACTTGAATATCCTAGAAAAATTCATTCATCAAATTTAGGATCAAATTTACCTAAGAGAGTTTTTTCATTATTATATATGAATACTTTACATCTAAAAATATGTAGGTGTGAGAGGTTGAGAATTCTACCCTTAAGAAGTTTATAGGGTGTTTCGTTTAATTTTGATCTAATGTACACCCTATTCAACACATAACATGCGATACTAACTGCTTCAGCCCAAAAATATCTTGGAAGTGAATATTCTGCCAACATGGCTCTAGTAGCTTCAATTAATATCCTATTCTTTCTCTCAACTACTCCATTCTGCTGAGGTGTCCTAGAAGTTGAGAAGTTATGATCTATTCCATGGGATTTATAAAAATCATTAAATAATTTATTTTCAAATTCTCCCCCATGATCACTTTGGATAGTAACAAATTCAAATCCTAGTTTTCTCTGAATCTAAGTGGAAGAATCTCTAAACTCCTCAAATGATTTACTCTTATGATTTAAAAATCTAATCCATATTAATCTTGAGTAATCATCCACAAATACATATGCAAACCTTTTTCTTCCTATACTTAAGGTACTAACGGGTCCAAAGCGATCCATCTGAAGAATTTCTAAGGGCTTGCTAGTTCTAACTTCCTTGATTAAATTGAAGGAGGAGTTGACTTATTTTCCTAGTTGACATGCATCACATAAGTAATCTTTTGTAAACTCTAATTTGGGTACTCATTTAACTAACTCTTTTTGGGTGATTTTCCTAAGATTTCTCATGCAGCATAATAAAGTCTTCTATGCCATAACCATAACTCATCAGATACAATTTTCAAATAAAAAGTAGTAAATGATTTTATAGAATTCAAATCTAGCATGTATATATTATTTTCTCTATCACCATTCAACACAATAATTTCATTTTGACTAATAACACAGCTAGAAGGCAAGAATTTAATATGATAACCTTTATCACACAATTGACTTATGCCCAACAGATTGTGTTTTAAGCCTTCTATAGAAAGAATATTTTTAATCACAAAGTTTTTAGAATTTCCAATCATACTTATACCTACCACTCTATTGGTGGTATTGTCTCTAAGTGTAACCTTGCCTCCATTCCTGGCTTTAAGTGATATGAATTGATTTGTATCTCTGGTTATATATTTTGAACAGCTACTATCCAGGTACCAAATGCTCTCACGAGATCTTGTGTGAGAGCGTTCCTACAAAATCATCAAATAATAAACTTGGGAACCCAAAAAAGTTTGGGTTCACATCTTGGCAATTTTAAACCAGATGCATGTATGATATGCTGTGTTTTATGCATCTTAGGTCTCCACACTAAATGTGTTCTATGATGAATAGTATATATATGGGAAATTTATTCAATCATACCACAAGAAAAAAATTTTACTCTAGGAAAAGGATTTACCAATCTATGCGCACTGTAAGATCTCCTAGATTTTGAACTAGTGGACTTGTGGTAAGATTTGTGAAAATCTTCAAGTTTGGGTGGAATCCTATTTTCCTCAAGTGCTTTTAACTTAACTTCAAGATATGCATTAGTACTTTCTAGAATTTAATTTTTAATCTTCAAGTTATGCTGTCTACTATCCAATTCATCCATAAAAGTTTTGAAATCATTTTCAAGTTCAGTGTGTGATGATTTTAGAAGTTCATGCTGTTTATTCAAATTATCAAATTCATCCAATAAAGTTATACAGTTGCTATCAATTAATGCATGGTCTTTCGTAAGGATTTTAAATTCTTTTTGCAGTTCTAAGTAATCCAAATTCAACTTAGCATGCAATTTCTTTAGTTTCCTATATGCAGAATAAATGCGTTTAGAAACTTTAAATAATTCATCATAACTTAAGTCACATACCTCTTCTTGAACTAAATGATCAAGATTATCAGCCATGAAACATAAATTTGTGACTTCCTCTTTAGGTGCTATTTCTAAGGAATCTGAAGCTGAGTTTGCCAAAAAAATCTCGCTGTAGTCTCTTCTTGCCCCTTCTATCCTTTGGTTTCTCTTCAGCTTTCTCCTTACTAGGATTGGCCTCGAGATTAGGGCATTCAATCTTTATATGTCCTGGCTTCCTACACTCATAGCAAATAACATTATTAGAAGCCTTAACATTTTTATGGAACTTACCATTGTTCAATTGCTGGCATCTCCTCTGCTTCCTTCTTAGGAAACTCTTGAACTGCCTTGTTATTAAGGAAATATCCTTTTCATCCTCAGGCTGGGACTGATCATTCCTCGAATCATCCACTTTCAGTGCAATGTTCTTTTCTTTTCATCTATCACCTACATTAATCTGTCTTTGAGTCACTCCTTGCTCATAAGCAATCAGTGATCCAAGTAAATTATCAATAGAGTAAACATTTAAGTCTTTTGACTCCATTATAATAGTAATCTTTACATCAAAACTAGTAGGAAAATAACATAATATCTTATTTACTTTTTCAAAAGTGGTTAGTTTCCTACCTAAAGCATGTAATGAAGTTACTCTATGTATAAAATGAGTATACATGTCAAAAATTGACTCATTCAGTTTCATGCAAAAAGTTTATAGTCATGTAGTAGAATGTTCAATCTAGATTATTTCACTTCATTGGTTCCTTCATATGTTATACAAAGTCTATCCCAAATCTCTTTTCCAGATTTACAAGCAGAAACTTGTATGTAGTCTTTTGATTTCAGTTCACAAAAGAAACTATTCAAACACTTAGCATTTAATTGAGCTAATTCATGTTCTTCTACAGTCCAATCAACAAAAGGTGTTTGAATTCTAATTCCTTCTACAATTCTAGTAGGTTCAGTGTAACCTTCTTGTACTAAAATCCATATGCGATAGTCAAGTGATTGCAAAAATATAGACAAGCGAGTTTTCTAAAAATCAAATGGGATATTATCAAACAATGGAGGTCTAGTGATTGAATAACCCTTAGGTGTGTTTCGATTTCAAAAATTAGCCATGATCAAATTTTAAAAAGTAATTTAAACAGTAATTTTTGAAATAAGCTCTAATACCACTTGAAAGTGAGAATAGGTTATTAGACCTATTAATTATGTCCCTAGGCTAACCAAGAGGGGGGTGAATTGGTACTTTTAAAAATCTCTTGGAAGATTTAAAAATCTTTTCTTAAAATCTTCAGGGTATCGTACAGTACGATCCAGTTTGTACTATACAAATAGTTATGAATTTTACTTTTTCAACCACAAAAAAATAACGTGCAATGCAGAAATTAATAATGCGATAAATAAAAATTAAGAACAGAGAACACCGTATTTTATAGTGATTCAGTCAAACTCGACCTACATCCACTCCCTAGAGACACCTTCTCTAGGTATTCCATTAAACCAAAGTGACTCTTCTTTTTCCCCCACAGCAAGGCAGAGAAGCCCTTACAAACACTCTTCCATTAAACAAGAATGCGGCTAAGAACCGTTATTCCTTTTCACCCTCCTGGTGACGACAGAGAATCCACTCATCCTTTCACACCCTCCAGGTGTCGGCAGAGAACCAGGCATCCTTTTTTACCTTCCTGGTGACGGCAGAGAAGCCACTCATCCTTTCACACCCTCCAGGTGTCGGCAGAGAACCAAGCATCCTTTTTCACCCTCCTATTGACGGCAGAGAACTGGACCTTCTTCAAAGATCTTCTCTCAAGAGTCTTCAAAGAGATAGGGAAAAGACTTGAAGTACAAATAATGAGATCCTCACCTTTGGGCAACCTTGTGAATCCCCTCACAATTTCCTCTTCAAAGATCTCACCACACTTACTCCCAAACACTCTCCCTAATCACTCTCCCTTCCACTCTCAAGAAAAAATTCATAGAAGATTCATTTGACAGTCAATTTTTAGGAACCTTTTATTCAAAGGACAAGAAAAATGGTCCAAATACTAAAAATTTTAAGTTTTACAAAGTAGGATCATACCGTATGATTGACAATCATCTGGTATGAACAGTTCTAAAAATGAACGATTCGCCCTGTATGATATCCCGTACGAACCATATAAGACCCATTTCGTACTCTAGAAAATAAAATACGAAATCATATTATACTATACGAACAGTTCAAAAATGAACAGTTCATCCCCTATGATGTCCCTGACGAACCATGTAAGCCCCATTTTGTACTCTGGAAAATGATGTACGAAAATATTTCATACTATACGAATAATTAAAGAATGAACATTTCATCCCGTACGATACCTCATACGAACCATGGAAGTCCTATTTTGTACCCTGGAAAATGACGTATGAAAACATTTTGTACTGTACGAATAGTTCAAAAATAAATAGTTCATCCTATACGATACCTCGTACGAACCATGGAAGCCCTGTTTCGTACTCTAGAAAATGATGTACGAAAACATTTTATACTGTACGATTTATACTTAGAAAAAAAAAATTCGTACTTAGTCAGGCAGGTTTGGAGGTTTTAAGAAGAGAAACTAGACAAATCATCCCGTACGATCTAATATCAAACAGTACGATTAGTTTTAAAAAAAAAAAGTTTTTGTCTTACTTCCCAGTGTGTGTGTGAATGATTACCTAATTGTAATCACATCTCTCAGACTCAAGAAAGAAAAACAATACAGACTCCAAGACTAATATCCTCTAATTCAATCAATTTAAAGTCTTCCACTGTCTAAAAAAATGATTTTTCCTAAAATGAAAGGTTAGTACACACAAAACAAAATTTTCAGTATTTGTTAGGAGAAATAATAAACAAACTATAAGATTTTGTAATCATCAAAAACTCATATCAAAAACTCACTTGAATAACCAAATTTGCACAAATCTCAACACTTGAAAGTTTAGTGAGGTTGTTTGACCTCAACGAACTATCCTGAGGTGCACCAAGAGGGGGGGGGGGGGGGGTGAATTGGTACTTTTAAAATTTACAGCTCCAAGAAAAAATTCTTGCTAGAAAAAATGATTTTTGAAAATAATTTTGAATAAGTAATTAATTTAACACATGCATAAGCAAATCAGAGTTTAAAATATTTTTCATTTTTAGGGCACAAATCAATAAAGATATGAAATTTTTTCTTTTAGCAAACCATAAACTAATCTAATTGTAGTTGATAGTAAACAATGAGGTTCATGTAATATACTCAAATTTTATAAATAAAAATGCAAAAAAGTAAAAAGTAATTAAGAAAGAGCACACCAGAAATTTTATAGTGATTTTATTAACCTTGACCTGTTACTACCCAGAGTCCTCCACTTCGGGTATTGCACTAACACTATAGTGTCTCTCCTTTTACCCCCTCAACAAGGTGGAGAAGCCCTTGCAAGAATCACTTCCACCAAACCTGGTGCAACGAAGAGCTGGAAGCTATGTCACCCTCCTAATGATGGCAGCGGATGTTCAATACTTTCTCTCCCTCTTGGAGAAGGCAAAGAACCTAAAACCTTTCTTCACCCTCCTAATGGTGGTAGAGAACTGTGCTCCTTTTTGTCCCTCCTGGAGAAGGTAGAGAACCTCCGACTCTTGGCTTTGAAGCTTATTTCCCAAGAGAATCTTCAAGAACTCTTCAAGGCCACTGGAGGAAGTTAGGTGTAAGCATGCCTGGAGCAACTATGTGAAACCCCTCAAACTACCTCTCTTTCACACACAACCTCACCTTCTTCTTCTTCTCTAAACCCCAAAGCTCTCAAGAAAAGTTCTCCCTCAGATTTTCTTCAACAACCAAAGCCTCTTAGAAAATGACTCCGAAAGGTTGCTTAAGTAGTAGGCTTAAAAAAAATCCAAATTTTTTAATTTAGCCGCATTTGTTTGTACAATAGAATCTGGGATCATGCAGTACGATTAGTTTAAAAAATACAACCTGTCTAGTATGATGATAAAAGTCATTTAGATGAAATGTTCAATTTTAGCAAATATATCGTACAGTACCATCGTAACTTCGTACAGTACGATTAGTTTAATTTTGCTCTTTTTATACAAGATGATCATGGGGATGATTGAAGATTATTCAATATAATTCACATCACATAGTATGGTAAGTGTAATACCAATAGTTTGTATAGTATGATATGTATATCATACTATACAATTAGTGTAAAAATTAAGATTTTATCGGGTATGATCTCTAGGACGACCAGATTTCCCCTCTATCAATCATACAGTATGATCAAGATCATACAATACTGTTAACAATATTTAATTAATAGTGATTTTATTAACTATTATGGTGGATATTTTAAGTAAGATTTTAAATATTGTATAGTATGATTTGTAACATACAGTACAATTAGTTCAAAATTTATTTTTCAAAATTCTTAATTTATTTTGCGGCTAGGGTTTCTCAGATCAAGATAAATCATATAGTATGATCTGCATTGTATAATTTGATTAGTTTATTAACATTAATTATTCAATTAGCCGTTAGCCTTCTTCTTTGTATAACTAATCATACAATACGAATGTAATCGTACGGTGCGATTAGTTCAAAAAATTTATTTCTCAAGTTTTCCTCACTCCCCCCTATGTGTGTGCTCGGTCACCAATTTTTTATTACACCCTTACATGTCCAGACTCAAGAACTAGAAGATATAAGAAAGTTAAAATTATAGACTCTTTTGATTGACCTCCTATTGTATCCAAACTTGAGTTTTCAGTAATCTTGAGTGGTGTATGTTGTACCCAAAATGTTAGTGTGCATAGATAAAAATAATATCCAATATATATCTGCTAGGAGAATTAAAAAACTCAATAAATAATATTTGTTATCATCAAAATCAAAAGCTAGAGATCCTAGGTTACAACAATCTCTCCTTTTTTGATAATGGCAAATATTTTTGGTTGAAGAGTAAATTAATGTTCTTTTCTCCTAATCTCCCCCTCACTAGAAGATAGATTTTAAAAATAGGGGTAAGAAAGAAAATACTTTTTAATGATTTTAATTTTTGATTTATTATTATTTTTAATTTTTTGAAGGAGCTTTTATTTTTTCTTAAAAGGTTTATGAATTTAAAGCTTATTGAGCTTTACTTTAGATTTTTAGGATTTAATTTGAATTTTTAAAAATTTATTAAAAAATCCTAGGTCATTTTTGTATAATAAATTATGGTTCACAAGTTGAATAATCAAATGAGCTCCAAAAGTTTTGAAATTTAAGCCCTAAGTAAATTAAAACTCAAGGTTCAGACCCTAGTAATTAGGGGTTATCAAAGTCCTCCAAGGGTTTCCAATTAATTTCTAAAGTAAATGTATCTATACTTTAGAAATTAGAATTTATGCTAATTAGACCTTGGACCATGGAAAAATCATTGGCAATCTAATCCCAATACATTAATTAACCACAACAACCAAGTTAAATCTAATTAACCTATGGATGTGTAATTATGGAATTTTACATTTCTAGGCCATTTTCATGACCTAAAGATGTGAAATTCCAATTGAAGCCCTTCATGATCTCAAATTGATTAAAAAACAAATTTGGACATGTGTTAAACATCTCCAAGAGTCATCCATTCAGATTTGACCTCAAGAAAAATTAAATTTAATTAATAATCTTAAAAATACTATAGGGAATATTTTTGAAATAACTTTTTATCTATTTAAAATTAAAATCACTAAACTTTTTATCCATTTAAATTATACATTTCTCCTTCCACTCATTTTCTCAACCGTAGAGAATGTTTGGCTTGATCCAAGAGAAATATTCCATGAAATTAATTGGAATTTATTCCTAGAGGATCATCTAGATGTGGCCTTGCAATCTAATTGCCATATTCCATTGGATTACAAGTTTAATATATACATACCCGACCACTATGAATTTTATTCTTCGGTTTAGATCCTACCTCACAATAGAAGAGAATTGGATCACAATCGAGCTTGGTTGACTTTTTCTAGACCTCAGGAATAAAGTTCCTTTAAATAGAAGAGATAGAGACCCACTAGAGTATGAGTTGGTGTTTATCCAGAACAAAATTGTCCGAGGTCAATCAAACTCAGGTTAGGAGCTAGTTGGAAGGGTTGGGAGACTAGGAATTGACTGTTGGAGATTTAGGGAATGTGTGAAATAGAAAAGATAGAACCCCACTTTATAAAATTTAGGAGAATTTATAATGGATGGCTGACTGAATGTAACCTTAAGTTAGCCCATATTCTTCTACCTCAGGCCCCCAAAATCATTTTAGACAATCTAAAAGGTGTAAGGTAGTTATTTTGGAAGAGAGTTAATGGCACATGGTTATTTATGTAATGAGCTAGGATTGAACTAATGCAATGAACCACTATTTCTTGATTTTTAGCCATCTCAGGCCACCGCCTAGGCTACATTTATAAGGCCAAGTGTCTGGAGGTGTGGGGACTGCAATGTAAATAAAGGTTAGGTATATTCTAGTTTGGTTTCAATCTGGTTCACTAATTTATACAATTTGGGTGAACCCAATTGGTTGACCCAGGTTAACCCAGGGGTTGGGCTAGCTAGGTTTAGTGCATAGGCTCTAGGGTAACCTAATTCTTGGGTTAAGGGAATTTAATTTGGTCTAGTTTGATAGTTGTCAGGTAATGTAATGATCCAATTATTCCCCTAAACTTCTTCTAATCAACAGATTTTCCATTTGAATCCTTATCTAATTGAACAGTGAAACTCATGGGAGTATTGATTGTCTTAGCTTTATTCATTTTATATTTTTTTAAGATGTCCTTAGTGTATTTTGATTGACTTAGAAAAGTTCCATCATCCATTTGCTTTATACTAAACCCCAAAAAGTAGGACAATTCTCTCATTGTACTCATTGTCTTAGAAAAATCATCACAAATTTTTATTAGAAGATCTTAAAAGTATATCATCAATATAGATCTGGACAATGAGTAGATTATCTTCTACTTTCCTAAGGAAAATGGTGGTGTCTACGCTCCCCTTAATAAACTCTCTTTCTAGTAGGAATGTGCTAAGCCTCTCATACCAAGCTCTAGGTGCCTGTTTCAATCCATATAAGGCCTTTTTTAATTTGTAAACATGATTTGGATATTGGGAACTCTCAAAACCTGGGGGTTGCTCTACAAAGACATACTCTTTTATTACCCCATTTAAAAAGGCACTCTTAACATCCATTTGAAATAGCTTAAATTCCTTATAACAGGTAAAGGCTGGTTGCACCCTAATGGCTTCCAATCTAGCTACAGGGTCAAAGGTCTCCTCAAAATCAATCCCTTCAATTTGATTGTACCCCTTAGCCACCAATCTTGCCTTATTCCTAACCACCACACCAGAATCATTCATCTTATTCTTAAAGACCCACTTGGTTCCCACTACACTTTGATTTCTAGGTATTTCTACTAACTCCCAAACATCATTCCTTATAAATTGATTCAATTCCTTTTGCATAGCTAAGATCCAAAACTCATCAGAAAGGGATTGATTGATGTTGGTGGGTTCAGTCATTGAGATAAAGGCAGAATGGTTTACTTCCTTCCTAAGTCCATGCCTAGTTCTAACACCTTCAAAAGGGTCTCCTAAGGTCAGTTCTTTAGGATGACTTGAAGCATATCTCCAATCTCTAGGCAAAGTATTTTCAGGTTCTACCCTATCCTCCAGATTTACATTTTCAACTCCTCGGGTAATCTCTCCTACATCTTCTTCTTCCTCAACTCTAGTCTCCTTAGGATCAGATTCATCAAACATCATATGAGTTGTCTCCTCCACCAACAAAGTCCTCTTATTAAACACCCTAAAGGATTTCCCCACACTAGAATAGCCTAAGAACACTCCTTCATCAGATTTGGTGTCAAATTTTCTTAAGGATGATTTCCCATTATTCAGAATAAAAACCTTATAGCCAAAGACATAGATGTGGGGCAGGTTTGGAGTTCTACCCTTAATGATTTCATAAGGTGTCTTATTCAGATTTGATCTAACATTCACCCTATTCAACACATAACATGTAGTGTTCACCGCTTCAGCCTAAAAGTATTTTAGAAGTGAATACTCAGAAAGTATGGCTCTAATAGCTTCCACTAAGGTACTGTTCTTCCTTTCAGCTACCCCGTTCTACTGAGGGGTCATAGGAGCTGCAAAGTTATGGGTAATCCCTTGCTCCTCATAGAATGTTCCAAATCTCACATTTTCAAACTCTCCACCATGATCACTATAAATAGTCAAGATCTCATAATCTAACTTCCTCTGAATCCAAGTAGCGAAAGACTTAAATTCATCAAATGACTCAGATTTATGTGATAAAAATTTAATCCAAGTGAACCTTGAGTAATCATCAACAATCACAAATCCATAGACTCTCCCCCCTAAGCTGGTAGTGCTAATGGGTCCAAACAAATCCATGTAAAGGACTCCTAAAGGTCTAGAGGTATTGATGTCCTTAATTGAGTGGAAAGAGGGGTGGACTTGCTTCCCTAATTGACAGGCATCACACAGGTGGTCTTTAGTGAACTTAAGCTTGGGGACACCTCTAACTAAGTCCTTTTGGGTGCCTCTCCTAAGGGTTTTCATACTGGCATGATAGAATCTCCTGTGCCATAACCAAGACTCATTAGCAGCAATTTTTAAGCAAATTGAAATATCAGTTTTAAAGCAGCTTACATCCAACCTGTAGACATTGTTGATCCTTTATCCCTGCAAAATAATTTTATCATTTAAGCTTATAATGCAGCAAGTGGGCAGGAACTTGATGTTGTATCCTTTGTCATAAAATTGACTGATGCTCAGCAAGTTGTGTTTCAATCCATCTATAAATAAAATATTATCAATCATGAAAATTTTTAAATCACTAATTATATCTACTCCTACCACCTTCCTGGTGGTGTTGTCTTCAAATGTAACCTTGCCTCCAGCTCTGGTCTCCAACAAAATGAACTGATTTGCATCTCTAGTCATATGTCTTGAGCATCCGCTGTCTAGATATCACATGCTCTCATGAGGTCTTATGTGAGAGCACACCTATAAAATCATCAAACGTTAGATTTAGGAATCCAAATAGGTTTCGGTTCCTTCTTATGAAAAGAAGAATGCAATGCATGTGTGCTCTGTTATGAAGCATGCAATTTGGGTCTCCATACACAATGTGTACTACGGTGAATCGTGCAGGTGTGTGAGATATGTCCTAACATGCCACAAGAAAAACATTTAACGCTAGGAAAAGGATTAACTAATCTACGTGGGTGATAGTGCCTCTTCCTAGGTGTATATGAAACATGCTTTAATGATTTTGAAATAGATTCTTCAAAAGGTGGAGGTGCATAAAATTGTCCAAAAGTTGGAGGTTTTTCATTTTTCTCAAAAGCATAAATTTTCAATCTTAGAAATTCAGTTTCCTTCGTGAGACTTGTAATTTCAAACTTCAAATAATGCTCATCACTAGCTAAGTTACATGCCATGGTGTCCAGTTCTTTATAAGCTTTTTCTAAATCAACATGTAATATTTTCAATGACTCATGCTCAATAATTAGTTCAGAATGCTTTTTGTTTAATTCATCAAATTCATCAAGTATGGACATGTGATTGCTATCAAGTGTAGAATGATCCTTAATCATAACATCATGCTCTTTTTACAAATTCAGGAAATCCAATTTTAGGCTGGCATGTGTTTTCTTAAGTTTCCTATATGATGAAAAAATTTTCTCAAAAACATCTAGCAATTGATCATAGGTTAGCTCACATACCTCTTCTTGATCCGACTGACCAGGATGATCATCAGCCATCAGACACAAATTTGTAGTCTCCTCCTTAGCTTCAGTCTCAGAGGAGTCGTATGTAGAATTTGCCCAGAATGCCTTCTGAATCTATTTCTTATCCTTCCTGAACTTGGGTTTCTCCTCACTGTTCTCCTCACTTGGGTGATCCTTAACTGTAGGACAATCAGCCTTTATTTTTCCAGGCTTCTTGCATTCAAAGCAAACAGTATCAGATGAACCTTTAAAATTTTTTCTACTCTTACCTTTGTTCCATTTCTGAAAGTTCTTATGTTTCTTCCTTAGAAAGCTTTTGAATTACCTAGTGATTAAGGCAACATCAGTGCTATCAGACCCGAAAGTATCAGTGTCAGTATCGTTGGCCTTCAATGCCACAATTTTCTCCCTCTTCTTCTCACCTGCATTAATTTGTCGTTGGTTCACTCCTTACTCGTAAGCAATGAGTGACCCAAGTAAGTTATCAATAGAATAAGTGTTCAAATCTTTGGATTCAATAATTACAGTTATCTTGGCATCAAAAAAAGAAGGCAAACATCTCAGAATTTTGTTCACTTTTTATAGTTTGTAAGTTATCTTCCTAAAGCATGTAAAGAAGTGACAATTTGAGTGAACCTAGTATACATTTTAGAAATTGATTCACTAGGTTTCATGTGAAAGAATTTATAGTCGGGAAGTAAGACGTTCAATTGAGATTGCTTAACCTCAGATGTGCCTTCATTAGTAATGCATAATCTATCCCAAATTTCTTTACCAGTAGTGCAAGTAGAAACACACATGTAATCTTCAAATTTCAGTGCACAAAAAAAATAGTTCAAACATTTAGCATTCAGTTGGGCTATTCCCAATTATCAAGCATCTATTCAGTGAAAAGTAGTAAAGTTTTAATATTATTAACCATTCTAAAAGGTGCTTCATAGCCATCCTTAACAAGCATCCACATGCGATAATCTATAAATTAAAGAAAAGTGGACATGCGAGTTTTCTAAAAATCAAAAGGTATGTTATCAAACAATGGTGGTCGTCTAATTGAATAACCTTCAGTAGTATTACGATTACCAAAGTTAGCCATGGATCAAAATTCAAAAGTTTTTAAACTTAATTTTTGAATCCCGCTCTGATCCCACTTGAAAGTTCGATAGGGATGTTAAGCCCTTATGAACTAGTCCTGAGGCTAACCAAGAGGGGGGGTGAATTTATAGTTTTAAAAATTCGAGAGCAAAATAATGATTTAAAAAATCTTTTTTAATGTTTTAAAACTTTTACAGTTATGTGATAATGTATAGATATTCAATGATAACATAATAATAATCATAATCATACAATCATTAACAGAAAAGTAAATGTGAAAAATAATCATAAAAAATACACTAGATTTTATAGTGGTTTGATCAACTTGACCTACGTCCACTCCCCGGAGCCTCCCCTCCAGCTATTGCACTAACATTAAAGGACTCTCCTTCTACTCCCATAGCAAGGCGGAGAAGCCCGTACAAAAACTCCTTTCCATCAACCCGGTGAGGCAGAGAACTTGAACTCCTTTCACTTTCTCCTGAAGCAAGCGGAGAACCTAGACTCCTTTCGCTTCCTCCTGAAGCAGGCAGAGAACCTGGACTCCTTTCACTTCCTCCTAAAGCAGGCAGAGAACCTGGATCTTCTTGCGAACGATCCTCCCACAGAGATTCCGATAAGATAAGAGACGATGAATGGAGAATACGACTCAGATCCTTGCTTGGAGAAACCTTTATGAATCCCTCACAAACACCCCCTCACAAGATCCTGTCTCTCTCTCCCAAGCTCTCTCTCTCTCTCTCTCTCTCTCTCAAGATTTTCTCTAGAAAGGAAAGTGGCAAAAGATCTCAACGATTGAATAAAAGAGATCTTAAGAAGGAGGGCTCAAAAAGTGCTTTAAAATTCAATTTGATGATGCCGATCGTATAGTACGATCCAATATCATACAGTACGATCAATTCAAAAATAGTGTCATCCAGTATGAATGCAAATGAATAGTTCACAAATTTTACGAACATCGTATAGTATGATCCATAGATCATACAGTATGATCTATAGATCATACATTATGATCAACTTATTCTCAACTGTTCGTACAAAATTATCTATGGGAGGAATGAAATTCATCACTGTCCATCATTTCGTACTGTACGATTCATAAAGTATGATTAGTTCATTTCAGTCCATCATCCGGTATGATATAAAATTCATCCGAGATGATTAGTATAAAAATCATAGTTTCATCTGGTATGATCTACGGGACGATCCAAAATCATCTATGTCCATCGTACTGTACGATTGACATCGTATAGTATGATCAAATATACTTAAGAAACTAAGATTTAATTGGCTGATTATGGGAGATAATTTTGGCAAGATTTCAGATGATCATACAGTACGATTGACATCGTACGGTATAATCAGTTCAAAAACTCAAAATTTAAATCTTACAAAAATAGTCCTGGCTACTAAGGTTTTTTAAGTCGTACAATATGATAGGGATTATACAGTATGATTAGTTCTCAAAACTAATCATTCAGAATTAACCACAAGCCTGTTTATTAATGACCTACCATACAGTACGACGAAAAAATTATACAGTATGATTTTCTTTAAGAGAAACACTAAATCACTCAAAAAATCCCTTCGAGTGTATGTGTGCAAGGTTACTTAGGTAGGGGATCCTTTACATTACATTTGACTCAATAAAGATGAAAAGAGTTTGATTGACTTGAATTACAAAATAGATTGACTCGATCCTGGGCTGGCTTGAACTTACCATTGATCCTGCGAATCTGAAAGATTAAATAGGCAACAAGAAATAGAAATATTTGCTATCATCAAAATCTTAGTCATTGATACCAGATTCACAATAATAAGTGTTCAAATCTTTAAATTCAGTAATTGTAGTTATCTTGGCATCAAAAGAAGAAGGCAAACTTCTCAGAATTTTATTCACTTTTTCATAGTTAGTAAGTTATCTTCCGAAAGCATGTAAAGAAGTGACAATTTGAGTGAACCTAATATACATTTCAGAAATCGATTCACTATGTTTCATGCGAAAGAGTTCATAATCATGAAGTAAGATGTTCAATCTACATTGCTTAACCTCAGATGTACCTTCATAAGTAATGCATAATCTATCCCAGATTTCTTTACCAGTTATATAAGTGGAAACACGCATGTAATCTTCAGATTTTAAAGAACAAAAAAAAGTTCAAATATTTTGCATTCAGTTGTGCTAAATCAGGATCATCAAATGTCTAATCAGTAAAAGGCAGTTCAATTTTAACATTATTAACCATTCTAAAAGGTGCTTCATAGACATCCTTAACAAGCATCCACATGCGATAATCAATTAATTATAAAAAGGTGGACATGTGAGTTTTCCAAAAATCAAAAGGTATGTTATCAAACAGTGGTGGTTGTGTAATTGGATAACCTTCAGTAGTATTATGATTACAAAAGTTAGCCATGGATCAAAATTCAAAAGTTTTTAAACTTAATTTTTGAATCCCGCTCTGATACCACTTGAAAGTTCGATAGGGATGTTAAGCCCTTGTGAACTAGACCCGAGGCTAACCAAGGGGGGGGGGTGAATTAGTAGTTTTAAAAATTCAAGAGCAAAATAATGATTTAGAAAATCTTTTTAAATATTTTAAAACTTTTACAGTTATGTAATGTTGTGTAGATATTCAATAATAACAGAATAATACTCACAATCACACAATCATAAATAGGAAAATAAATGCAGAAAATAATTGGAAAGAGCACACCAGATTTTATAGTGGTTCGGTCAACTTAACCTACATCCACTCCCCGGAGCCTCCCCTCCGAGTATTGCACTAACACTAAGTGACTCTCCTTTTACTGCCACAGCAAGGCGGAGAAGCCTGTACAAAAACTCCTTTCCACCAACCCGGTGAGGCAGAGAACCTGAACTCCTTTCGCTTCCTTCTGAAGCAAGTAGAGAACCTAGACTCCTTTCGCTTCCTCCTGAAGCAGGCATAGAACCTGGACTCCTTTTGCTTCCTCCTGAAGCAAGCAGAGAACCCGAATCTTCTTACGAATGATCCTCTCAAAGAGACACCTATAAGATAAGAGATGATGAAGGGAGAAGATGACTCAGATCCTTTCTTGGAGCAACCTTTATGAATCCCTCACAAACTCTCGCTCACAAGATCCTCTCTCTCTCTCCCAAGCTCTCTCTCTCTCTCTCAAGGTTTTCTCTGGAAAGAAAAGTGGAAAAAGATTTTTCTTGTTGAAAGAAAAAAATTTTAAATAGAAGGGCTAAAAAATTGCCCTAAATTACAACTGGTCATCAACGATCATCCATGTTTATCGGTCGATAGTCATGTGCGATCAGTTCAAAATCACATGTATCAGCCTAGATGATCTGGTTCCTCTGGATGAATAATAGACAAAATTTGTTCATATCATCTCGTATGATTCTGTGATCGTCCGGGATGATTAGTGTAAATCAAGAATTTCATCCAGAAGATAGCTCTGGTCGTCCAGGGGAACTTGTGCTGGACGATCTCAAAATGACTTAATCCTCCAAGACGATCCATGTATCATCCTGTACGATTAGTTCAAAAATGGTAAAATTGTCTTGTACACAGCTCTGTTCATACTGCACATTCTGGATGATCTTAAAATGACTTGATCGTCCGGGACGATATCGAGATCATCCCGTATGATTAGTTTAAAATTGGGAATATCATCCTATACACAGCTTTGGTCATCTAGGTGAACTGCTCTGAACAGTCAGGATTTTACAAGTATCATCTAGGACAATCTTGCGATCGTCTAGGATGATATGATAATATAAATCTAGGATTAATTGCTTTCCTTAATCACCAGACTAATTTAGGCATGATTGTTAAGGATCATCTAGGACGACTAGACCAAATCCCTAAAAATTAAAAACTTGCCTAACTTAATCTGGTAGTTGAGAATTTTTGATTTGAGCCTATCATCCTGTATGATATGGTGATCGCCCAGGACGATCTGCTTAATCAAAATGACTTATCATAGATGCCCTAATTAAGGTTTCTGTTTTCACTGGATCGGCCAGGATGATATGAATATCATCTAGGATGATATGAATAAAAAATTAAAAATAGAAACTCTAACTCACTAAAACTCTCCCCCTGAGTGTGTGTGTGGAAGGTTACATAGCTGGAGGATCCTTTACATTACATTTGACTCAATAAAGATGAAAACAATACATTGGACCTTAATTACAAAATAGACTGACTCGATCTTGGGATGGCTTGAACTTGCAATTATTCATGCGAACTTGAAATATTAAATAGTCAACCCGAAATAGAAATGTTTGCTATCATCAAAATCATAGTCCTTAAAACCCAGATTTGCAACACAAATAATGAGATCCTCACCTTTGGGCAACCTTGTGATTCCCCTCACAATTTTCTCTTCAAAGATCTCACAACACTCACTCCCAAACACTCTACCTAATCACTCTCCCTTCCTCTCTCAAGAAGAAATTTGTAGAAGATTCGTTTGATAGTCAGTTTTTAGGAACCTTTTATTCAAAGGACAAGAAAAATGGTCCAAAAATTGAAAATTTCATGTTTTATGAAGCAGGATCGTACCGCAGGATCGACAATCATCCCATACGAACAGTTCAAAAAATGAACTATTTGTCCCGTACGATATCCTGTATGAACTATGTAAGCCCATTTCATACTCTAAAAAATTAAATACGAAACCATATCGTACTGTATGAATAGTTCAAAAATGAATAGTTCATCCCGTTCGATGTCCCGTATGAACCATATAAGCCCCACTTCGTACTCTAGAAAATGATGTACGAAAACATTTCATACTGTACGAATAAAAAATGAATAGTTTGTCCCGTATGATACCTCATACAAATCATGGAAGTCTTATTTTGTACTATGGAAAATGATGTATGAAAATATTTCTTACTGTATGAATAATTAAAAAATGAATAGTTTGTCTCGTACGATACCTCATATGATCCATGGAAGCCCAGTTTCATACTCTGGAAAATGATGTATGAAAACATTTCGTACTATATGATTTATACTAAGAAAAAAAAATTTCGCACTTAATCAAGCAGGTTCGTAGGTTTTAAGAGGAGAAACTAAAAGTGTGTGTGTGTGTGTATGATTACCCAATTACAATCACATCTCCCAAACTCAAGAAAGAAAAACAGTACAGACTCCAAGACTAATATCCTCTAATTCAATCAATTTAAAGTCTTCCACTATCTGAAAAATTTGATTTTTCTTGAAATGAAAGGTTAGTATACATAGAATAGAATTTCCAATATTTGTTTGGAGAAACAATAAACAAGCAATAAGATCAAATAATAAGATTTTGTAATCATCAAAAACTCATATTAAAAAATCACTTGAATAACCAGATTTGCACAAATCTCAACAATCTCCCCCTTTTTGATGATGGCAAAACAACTATTATTTGAGTTAATAAGTGAACACAAATTTTCTCCTAAGCTCCCGCTAAAAATGAGTTCCCTCCAAAGAATGATCAATTTAATACAAGGGGAAAATTTTCCTATAATTGAAGGGGTTCCTAAACCCTAGGATTTCCTACAAGCAAGGGGTAGGATTTCCTACAACATACAAACATACACAAACACATACAAACATACAAATCAGACAAACTCAAAAAATTAATAAATAACTCCCCCTTTTGATAACAATAAAAAGAGAAAAGTTCAACTAGTTCAAATAAAAAATAGTTGATTATTAAAACAATGGTAAATGAAGTATAATTACAGTATTAAAATCGAATGCAAAGGGTAAAGACTCAAAAGTTTAAATCACAAAATAATACAGAGAAGAGAAGTTGATCTATGTTAGTAATGTAATAGACAGATTAAGTAACCACAACTGTTGCAAAAATGATGAAATAAAATTAATAATTTTCTAATTCAATAGTGATGATCTTTGTTTAGTGTAATTGAGAAAATGATAAAGGAAAGAATGATTGGTGATATTGCGCATCATTTAAAATTGAATGGCATACTTGTGCATCTTATCAATTTTAGGCTAATTTTGTGCCTCTTTATAATTTGGAGAACATTGCACATATTTTATATTCGTGGCACATTTTGTGCATCTTTTCATTTTTAGGCTCATTTTATTCCTACTTAAAAAAATCTTTCCAAAACCATAATCATTTGACACAAATACAATAATGAACACTTTGTGATAGAAATAATAGCAAAAGTATGACATCAAATTTGAAAAAATTTAAGCTAAGTAATACATGACAATTTAAAGAATATAAATTAGATCTTCTAATCAACACCAAGTCATAAAATAATTTAAGCATTTTGAGAGATTAAATTTTGCACAGAGATTAATACAGTAAAGCAAATTCGACTAACATTTTTTGAAGATAATCAACTATGTTTGATTGAGAGAAATTTTTTTTTAAAACATTGCAAGTAACAATTTCATCCATATAACAATATGCATAAAAACAACATGATTTGTTCTTTTCATTTAACATCAGATCAAATACATAACATATCACATATCATCATCTAATAGATCAAATAGAACAGACACCACTACATGTACAATTAGAATAGGTAGCAAGTACAATCAGAACAAAACACCAAGTCAGCAAACATCCAAGCCTAGAGGAACAACGTAGACACAACAAAAACAAAACAGAAGTACAATCATCTAAAATCCTGAGGGGCCCTGATCTGGAGGTGGTGGAGGAGTGAACATTATGAAGTAGCTATTTATTGTAGCTACATTTACATTTATTGAATCAAATTGTTCATGAATCCACCCCATGTCCTCTGTATATCGAGCATCCTACTGGTTCATCATGGGCTCAATTTGATCAAATCATTGATCAAAGTGAGTTTCCAATCTATCAAATCACTGGACCATTTCCTAATAAAAATTTTGATCTGGTCCAGGTGCAGTTGCTGGTGGTGGAGTAGGTGCTCCTTCTCCCCCAGAATCATCTTCCTTTGAGCCTTGATCCTGATTAAACAGTGCTCTAAACAAAGCATTGGTAAAGTAAATAGGCAATTCAGTGGGAGGATCAGGATGGACCAGGTTGTACTTCTTCTCCAAAACATTAGTCAACAAATATCCTAATGCCACATTTTTCTTTCTCTTGTTATGAGGACTTACAATATCAGAAAGTGTATAGAGATAGTCCATTATTAATTCGGCTTCATCAATAGGAGTCTCAATCATGATAAGATAAGTGACAGTGGATAAAAGAGGAGTCTTATTTACTCGATCACCAGCCTTAGAAATTATGTAGTTTCTTAAAACATGCTGAATGATCCTAGCATTTTGAGTTAAAGTATAGACTCAAGGAAGGTGACTCACTTGTTCTACACCTCTAAGGGTCAGATTCATATATGTCCAATCATAGTCAGCCCTTGAAGTCATTGTGTGGGCTCTAACACCAAGAGTCCTAAGACGCAGATAATTCCCTAGTTCCTCTTTAGTAATCTAGATACATCGTTTGAGGACATAGGAGGAAATTATGGTATGGTATTGATTCTTTTTCATGTTGGCTAAGAAGGTTATTGGTATGAATCAGAGTCAGAATGAAAGATAGTTGGGTACAATCAAAAAGAGGCATGACAGAAAAATTTATATCACATTGCAAAAGAACTCTAGAAGTAGTAATTGTGGCAACACTAAACCTCTCAAATTCTTCTTTATTTTCTCTACTCAAAAAATTATCGTCCCTAGTAGATCTTGAAGAAGAACCCCTAGAGAGTCATCCTTGTTTGCTGCTACCACTGGCCATTTCAAAAATCGAGAAGATTTGATTATGAAAGTGGTTGTAATTGAAAAATATCAAATGCCTTTCTATTTAAAACAAATTATTGATCGTACAGTATGAAATTTGTATCGTACATATAAAATCAAAAATCATACAGGAAGAACTCAATTTCGTACAGATAAATAGAAATTGCCAAAAATGTAACGGCTTTTCGTAAACTACCCTTCCCGAGGTGTCATTTTGTACAGGCTTTTTGACTAACCGATCGTACCGACGATGAGGTGTTCGTCCGGGACGATAAAAAAAAATTAAAGGTCATTTTATGAGGTTGGGTTCATCCTTATCCAAAATCGACAGCTAGGATCATACAAACGAACTTCCAGTTCATATGTACGATCAGTAGTAATAACTGACAACACCTGAAAAACTGTCCACATTCGTACAAATAAAACTACTTTAATCGTACAGTACAATGATGTCATCATACAGTACGAAATGTTAGAAAAAATAGTTTCATCTCTTCAGCTCAGAATCTTTCATGTATACGCTATAGAATTCATATTATACGTAATAATTTCATACAGTACGAACAGAACAAAAAGACAGTACAAGGAAAAACTCAGAAAACTTC
The DNA here is from genome assembly GCA_019925795.1 of Dendrobium chrysotoxum. Lineage (NCBI taxonomy): Eukaryota > Viridiplantae > Streptophyta > Magnoliopsida > Asparagales > Orchidaceae > Dendrobium > Dendrobium chrysotoxum. The sequence continues at coordinate 27,705,943 of CM034298.1, read as the reverse complement.
CAAGCAAAATATTTTCACACTTCCTTCTTTTTTTATTAAAGTACAAACAATAAAAAAATAAAGACTAAAAATAAACAAAAATAGAACAAAGCATTTAACTAATACAACACATACTTGACATAAATAAACATACAATCACACACAAAATAAGTTTGTAAAAATTTTAATTATGCATTAAGATCAATCACACCTAGCCTTATCCTTAAAATGGTAAATGTGTCAAAAGTTAGTAGTGTTGTGAAAATATCTGCAAGTTGATCCTTAGTAGCAACATGATGTAATTCAATTTCCCCTTTTGCTTCATGATCTTTAATAAAATGATGTCTTATGTCAATGTGCTTAGTTCTAGATTGCTGAATAGGATTCTTTGAAATGCATATGGCACTAGTGTTATCACAAAAGATTAGAATTGTGCCAAAAGAAAAACCTAAGTCAATTAACTGTTGTTTTAACCAAAGCACTTGTGCAACATAACTTCCTAAGGCAATATATTCAGCTTTTGCAGTTAAAAGGGCTACTGAGTTCTATTTTCTACTAGACCAAGAAACTAAGGAGTTTCCTATAAATTGATAAAATTTAGAAGTGATTTTCCTATCAACCCTACAATCAACAAAATCTGAATTAGAGTATCCAACTATTTGAAATGTAGTGCTATTCTTGGGATTCCAAATTCCTAGGTTTTGAGTCCCTAAAAGATATCTCATAATTCTCTTAACTGCAGTGAGATGTAACTCCTTAGGATCTGCTTAAAATTTAACACATAAATAAACACTAAATATGATATCCAGTCTGCTAGCTGTCAAGTAAAGCAAAGATCCTATCATTCCTCTAAACTTCTTTTGATCTACTAATTTTTCTTTAGGATCCTTATCTAACTGCACTGAGGAATTTATGGGTGTATTCACTGGTTAAGCCTTATCCATTTCATACTTCTTAAGGATGTCCTTAACATATTTTGACTGGCTTATAAAGGTTCCATCCTCATCCTGCTTAATGTTAAACCCTAAAAAGTAACTTAAATCTCCAATTACGCTCATCTCAAATTTCTTACTCATTATTTTTGAAAATTCATCACAAAGATTTCTATTGGTAGATCCAAATAAGATATCATCCACATAAATTTGAACAATGAGTATTTCATCTCCTACTCTTTTTATAAAGAGAGTGGTGTCCACACTCCCTTTTATAAATAATCATTCAAGTAAGAATGTGCTTAGCCTTTCATACCAAGCTCTAGGTGCCTGTTTAAGTCCATATAATGCCTTTTTTAATTTGAAAACATGATTAAAAAATTATGCATTTTCAAAACCTGGAGGTTGCTCAATATAAACATCATCTTTTATCAAGTCATTTAGAAAGGCACTCTTTACATCCATTTGATACAATTTAAAACCTTTAAAATAGGCTTAGGCTAAAAGCACTCTAACTGCCTCAAGTCTGGCTACCGGGGTGAAGGTCTCCTCAAAATTAATTCCCTCAATCAGATTATACCCCTTAGCCACTAACCTTTCTTTATTCCATACGATCACTCTAGAATCATTCATCTTATTTTTAAATACCTACTTTGTTCCAACAACACTTTGATCTTTCGATCTTTCTACCAATTCCCGAACATCATTTCTAGCAAATTGATTTAACTCATCATGCATATCTTGAATCCAAAACTCATCCGAAAGTGCTTGATTTACACTAGTGGGTTCAATCATTGAAATAAAAGCGGATTGATTTACTTCTTTTCTCAAACCATGCCTAGTCCTAACTCCTTCACTTGGGTCACCTAAAATCAACTCTTTAGGATGACTTCTAAAAAATTTTCATTCCTTAGGCAATTGGTTTTCTTCCTCATTTTCAACCCTTTCTTCAACTTTTTCAATTTAGAGTCCTTGGGTTATTTCCTCAACTTCATCTTCATCCAACCTAGACCCTTCATAATTATCTGATTCATCAAAAACAACATGAGTGATCTCCTCAACTACTAATATCCTTCTATTAAAAATTCTATAGGATAACACTTGAATATCCTAGAAAAATTCATTCATCAAATTTAGGATCAAATTTACCTAAGAGAGTTTTTTCATTATTATGTATGAATACTTTACATCTAAAAATATGTAGGTGTGAGAGGTTGAGAATTCTACCCTTAAGAAGTTTATAAGGTGTTTCGTTTAATTTTGATCTAATGTACACCCTATTCAACAGATAAAATGCGATACTAACTGCTTCAGCCCAAAAATATCTTGGAAGTGAATATTCTGCCAACATGGCTCTAGTAGCTTCAATTAATATCCTATTCTTTCTCTCAACTACTCCATTCTGCTGAGGTGTCCTAGAAGCTGAGAAGTTATGATCTATTCCATGGGATTTATAAAAATCATTAAATAATTTATTTTCAAATTCTCCCCCATGATCACTTTGGATAGTAACAATTTCAAATCCTAGTTTTCTCTGAATCTAAGTGGCAAAATCTCTAAACTCCTCAAATGATTTATTCTTATGATTTAAAAATCTAATCCATATAAATCTTGAGTAATCATCCATAAATACATATGCAAACCTTTTTCTTCCTAGACTTAAGGTACTAACGGGTCCAAAGAGATCCATCTGAAGAATTTCTAAGGGCTTGCTAGTTCTAACTTCCTTGATTAAATTGAAGGAGGATTTGACTTATTTTCCTAGTTGACATGTATCACATAAGTGATCTTTTGTAAAGTCTAATTTGGGTACTCATCTAACTAATGCTTTTTGGGTGATTTTCCTAAGATTTCTCATGCAGCATAATAAAGTCTTCTATGCCATAACCATAACTCATCAGATACAATTTTCAAATAAAAAATAGTAAATGATTTTATAGAATTCAAATCTAGCATGTATATATTATTTTCTCTATCACCATTCAACACAATAATTTCATTTTGACTAATAACATAGCTAGAAGGCAAGAATTTAATATGATAACCTTTATCACATAATTGACTTATGCCCAACAGATTGTGTTTTAAGCCTTCTACAAAAAGAATATTTTTAATCACAAAGTTTTTAGAATTTCCAATCATACCTGTACCTACCACTCTATTGGTGGTATTGTCTCTAAGTGTAACCTTGCCTCCATTCCCGGCTTTTAGTGATATGAATTGATTTGTATCTCCGGTTATATATTTTGAACAGCTACTATCCAGGTACCAAATGCTCTCATGAGGTCTTGTGTGAGAGTGTTCCTACAAAATCATCAAATAATAAACTTGGGAACCCAAACAAGTTTGGGTTCACCTCTTGGCAATTTTAAACCAGATGCATGTATGATATGCTGTGTTTTATGCATCTTAGGTCTCCACACTAAATGTGTTCTATGATGAATAGTATATATATGGGAAATTAATTCAATCATACCACAAGAAAAAAATTTTACTCTAGGAAAAGGATTTGCCAATCTATGCGCACTATAAGATCTTCTCCTAGATTTTGAACTAGTGGACTTGTGGTAAGATTTGTGAAAATCTTCAAGTTTGGGTGGAATCCTATTTTCCTCAAGTGCTTTTAACTTAACTTCAAGATATGCATTAGCACTTTCTAGAATTTAATTTTTAATCTTCAAGTTATGCTCTCTACTATCCGATTCATCCATAAAAGTTTTGAAATCATTTTCAAGTTCAGTGTGTGATGATTTTAGAAGTTCATGCTGTTTATTCAAATTATCAAATTCATCCAACAAAGTTATATAGTTGCTATCAATTAATGCATGGTATTTCCTAAGGATTTTAAATTCTTTTTGCAATTCTAAGTAATCCAAATTCAACTTAGCATGCAATTTCTTCAGTTTCCTATATGCAGAATAAATGCGTTTAGAAACTTTAAATAATTCATCATAACTTAAGTCACATACCTCTTCTTGAACTAAATGATCAAGATTATCAGCCATGAAACATAAATTTGTGACTTCCTCTTCAGGTGCTATTTCTGAGGAATCTGAAGCTGAGTCTGCCAAAAAATTTCGCTGTAGTCTCTTCTTGCCCCTTCTATCCTTTGGTTTCTCTTCAGCTTTCTCCTTGCTAGGATTGGCCTTGAGATTAGGGCATTCAATCTTTATATGTCCTGGCTTCCTACACTCATAGCAAATAACATTATTAGAAGCCTTAACATTTTTATGGAACTTACCATTGTTCAATTGCTGGCATCTCGTCTGCTTCCTTCTTAGGAAACTCTTGAACTGCCTTGTCATTAAGGAAATATCCTTTTCATCCTCAGGCTGGGACTGATCACTCCTCGAATCATCCACTTTCAGTGCAATGTTCTTTTCTTTTCGTCTATCACCTACATTAATCTATCTTTGAGTCACTCCTTGCTCATAAGCAATCAGTGATCCAAGTAAATTATCAATAGAGTAAACATTTAAGTCTTTTGACTCCATTATAAAAGTAATCTTTGCATCAAAACTAGTAGGAAAATAACATAATATCTTATTTACTTTTTCAAAATTGGTTAGTTTCCTACCTAAAGCATGAAATCAAGTTACTGTATTTATAAAATGAGTATACATGTCAGAAATTGACTCATTCAGTTTCATGCAAAAAAGTTTATAGTCATGTAGTAGAATGTTCAATCTAGATTATTTCACTTCATTGGTTCCTTCATATGTCATACAAAGTCTATCCCAAATCTCTTTTCTAGATTTACAAGCAGAAACTTGTATGTAGTCTTTTGATTTCAGTTCACAAAAAAAACTATTCAAACACTTAGCATTTAATTGAGCTAATTCATGTTCTTCTATAGTCCAATCAACAAAAGGTGTTTGAATTCTAATTCCTTCTACAATTCTAGTAGGTTCAGTGTAACCTTCTTGTACTAAAATCCATATGCGATAGTCAAGTGATTGCAAAAATATAGACAAGCGAGTTTTCCAAAAATCAAATGGGATATTATCAAACAATAGAGGTCTAGTGATTGAATAACCCTTAGGTGTGTTTCGATTTCAAAAATTAGCCATGATCAAATTTTAAAAAGTAATTTAAACAGTAATTTTTGAAATAAGCTCTAATACCACTTGAAAGTGAGAATAGGTTATTAGACCTATTAATTATGTCCCTAGGCTAACCAAGAGGGGAGTGAATTGGTACTTTTAAAAATCTCTTGGAAGATTTGAAAATCTTTTCATAAAATCTTCAGCGTATCGTGTAGTACGATCCAGTTCGTACTATACAAATAGTTATGAATTTTACTTTTTCAACCACAAAAAAATAACGTGTAATGTAGAAATTAACAATGCGATAAATAAAAATTAAGAACAGAGAACATCGAATTTTATAGTGATTCGGTCAAACTCGACCTACATCCACTCCCCAGAGACACCTTATCTAGGTATTGCATTAAACCAAAGTGACTCTTCTTTTGCCCCCACAGCAAGACAGTGAAGCCTTTATAAACACTCTTCCACTAAATCAGAATGCGGCTGAGAACTGTTATTCCTTTTCACCCTCCTAGTGACGACAGAGAATCCACTCATCCTTTCACACCCTCCAGGTGTTGGCAGAGAACCAAGCATCCTTTTTTACCTTCCTGGTGACGGCAGAGAAGCCACTCATCCTTTCACACCCTCCAGGTGTCGGCAGAGAACCAAGCATCCTTTTTCACCCTCCTATTGACGGCAGAGAACTGGACCTTCTTCAAAGATCTTCTCTCAAGAGTCTTCAAAGAGATAGGAAAAAGACTTGAAGTACAAACAATGAGATCCTCACCTTTGGGCAACCTTGTGAATCCCCTTACAATTTTCTCTTCAAAGATCTCACCACACTCACTCCCAAACACTCTCCCTAATCACTCTCCCTTCCACTCTCAAGAAAAAAATTCATAGAACTTTCATTTGACAGTCAATTTTTACGAACCTTTTTTTCAAAGGACAAGAAAAACGGTCCAAAAACTAAAAATTTTAAGTTTTACAAAGTAGGATCATACCGTATGATTGACAATCATCCGGTACAAATAGTTCAAAAAATGAACGATTCGCCCTGTATGATATCCCGTACGAACCATGTAAGACCCATTTCATACTCTAGAAAATAAAATACAAAATCATATCATACTGTACGAACAATTCAAAAATGAACAGTTCATCCCCTATGATGTCCCTTACAAACCATGTAAGCCCCATTTTGTACTCTGGAAAATTGATGTACGAAAATATTTCATACTATACGAATAATTCAAGAATGAACATTTTATCCCGTACGATACCTCGTACGAACCATGGAAGTCCTATTTCGTACCCTGGAAAATGACGTACGAAAAAATTTTGTACTGTACGAATAGTTCAAAAATGAACAGTTCATCCTATACGATACCTCGTATGAACCATGGAAGCCCTGTTTCGTACTCTAGAAATGATGTACGAAAACATTTTATACTGTACGATTTATACTTAGAAAAAAAATTTCGCACTTAGTCAGGCAGGTTTGGAGGTTTTAAGAAGAGAAACTAGACAAATCAACCCGTACGATCTAATATCATACAGTACGATTAGTTTTTTTAAAAAATAAGTTTTTGTCTTACTCCCCAGTGTGTGTGTGAATGATTACCTTATTGTAATCACATCTCTCAGACTCAAGAAAGAAAAATAATACAGACTCCAAGACTAATATCCTCTAATTCAATCAATTTAAAGTCTTCCACTATCTAAAAAAATGATTTTTCCTAAAATGAAAGGTTAGTACACACAAAACAAAATTTTCAGTATTTTTAGGAGAAATAATAAACAAACTATAAGATTTTGTAATCATCAAAAACTCATATCAAAACTCACTTGTAAAACCAAATTTGCACAAATCTGAACACTTGAAAGTTTAGTGAGGTTGTTAGACCTCAATGAACTATCCTGAGGTGCACCAAGAGGGGGGGGGGTGAATTGGTACTTTTAAAATTTACAGCTCCAAGAAAAAATTCTTGCTAGAAAAAATGATTTTTGAAAATAATTTTGAATAAGTAATTAATTTAACACATGCATAAGAAAATCAGAGTTTAAAATATTTTTCATTTTTAGGGCACAAATCAATAAAGATATGAAATTTTTTCTTTTAGCAAACCATAAATTAATCTAATTGTAGTTGATAGTAAACAATTAGATTCTTGTAATATACTCAAATTTTATAAATAAAAATGCAGAAAAATAAAAAGTAATTAAGAAAGAGCACACCAGACATTTTATAGTGATTTTATTAACCTTGACCTGTTACTACCCAGAGTCCTCCACTTCGGGTATTGCACTAACACTATAGTGTCTCTCCTTTTACCCCCACAACAAGGTGGAGAAGCCCTTGCAAGAATCACTTCCACCAAACCTGGTGCAGTGAAGAGCTGGAAGCTATGTCACCCTCCTAATGATGGCAGCGGATGTTCAATACTTTCTCTCCCTCTTGGAGAAGGCAAAGAACCTAAAACCATTTTTCACCCTCCTAATGGTGGTAGAGAACTGTGCTCCTTTTTGACCCTCCTGGAGAAGGTAGAGAACCTCCGACTCTTCGCTTTGAAGCTTCTTTCCCAAGAGAATCTTCAAGAACTCTTCAAGGCCACTGGAGGAAGTTAGGTGTAAGCATGCCTGGAGCAACTATGTGAAACCCCTCAAACAACCTCTCTTACACACACAACCTCACCTTCTTCTTCTTCTCTAAACCCTAAAGGTCTCAAGAAAAGTTCTCCCTCAGATTTTCTTCAACAACCAAAGTCTCTTAGAAAAGGACTCCACAAGGTTGCTTAAGTAGTAGGCTTAAAAAAAATCCAATTTTTTTAATTTAGCTACATTTGTTTGTACAGTACAATCTGGGATCATGCAGTACAATTAGTTTAAAAAATACAACCTGTCTAGTATGATGATAAAAGTCATTTAGATGAAATGTTCAATTTTAGCAAATATATCGTACAGTACCATCGTAACTTCGTACAATACGATTAGTTTAATTTTGCTCTTTTTATACAAGATGATCATGGGGATGATTGAAGATTATTCAATATAATTCACATCACATAGTATGGTAAGTGTAATACCAATATTTTGTATAGTATGATATGTATATCATACTATACAATTAGTTTAAAAATTAAGATTTTATCAGGTATGATCTCTAGGACGACCAGATTTCCCCTCTATCAATCGTACAGTATGATCAAGATCATACAATACTGTTAACAATATTTAATTAATAGTGATTTTATTAACTATTATGGTGGATATTTTAAGTAAGATTTTAAATATTGTATAGTATGATTTGTAACATACAGTACAATTAGTTCAAAATTTATTTTTCAAAATTCTTAATTTATTTAGCGGCTAGGGTTTCTCAGATCAAGATAAATCATATAGTTTGATCTGCATTGTATAGTTTGATTAGTTTATTAACATTAATTATTCAATTAGCCGTTAGCCTTCTTCTTCGTATAACTAATCATATAATACGATTGTAATCGTACGGTGCGATTAGTTCAAAAAATTTATTTCTCAAGTTTTCCTCACTGCCTCCTATGTGTGTGCTCGGTCACCAATTTTTTATTACACCCTTACATGTCCAGACTCAAGAACTAGAAGATATAAGAAAGTTAAAATTATAGACTCTTTTGATTGACATCCTATTGTATCCAAATTTGAGTTTTCAGTAATCTTGAGTGGTGTATGTTGTACCCAAAATGTTAGTGTGCATAGATAAAAATAATATCCAATATATATCTGCTAGGAGAATTAAAAAATTCAATAAATAATATTTGTTATCATCAAAATCAAAAGCTAGAGATCCTAGGTTACAACAATCTCTCCTTTTTTGATAATGGCAAATATTTTTGGTTGAAGAGCAAATTAATGTTCTTTTCTCCTAATCTCCCCCTCACTAGAAGATAGATTTTAAAAATAGGGGTAAGAAAGAAAATATTTTTTAAAGATTTTAATTTTTGATTTATTATTATTTTTAATTTTTTGAAGGAGCTTTTATTTTTTCTTAAACGGTTTATGAATTTAAAGCTTATTGAGCTTTACTTTAGATTTTTAGGATTTAATTTGAATTTTTAAAAATTTATTAAAAATCATAGGTCATTTTTGTATAATAAATTATGGTTCACAAGTTGAATAATCAAATGAGCTCCAAAAGTTTTGAAATTTAAACCCTAAGTAAATTAAAACTCAAGGTTCAGACCCTAGTAATTAGGGGTTATCAAAGTCCTCCAAGGGTTTCCAATTAATTTCTAAAGTAAATGTATCTATACTTTAGAAATTAGAATTTATGCTAATTAGACCTTGGACCATGGAAAAATCATTGGCAATCCAATCCCAATACATGAATTAACCACAACAACCAAGTTAAATCTAATTAACCTATGGATGTGTAATTATGGAATTTTACATTTCTAGGACATTTTCATGACCTAAAGATGTGAAATTCCAATTGAAGCCCTTCATGATCTCAAATTGATTAAAAAACAAATTTGGACATGTGTTAAACATCTCCAAGAGTCATCCATTCAGATTTGACCTCAAGAAAAATTAAATTTAATTAATAATCTTAAAAATACTATAGGGAATATTTTTTAAATAACTTTTTATCTATTTAAAATTAAAATCACTAAACTTTTTATCCATTTAAATTATACTTTTCTCCTTCCACTCATTTTCTCAACCGTACAGAATGTTTGGCTTGATCCAAGAGAAATATTCCATAAAATTAATTGGAATTTATTCCTAGAGGATCATCTAGATGTGGCCTTGCAATCTAATTGCCATATTCCATTGGATTACAAGTTTAATATATACATACCCGACCACTATGAATTTTATTCTTCGGTTTAGATCCTACCTCACAATGGAAGAGAATTAGATCACAATCGAGCTTGGTTGACTTTTTCTAGACCTCAGGAATAAAGTTCCTTTAAATAGAAGAGGTAGAGACCCACTAGAGTATGAGTTGGTGTTTATCCAGGACAAAATTGTCCGAGCTCAATCAAACTCAGGTTAGGAGCTAGTTGGAAGGGTTGGGAAACTAGGAATTGACTGTTGGAGATTTAGGGAATGTGTGAAATAGAAAAGATAGAACCCCACTTTATAAAATTTAGGAGAATTTATAATGGATGGCTGACTAAATGTAACCTTAAGTTAGCCCATATTCTTCTACCTCAGGCCCCCAAAATCATTTTAGACAATCTAAAAGGTGTAAGGTAGTTATTTTGGAAGAGAGTTAATGGCGCATGGTTAGTTATGTAATGAGCTAGGATTGAACTAATGCAATGAGCCACTATTTCTTGATTTTTAGCCATCTCAGGCCACCACCTAGGCTACATTTATAAGGCCAAGTGTCTGGAGGTGTGGGGAATGCAATGTAAATAAAGGTTAGGTATATTCTAGTTTGGTTTCAATCTGGTTCACTAATTTATACAATTTGGGTGAACCCAATTGGTCGACCCAGGTTAACCCAGAGGTTGGGCTAGCTAGGTTTAGTGCATAGGCTCTACGGTAACCTAATTCATGGGTTTAGGGAATTTACTTTGGTCTAGTTTGATAGTTGTCTCAAGAAAAACTCTATTTTGGCCACTTCGATTAGCCTAATTTGCTAGCCCAAGTGGGCCTAAGGGTTGAGTTAGCTTGAGTTGATCCTTGGCCATCCCATGCACAATCCTAATGGATTTGGGTGCGTTGGATTATTCTAGATCTTATGAATTTAATTTTAGTTTCTTTAGGATTGGTTTAGTCACCTAGATTCATTTGGTCAACCAAGCTTTACTAGGGCATGGGGTTGGGTCCAACCTACTCCATTTGGTATTTTGGCTTTATTGGAAGTCTTTGGGTAATGGGAAGGTCAAGCTATATAGACTTTATTTTTATTTCTATTTTTTTATTTTTATTTTAGGGGATACCCTCAGAGGGGCCTACGCATTAATATGAGAAAATAAGTACGAGGTCCTTAAAGGGATCTCAAGCTCACTAATGCTCAAAAGAGCTACAAAAAGAAACCAAAAAATTCCTAGGAGCTCGAGTTCCCTACTATGCAAAAGTACAAAAACACCTAGAGACATTCTATGGTGCATAAGAAAGAGCACCCAAAAAATGGGGAAAAGCCAAAAGCCACAAGAGAGCTTCACCACCCCTTCCAAAATTCCACGAGTATGAGCACCTGCAATAAAAAGCACCTGCAAAAAGAATTGGCAGCCCAAGTGGAAATTGCACAAATAAAATCCAAAATAAAAAAGATGATAATCCAAGCAATTATCCACACAATAAGTAACATAATTAGAATAAAAACTATTTAGCCTCCAATTATTCCAACTGTCAGGTAAAGAAACCCGAACATTAAAACCTAACCCAACAGAAGTATACCACAGGACACAGTTCAGAACCCCATAGGTATAGAGAACCAAGAAACATAACAACCAAACCACCAAAGAAAGCAAAGGGCCATCAGAAACCAGTAACAGTAAGCCTCCAAGCCAAATAAATAAGGCCAAAGGAGCCAAAATCGCAGAGCATATGCCACTCCTGCCAAAGCCCATCCACAATACCCTACACAGAAACTAATTAGCTTAAAATGTACCAACCAGAAGATGTAGAACCCACAAGAAGTAAATAGCACAACTACAAATACCGATCCAACAAAAACTGGACCAATCCATAGCAAAAATAAAATCCAAATATGATCCCCCAACACAACCAAAGGATTGCCCAGCCAGAGGTCACAAGAGAACCAAGCGCAATCAAACCAAAATACAACCTCCAGCTCGACCCCAAAAGAGGCCAACCAAAGAATAGAGGAAATCACTACAAAAAAGATTTTTTGGCACCCAGCATCCTAAGAATAGGCAGGACAAGGTAGGAATTAAAGAGACAACACAAAAATAGCAGATGGGGGAACCGTGTCAAAAGAACAAACAAGAAAGACCAAAGCCCACTCCAACAAGAAAAATTACGAAATTCTAACATAAGGAATACCAATTTTTTCTAATCTTAAGATACCTTTAAGAGGTGAAGGTAAGTTAGCAGCAGTAAATTTTATAAAAGAATCTGGATTACTCCCCAAATTATCAAGCCAATCAGCACTAACATTCCCCTCCTTATACACATGAGAGAGTTAATAATTAACAAAAACCAGTAATTGCTTAATATCACTAACTAGATAAAACATATCCGGGCTACAAGAAGCTTCATTGACATCGTTTAATCAAAGAGTACTAAAAATAACATCCACTTCAATGCAAAAATTAGTAATATCATAAGAAATGCATAATTTAATCCCATGAAGTATAGCAGAAAGAACAACAGAAGTCCCAGAACAGTTATGTAAAAGACCCACAAATCCCATAATGATATTCCCATAACCATCCCTAATAAGGCCACCACAACCCGAGCAGGACCCTTTAACAACACCATCAATATTAAGCTTATAGGACCCATTAGGAGGTTTGATCCAATAAACAATCCTAGTATCAGTAGAAGCCAGACCACCCTCCAACAAGATACCCAAATCAGATGCCACAAAGAAAAAATTCTTAAAACTCTTGATGGAAAGAAAATTAGCAGAAAAAAGGCTCAAAACCTTGTCTTTCACATTCTTAATAATCCTATGAGCATTCATGTCGATGCCATTAAACCTAGAATTTTTTCTATCCAACCATAAATACCACAGAATAAGAGAAGGGATGAGATTTCTGATGTGACCTTTAGAGTTAATAAACCAAGAATTAAGTAAGGCATAAATAGACAATTTAGCATTAAAGCAATTTAACATGAATATATCATCAAAATAAATCCAAGTTTTAATAGTAAGAGGGCCAGAAAGAAATACATGATGCATATTCTCCACATGGAAGCAACACTGACACTTGGATGGTAAGATAAAATCTCTTTTAAGTAAATTATCATCAATAGAAATAAACTTATACAAAATTCTCCATATGAAAACAACTACAATGGAAGGAATACTTTTATGCCAAATCTTAAAAAAAATATTAGTAACATCCTTCTTAGCTCTGAAAGCATGCCAAGCCTCTTTAATCTAAACTCCCCATCTTTAAACAAATCACATAAAATTAAATTATGAGATTCAATATTAAGGGGAAGATTCATAATTTGATGAATAATAGAATCAGAAACAACATTAGCAAGCTTATCATAATCCCAACAATCATTAGTAATAAAGTAATTCACATTAACTGCCAAAGTGGATGAGGAATTAATAATGGAATCAACAGAGTGAGAACCCATCCATTGGTCTTGCTAAAAGAATATGCTCCCACAACTAAGCCCCCAACAAATGTGGGGCTCAAAAACCCATTTAATATTACACAGTCTCTGCCACCGTTTAGAATCACCCTTATTGTAACAATAAATAGTAGTATGTTTACCAACACAATACTTAGCAAACATAAACTTAGCCCAAAGGCTCACCTTCGCATGAAAGGAATACCATAGCTTAAAAGAAAAAGCATAAGCCAAATCAAACATACTCTTGCAACCCAAGACCCCCTCTTCCAAAGCTCCACAACATTTGTCCCAAGAAGATCAAAGAAGTTTAGAGGTGCTACTAGCCCCATTTGGAAAGATATTGTTGAAAATTTTATCAATTCTATTACACACCACACAGGTAGGCTGAAAGGTTTGGAAAGAATAGATAGGAAGAGAGCAAAGGACACTTCTAATGAGAGTAAATCTTACCCCAAAGCCCAAAATATTAGAATCCTAAGAGCAAAGCTTGTTATGCATAGACATAATCAAATCATGGAAAAGAAAACTTTTTTTCCTTCCTTTATAAAGAGGGACCCGTAGGTACTTAATAGGTAGGTGACCTTGAACCAAACCAGTATGACCTTTGATAGCCAAAATACGGTCAGTAGGCACATTGTTAGAAGTAATAAAATAACACTTATTCTTATTCAGAAAAAGGCCACTCACATTTTCAAACTTCCAAAAAAATCCCATAAGTTTATTAATTCTAATAAGAGAAGCATTAGTAAAAATGATGAAATCATCAGCATAGAAAAATGAGAAATTAGAAAACCACCCAAAGTTCTAAAATAGAGACTACGATGATTGACAAAGCAGTTGGTCAACCCTCTAGAGAGATACTCAACAGCAATAATAAAAGGGAAGGAAATATAGGATCACCCTGTCTTAAGCCATGAGAGATTTTAAAGAATCAAGAGCTTTTGCCATTCATAATAATCAAGAAATAACATCCCTCAATGAAGTTCCTAATATGATTAATAAAAATCAAATTAAATCCAAATAATAGAAGAGATTATGAAGAAAATGCTAGCCAATATTGTAATAAGCCTTAGCTATATCAAGTTTCAGGATGATGTTGCCACCTCTAACTCTAACATCCAAATCATGGCAAAATTCTTGAGCCAATAAGATATTATCATAAATAGCCTGACCCTTAACAAAACCCATTTGATAAGGAGAAATAATTTTAGGAAGGAGAGGGGTTAAACGATTCATAAGGATTTTAGAAATTAATTTACTAAAGAAGGTGATAAGGCTAATAGGTCTAAAATCAATCTAGTTACTAACAGAATTGTTTTTAGGGATAAAAATAAAAGAAGAAGTAAAAAATTTAGGAATACTATGACCAGCAAAAAAATCCAGAATAGCAGAATAATGATCCTTATCAATAATTGGCCAAACTTTCTGAAAGAACTTAGTGGTAAAGCCATCCGGTCCAACCACTGACTCAACATTCATATTGTAGGCAATCTCCTTGATTTCCTCTAAAGACGGGGTTTTGGAAAGATTATCATTATCATCTTGAGAGATAAGGCTAGGGATAACCAACGAGTTATCAATAGGATGAGAGGTAAAGTTTTTATAAAGGTGATTTTGAAAATACGTAACTGCCAAATTAGCAATTTTCTCCCCATTCTTAGTAATAGAGCCATCCTCATGAGTAATTTTAGTAATGGAATTTTTGATACGATTCCTTTTAACCAATGCATAAAAATATTTGTTGTTGTTGTCACCTTCAATAAAAAGCTTCATAGCCGCTTTTTATTTCCAAAAAACCTCCTGAGCTTGTAATTTTAAAAGGTAGTCTTTAACATCCCTAAGCAAACTAAAATTATCATCAGTAGGAAACAATTGACGATTAAGCTCAGTAGAATTCACTTTATCTTCAGCATTCAAGATTTGGAAAAAATATTTTTAAAAATAATTTTATTCCACCAGTTTAATTTTTGTTTAAGTCTTTTCAATTTAAACCATAATCTCTTCATGCCAAAGATGGAATTATCCAGATGCAAGGGGGCCTACCAATTTTCCTGAACTAGATCTAGAAAAGAATCATAAAGTAACCATATGTTTTGAAATCTAAAATGAGGTAAAGGACCCATATGCCTCATCTTGAGGCTAATTATAATAGGAGAGTGATCAGAAAGAGTTCTAGTAAGGTGATCAATAGAAATGGAATTAAACGAACTAATCCAATTATCATTAAAGGGCACACGGTCCAACCATTGCCATAAATGGCTATGATTCGAACTAAATTGATTACCAAAGAAACCAATGTCCACAAGGTTACATTCCATAATCATACTATTAAAATCCTCCATAGAATGGTAAATAAGAGTAGCTCCCCCAATACGCTCAGAGGGATTAGAGATAATATTAAAATCACCACCAACAAGCCAAAGAAGATTACAAATACTATGAAAGTTAATGAGTTGCTCCCACAAAATTTTTCTAATACTATGAGAAGAAGCATCATACATAAAGGAAGCACAATAATTGAAATTTAAAAAATAAATACTACAATGAAAAACTTGAGTATAATCCCCAGTAACCTCTAACCGAATAGGGTCCTTCCACATAACCCATATCTTATTGGAAGAATTCCCAAACGAATGCTTAAAACCCAGCATTCTAGCAATATAACAAAGCTTAGCATAAGAAATAAGCGGTTTAAGAAGAATGATAATAAAAATATTGTGAATATGAAACAAATTCTTGACCCTCAACCTAGAGGAGGGACAACCAATGCCCCTAACATTCCAAATAATAGTGTTAAACATAGAAAAAAGGTTAATGACTAGTTTGCGAATGTGTGGCTAGGAGATTGTAAAGGAATGCCCTTGAGTTTATTCAAAGGTTCATTTATGGAGGTTTAGAGTTCAATAGGGTCTTGGTCAACCAGGATCAATGATGGCCTAACAATGGCTCAAACTTATTTAGGCATGTATGGTTTAATTTTAAATGATATTGGGACTTTGGTAAAGTTTAAATAGGCTTCTATATATGATTTAGGGTTTTGGGTATAATATTAAATTAAATGGTTAATGTGACCAATGATGGTCAACTTAGTTCATTCAAGGGTTTAATGGGGTCTATGCATGATCATGAATGATTGTTAAATGCCCAGGGGCCAAGGTCTTGGTTTGAACTTTCCAATATAATGTGTACATATGAAGGATTTAGAGTTTTAAGGGATCTCAAAAGTTAAATAAGGTCAACCATGGTTAAATATGGATCCAAGTCAGTTAAAATCAATGCCATGAAGATTATGAACAAGCTTAATGAGTTTTTAAATGCTTCCAAAGGAATTTATACCAAGATGTCATGTTTAGTGGCATGGGTTATAACTTTTTTAAGGTTTTGAATGTTTGTAATTTGCTCTAAAATTAAGGATGTAAATGGACATAGATGCCTCCAAAATTATTAGATATGCTTGTAAGACCTATCTAATAAAGTGAATGATCAAGAATAAATCTAAATGCTTTACCTAGGGTTTTGAATCAATTGAAAATTACCCTAAAAAAGTGAAAAATCCAAAGGGCTTTAGGGTTTGAAGTTTACAGTGGATTTTAGCCCTGGAATTTGAACTGGATTTAAATTGAATGATTTAGGGATTGATTGATGATTAAAATTTATGAGTGATTGAAGGATTTAGAATGATTGAAGTATTAGAAAATTGGATTGAATGATGATTGAAGGCTTATAAGTTCATTGAAAATTTATGACTAAACCATTTGACAATCATCAGATAATTATCAAATGATTGAATGCTTTAAGAATTGAATAATTGAAAATCATTGAGTAATTATGAAATGATTAAATTAATCATTTAGATTAATTGATTTAAAGTTTAAAGATTGAATATTATCCAAAAAAATAGTAGCAAGCTAGATTTGGGATTTAAAATGTAAATCAAAGATCTAATTACCTTGACTAGAATTTTGATTTATGGTTTGACCTTGCATAAAAATGAGATCAATAAACTAACCCCTTATAGGTGTAATGAACTTAAAAGTAAATAAAAAATATTAGCGTTGTTTGAGGTAGCCAATGAAATCCAAATGAGTTTAATTAGTAAATACCTAAAGGAAATGATCCAAAATAGGTGAATTTAATTAAGCTATATATTTGATAGAGAAATTATATCATCCAAATAGATTTAAGCTGGAAAATTTCTTGAATGGTAAATATATCCCACATAAGTCAAATTTAACTAGATTTAAGAAATATTCACCCTTGCTTGACCATATCAAAATAACAAAGGAGGATAACTTAATAATCACCTGATCGTATCAAAACATTGAAAAATAATATTTTGAAGGATTTAATGTCTAGTTGACCATACCAAAATAGTTGTAATAATATTAAAGGAGAATCTAATATTTGCCTGATCATATCAAAATGGTGAAGTATAAAGATTGCATACTCACATGACCAATTCAAAATAGTGAGCAAGTTTTAGAGAATTCCAAAATTCACTTAACAATATCAAAATAGTGAAAGTGGAGGACTTTAAAGGGATTTAATATTTGCTTGACCACATTAAAACAACGAATGAGGAAGATTTAATATTCACCTAACTAAATCAAAATAGTGAGCAAGAATTATAGTTGAATGGAAGGAGGCATCCAAACTTGTTAATTTAAGATGTTCAAATGAGAGGTCACTTTTAAGTGAATGAATTTAAGAAGGGTGTTCAAACGAGAGATTTATCTAAAGTAAACATATTTAAAAGGCTAGATTAGAAAATAACAGGGTTCATATTACCTAATCAGTCAAAGTTTAAAATGAAAGGATGTTACTAAGGAACTTATACCAATCCTTAAGAGTGAGATTTAATACTGAATGGGAGATCTATGCAAAATAAGTGGATTTAAGGACACTCAAGTGGGAGGTTTCTCTCGAATAAGTGGATTTATTGGATATTCAAATGAAAGGTACCTCCCAAATAAGTAGATTTAGGTGGATATTCAAATGAGAGGTAATTCCCAAATGAGTAATTAAGTGGTCATATCAGAATAATATCAGAGATCATATTATCTAATCAATAAAAGTTTAAAAGGCTAGGATGTCATTTGGGAACTTATAGCAATCCCTAAGAACAACTTAATGCAGGTACTAGCAAATTTAAAATCTACTAGTTCTAGAGTAATTCCCTAGACCCAATTCTATCATCTAGACCCAATTCACTATAAAGAGATAAAAAAACTCAAGAAATTTTTGAATTGTCAGGAATTATTTTATTTATTTTATTATCATTTACAAATACTACCAGTCATAGTATTTCATGAGATATCACCCATTTATAGGCATTATTTAATGATCTCTTTAATAAAAAATTAACTTATATGAACCTTCTTTGTCAAATTTCTCCACCATGAACGGAACTTCTCAAGTTGGTTCAAATTTATCACCCGCCTTTTGTTGGGCCAAAATGGGTCTTCGTAGAACCAAGACCAAATCTCTTATTTGGAGGGTTATGGGATGAACCATTTTATGATGTGCTTGAATCATTTTAGCTTTACATAACTTGAGATTCCTTTAAGCTTGCAACTGCTTCTCATATAGACTATCAAGCTCTTCTAACCTGAGTTTAGCATTTTATTATAATGTGATTTTATTAATTAATGTGATATGTAATGAAGGTAGTTATACCACCAGAGGGGGAACAAACTCAGCTACATAGACTAAAGAAGATGACATATATTGAGTTGGAGTTTTATAAGTGGTTTGATATGCCCACAAACCTAATCCCAACTTTGAATTCCATTGACGCTTTTTATCATTAAAGATTTTCTTTAAGTTTTACACCAATCTATTATTGAATGACTTAGCTAATCCATTTATCTGAGGGTAATAGATCGTTGAGTATCTATAATCTATTTTATGTTGTTTAGAGAAATTATTTTCTTAGTGCTTCTAAATGATGGACCATTATCATATATGATTTGGAAAGGAACACCAAATTGGTCTATAATATGATATTTAAAGAAATTTAACACGTGATGTGCTTTAACTTCTCATAATAGAATGTCCTCTTCCCACTTTGAGAAGAAATCATTTGCTACTAATATAAGCCTCTGACTTCTAAAAGATGATGGATTAATCTAAATGATGATTTCCATACCATAGATTTTGATTGGCCATGCAACTATTATTTGATGAAGGATATTTGGTGGTTGGTGAAGAACCACATCGTGCACTTGACTCTTATGAAAATGACGTGCAACATTCATAGAGATGTCGATCATTGACAACCAGTAATATCTTATCCTTTTAATCTTCATTTTAATTTTAGGGCCAGATTGGTAAGCACCACATAATCCACTATGTACTTCTTTTATTATATTCTGAGCTTTTGGTTTATTGAGGCAACACAACCAAATCCAATAATATCATTCTCTATATAGAGTTTTGTTGAGTAAATTATACAATAGAGACCTTCTCTTTATCAGGTCAACAACTAATTTATCCTAAGGAAGCTTATTCCCTTGCAAGTATTCAATGAGGGGTATTCTCTAATCTACCATTTCATCATCTATAATGAAAAAAATTTTCATCTAAGTAGGGGACTTTTTGTTTATATATTCCAATCTATAGGTTACAAGACCTTGCATCCCGGTACCTCTACTGGAATTTATTCTTCTTTTGACCAAGCTAATTCCTTAGCGAACTTTTTTAGGGCATCCTCCATGGAGGTCCTCCTATGTGTTATCCTATACAAAGTAACATTTTGGAATCTTCCCTTAAAGGGTTTTTGTAAACTCATGATGTGGAATCATATTTTCTTTTAGTACTTTCTAAATTCCTGCAACCTAATTGACAACAAGCTAAAAATCTCCAAAAATTTGGATTTATTTGATTTCTTTTAAGATGGTTAACTCTAAACCAGTAATCAGAGTCTCAAACTCAGCTTCTTTATTCATACATGGTTCCAACAAACAATAATAGTAATGTATTGATCCTTTATCTTGAGTGATAATCAATATTCCAAATATAGCTATTCCTGGGAAAATATCATGTGATGCTTCCTTTTCATAGGATGTCACATCATTAAAAAAAATTCCTAGGAATATCTTTTATTTTCTTCTAAGTTTTTTATCTCTTCATTAGGAAATTCATCATATACTGGATGTTCATCTTGAACTCGATGTGTTGCCAGTAAATCTTCTAAAGCTTTACCTTTCTTGACACGCAAGGGAATATATATATGTCAAACTATAATAGAATCATAGGCCATTGAGCTAATCTTCCTGATAATATTGGATGAGTCATAAGATAATATAATATAATTACTATGGATATCAAATTTATTTTATGAGAAAGTAGATAGTGCCATAACTTTTAAGCAGCAAAAATTAATGCCAAAAAATATTTCTCAATTTGAGGATAGTTTATTTTGGTTGGAAGAAACCAACCATTGAAATAATGAATGAAAGTTCAAGAGAGGTAGCTAACCTCTTTTAACTTTTCTGGGCATGCAAAGAAGGGGGGGGGGGGGGGGGGGTGAGTTCGTTATTTGAAAACTCTTTTCAAAGAAGCCCTTTTTTATTTTTTAAATTAAAGGCAAACACAAGCGGAAGAACTTAATAAAAATAGTGTAACTCTTTGAATTTTGTAACAAAAATAAACAAAATAACCAAAACTTGATAATCAAAACCTAGATTTGCCATAATAATATATGAGGAAGAAATTAAAATGCAGGAAAAATAAAGTGTAAAAAGTAAAGTAGAACGAGCACACCAGATTTTATTGTGATTCGGTCAAAACTTGACCTACGTCCACTCCCCGAAGTCCTCCTCCCCAGGTATTACCCTAAAAATTTTAGTGTCTCTCCTTTAGCCCCCACAGTAAGGCGAAGAAGCCTTTACACAATCTATTCGACTAACCCAATGTGGAAGAGTACCAAAATCTTTTTCACCCTACTAGGGAAGACAAAGTACCTCGAAGGTTTTTTACCCTCCTGGTGAAGGATGCATACCTGGAATCCTTTTTCACTCTTTTGGTGAAGGAAGAGAACTTAGATCTTCATCCTAGAAGCCTTTCTCTGCAGGGCAACTCCAAGAGATTAACAAAGCCACTGGAGAAGTCAAGGTGCAAGCCTACTTGGAGAAATAGTGTGAAATTTAAAATACTTACTTAAATTTGATTAACTGTTAGGGTTTATAAGTTAAAATGTTTGTACAGTACAAGTAGTTTAAAAAATATTAATTGCTAAACTAGGCATTTTAATTGATTTTTTTTGTATAGTATGATCTAGATCATACAATATAATTAGTTCAAAATAAATTTTACAATTCATTTTCTCACTCCCTAGTGTGTGTGTGTGTGTATGCACGGTCACTAAATTTGCATACACCCTTAAATGACTCTGACGCAAGAAGTAAAAAAAAATAAAGAAATGAAGATTATAGACTCTTTCAAACATTATCCTATTCTACCTAATCTTGAGCCCTGAAAGTTCTTGGATGGTGTATGATGTACCTAAAATATTAGTACACCCAAAAAATAGATAAGCAATACAAATGCTAGGAGAAGTAGATATTCAATAAATAATATTTTTTATCATCAAAATTACAAGCTCAGGATTCCAGATTATAATAATCTCCCCCTTTTTTATGATGGTAAATAGTTTTGGTTAAAATTACATGTTAATTATATTTCCGCCAAAGCTCCCTTGCAGTAAGTGAAGTCTTTTAAAAATATTAGAACAAAACATTTTTTCCATTCTTATTTAAAAATAGAGAAGCAACAAAAAGGAACACAATTATAGAAAAAAACATAGGTCTACAAAGAATAAGAATGAGCTACAACCAAACAAAACTAGACATTACTTATCCTTTTGATATAAAAAAAAAGTAAAAGCAATGAAATAAAAAGAAAATGCAAGCATAAAATTGAAAAATGTAGCAGAAAACACCAACACAAATTATAAAAAAAAGCAATCCTGGAAGGAGGATGGCCCCAAATCTAGTGGTGGTGGTGGTGGAAAAAAGAATTGACTAAGAGCAAAAAATTGCTCAATTAACCACTCCTTATCAGCCTCATATTGCTACTGTAACTATTGGTACCACTATAGGAGGGCCTCATTCTACTGGGGTATCTCCTCCCAATGTTGATTTGACTCATCAAGATGCAAGGTGATCTTGGTATTCTGGCTGCAAATATTTTTATCATGGTGTGTTGTAGAGATCGTATAAGGCTGCTATAGGAACTGGTGTTAGAGTTGGTGGTGGAGCAGGAAGATCTCCCCCTTCTTCATAAAAAAAAGGCTCATCGGCTGGCTTACTTTCCTAGTGTCAGTGAAAAAGAATGTGAAATGAGTTGTAAGAGTAGAAGGTAGGAAAATGGTCTGTAGTGCCAGGATAGATAAGTTGGTATTTTTGTTAAGGATATAGGCTACTAAATGCCCTAGAGAAATAATTTTCTTTCATTAGGTGGAAGGTTAACATATAGTGGTTAGATTCTAAAAATAGCTAATAATCATGTAAGCCTCATCAAAAGGTGACGAAATATGAAATCTAAAATAGGAGTGGAGTAATATTGATCCTATCCCTTTCCTTAGGAAGGATTGACGTTCTAAGGTTATGATGGATGACTCAGGCATTTTGGTTTAAGGAATAAACTAGGGGTTGGTGATGATTCAAGGGTTGATCCCTAATGGTGAGGCTGATAACAGTTCAATCATAATCATCCCTAGATGAGAGAAAGTGGGGTTTATGCCCTTTAGTATATAAGTGTAGGTATTGGGCTAGGTCCTCCTTCATGATTTTTATAGGTCTCTTACAGATATATGAGGACATCATAGAGTATTATGCATTTACCCTAAGATTATCAAAGAACTAAAAGAGGATTTCAGAATTGAAAGGAACAGCTAGAGTAAGGAGAAAATGTAGGGTAGTAGAAACAAAAAGATTCATGACCTAATAATTGAGGGTGGGATGGTCTAGGAGATGAGAGGATGTTGTATGAGCAGTTTTGAAGTGATGATGTGCTGCTTTATCTTCTACAGCTTAAAATCTATCATCCATAAGACTATGAGAGGAACTCCCATGAAGGAGACAAGCTCCTTTGCTACCTCCATCCATTTAGAAGATTAAGGATTGGAGTAGAAGTGAATGAATGGAAGTTGAATTTGACTGAATGAAATCCTTAGAATCCTTTTTAATTTATAAAGTTTTTAGTAGATAATAAAGTACAATCGAGGTTCGTACTAAACAACTAGAGGGAATTAAATTATCTGGATTACTTATCAAAAAAGGTTATCAAATCATATAGTACGATCAAGATAATTTTGGATGATCTTCAAAAAAGTGGTCATCCTGAAAAGTCATCTGGATGACTTTTTGACTAACGGATTGTCCTGTATGAGCATGTATTCTAATAGTACGATAGTAAAATTATCATCATACCAACAGATTTGAATTTATCCAATGGATATCGGCATGTGGATCATACAGCATGAAGTGCTGGTTGTACAATACGAGCGCCAATTATTGGTCAGATTAGGGCCCTTAACTTCATAAGTGGTGCAGTTGTGCAAACATGTGAAGATTGCGTAATACAAATGAGGTTCATATAAAACGATGTGAGTAATTTTTTTTTCAAAAATATATTTTTTAAAAAATAGCTTGGTGTATGAAGATCAAGGAACAATTACTAACTAGAATTATCAAACACACAAAGTAAAAGAATAATAACAAAAAAAAAACTCAACAAAAATAAAAACATGAAAATATAAATTACTGCACACATTATTGATTTCACTCGGCCCTAAATCAAGCATGAATATCAATGATACCTAGTCTAGTCCTCAATGTGCTAATGTTACCTAGTTTAAGTAAAAAAAAAAGGTATCATAGTTTAATGGTTTGGTGAAAATGTCAGCCAATTGATTTTTAGTTGCTACATGATGTATGTTCTATATCCCCCTTTGTTATATGATCTCTAATGAAATGATGTTTAATGTCTATATGCTTAGTGTGGGAGTGCTAAATTAAATTTTTAGAAATATAGATGGCACTAGTGTTATCACACATAATAGGAATGGTGCCAACAAGTAGTCTAAGATCTAGTATCTGTTTCTTTAGCCATAAGACTTGAGCATTGCATCTTCTTATGGCTATATATTTTGCATCAGCGGTGGATAGGGCTACTATTAGACCAAAAAACTAATTATTGACCTGCGAATTGGCAGGTTGATAAGGTACTTTTTCTATCTATCATCCCTACAAATTCTGAGTCTGAATATCCTATGATTTCAAAGGATGAGATATGTATAGGATACAATTTACCTAAGTTTTGGGTGCCTAAAAGGTATTTAAGAATTTTCTTAATTGCAGGCTTATGGGATTCCTTGGGATCAACTTGGAATCTAGCTCAGAGTTACACTAAACATTCTATCTGGTTACTAGCAGTCAAATACAGAAGTGAACCTATTATCCCCTATACTTCTTCTGATCTACAGATTTTTCATTTAGATCCTTGTCTAATTGAATGGTTGAGCTCATGGATGCATTTATTACCTTAACACCTTCCATCGCATACTTCTTTAGTATCTCCTTGATGTACTTACTTTGATTAAAGAAGGTTCCATCATCTCTTTGCTTAACACTAAATCCAAGAAAATATGTAAGTTCTCCCATCACACACATCCCAAATTCTTTACTCATAGTTTTGGAAAATTTATCACACAAATTTTCATTTTTTCATCCAAATAATATACCATACATATAAATATAAATAATAAGTAAATCATCTCCCATTTTATTTATGAATAGGGTCGTATCTACATTACCCTTAATAAAGGATCTATCTAGGAGTTAATCCTCTCATACCAAGCTCTAGGAGCTTTGTTCAGTCCATATAATGGCTTTTTGAATTTATAAACATGATTAGAAAAGGTTGAATTTTCAAATCTAAAGGGTTATTCTATATAAACATCTTCCTTAATTACCCCATTTAGAAATGCACTTTTAACATCCATCTGATATAGTTTAAAGCCTCTAAAATATGTAAATGCTAATAGAACTCTAGTGGCTTCTAACCTAGCTATAAGGGAAAAAGTCACCTCAAAATTAATACCTTTGATGTGGTTGTAACCCTTAACAACTAACCTGGCCTTATTCTTAATCGCTACTCCAGTGTCATTCACCTTATTCTTGAAAACCTACTTTATTCCTACAATACTCTGGTCTTTATGTCTGCGAACCAACTCCCTTCCATCATTCCTAACAAATTGGTTCAACTCTTCTTGTATAACTAGGATTCATAATTCATCAGATAGGGTTTGATCTATATTAGTGGGTTCTACCATAAAAATGAAAGCTTAATAACTAACCTCCTTCTTAAGTCCATGCCTAGTTCTAACTCCTATAGATGGATGTCCTTAGATGAGTTTATAGGATGAATAGATGAATATCACTAATCTCTAGGTAATGGCTCCTAAGGTTCTTCTCTTTTTCTTAGGTCATCGGATTCTACTTCTTGGGTAAGCTCTACTTCTTCTTCTTCCAACCTAGCCTAAATAATTCTATCAGATTCATCAAATCCAATATGGATGGACTCCTTTACCACTAAGGTCCTTTTATTAAAGATCATGTAGGCTTTACTTATAGAAGAATAACCTAAGAAGACTCCTTCATTAGATTTTGGATCAAATTTTTCTAGAGGAGATTTACCATTAATGAGAATAAAACACCTACACCCAAAAATATGTAAATGAGAAAGATTGGGTTTCCTACCCTTAGGCAGCTCATAGGGTATCTTATTGAGTTTAGATCCCATATTAACCCTACTCAGAACATAAAAAGAAGTATTTACCACTTCTGTCCAAAAATACTTAAGGAGAGAATATTCAACTATCATAGCCCTAGCAGTTTTGACTAAGGTTCTATTTTTTCTTTCAGCCATCCAGTTCTGTTGAGGGGTCCTTGGGGAAAAAAATATGTTCTATTCCTAACTCCTTATAATATGACTCAAACTTATCATTCTCAAATTCTCTATCATAATCACTATGGAAAGTTAAAATTTCACATCCTATTTTTCTTCAAATCTAAATAGAGAACATTCCAAACTCCTCACATGATTCACTCTTAGGAGATAAGAACCTAACCCATGTGAATCTAGAGAAATCATCAATAGTGGCATATTAATAAGTTTTCTCTTTTAAGCTGGCTATACTAATAGACCCGAATAAGTCCATATGCATGATTTCTAGTGGCCTAGAGGTAATGATGTCCTTAATGAAATGAAGATTTGAATTATTTTCATGTTTGCAGGCATCAAAAAGGTGGTCCATAGAAAATCTAGCTTGGGTATGCCTCTAACTAGGTCTTTCTAGGTGATCTTCCTAAGGGTTTTTATGCTTGCTTGACATAGTTGCCTATACCATAACTAAGATTCATCAACAATAATTTTTAAGCATAAGGAATTAAAATTATCAATACAATTTAAGTCATGCATGTAAACATTATTTATTCTTTTTCCTTCTTAAATAATATTTTTTAAAGCTAATTAAACACTTAGAAGATAAAAATTTAATATCAAATCATTTATCACATAATTGACTAATACTAAGCAAGTTATATTTTAGACCGTCTACTAGCAAAATATTTTCAATGAAAAAACTCTTAGAGTGACCAATCATACTTGAACCCACCATTTTCCAGGTGGTGTTATCTCCCAGTATTACCTTGCCTCCTACCCTTGCCTCTAGCGTGATGAATTATTTTAAGTCTCTAGTCATGTGTCTTGAGCATCCGCTATCCTAGTACCACATGCTCTCACTACGGCTTTTATTAGAGCACCCCCACAATGTTAATCAAGGGTTAGATATCTGCCAGAAAATCATTTTCGCTAGAAATCTACCAAAAAATTTTGAAATATGCCAGAAAATACAAAATATTTTGCCAAAAAATCCGCCGAAAATAAGCTATTTTCCTGTAGTGGATATGAGAACCCAAGTGAATTTTATTTCACCTTATGCTTTAGTGAATGAGAAACATGCATGCTATACTGTAATGTATTTGGTTTATGCCTGCACAGTAGATGTGTTCTACGGTGCATAGTATAAGTGTGGGATATATGTCCTAATATGCCACATGAATAACACCTAATCCCAGGAAAAGAATTTACTAATCTATATGGGTTATTGTGCCTCTTCCTAGGGGTATGAGATGCATGTTGTGATTTTAGGTTCTACCATTATGCTAGTGTAGGAGATGATTTATTATTTTGAAGTGCATGAACTTTCTCTTTCAAAAAAAGTTTCAACTTCAATTTTCAATGCATGCTCACTATCATCCAGTTTGGTTGCAAGTGTTTTTAATTTCTAGAATGATTCTTCTAAATTAATATGCTTAGTTTTTAAGGATTCATGTGATTTGGTTAATTCAATATGCTTCTTATTAAGATTATCAAATTCATCTAATAAAGAGGTATGCTCCTTATCTAACATAATATGTTCATCTTTAAGACCCTCATGATGCTTTTCTAATTAAAAAAAATTCATGGTCAAACTAGCATTTATTTTCTTTAATTTTTTATATGATTCATGGATTTTTCAAAAATAATAAAGAGTTCATCATAGGACAATTGACATACATCATGTAGATCTAAATGATCAAGACTATTATTTTCCATAAGGAATAGGTTTGTTACCTTCTCCTCCATTTCATATTTTGATGAATTTGAGGCTGAGTCTGCCCAAAAGGACTTTTGTGTCTTTTACTTCCCCCTTTTTAATTAGCTTTCTCTTCACCCTTCTCCTTGGCTGGGTGAGTTTTCAGATTGAGCTAGTCAGACTTTAAGTGTTATGGTTTCCTGCATTCAAAGAAAATAGTATCAGATGAAACTTTAAAATTTCTACCTGATTTACCTTTATTCCAATGTTGATGACATTTTTTTACTTCTGCCTTAGAAAGCTTTTGAATTATCGTGTCATCAGTGCTATGTCTTCATCTTCATCATATAAAGAGCTGTCACTTTCAAAATCATTATCTTTTAATACCACTACTCTGTCCTTCTTCCTGTCACTTGCATCAAGTAATCTTTGACGCACACTTTGCTTGTAGGCAATGAGTGGGCCATGCAAATTATCAATAGAATATACATTCAAATCATTAGATTCATATATAGCAGTAACTTTATCATTAAAGCTACTATGTAGACAATACATAATTTTGTTGACCATTTCAAAGTTTGATAGATCTCTACCTAGGGCATGTAGGGATGTCACTATTTGAGTAAACCTAGTATACATGTATAATATAGTCTCATTAGCTTTTATGTGAAAGTGTTTATAATCATGTATTGAAATATTTAACCTAGAATATTTAACTTTACTAGTGCCTCGTAAGTGATGCATAATTTATCCTATATATCTTTGCCAGTAGTACAGGTAGAACCCTCATATAATCATTGAATTTGTGTGCATAGAAAAAATAGTTTAAACATTTTGCATTATATTGTGCCTAATCTTTATCCTAATACCTATATTCATTAAATGGAATTTCTTCCTTGATGCCATTAATAATATGAGACGGAGGTATATAACCTACTTGAATTATGTGCCACATGTGATAGTCAGTGGATTAAAAAAAGGTAGACATGGAAATTTTCCAAAAGACAAATAGAATGTTGTAATATAATGGAGGTCGGGTTATTGAATAACCCTCCATAGTGTATCTATTCCCAACATGTACCATTTGATCTTTTCTCAAAGATTTTTAAATCACTAATTCTGAGACCCACTTTGATACCAACCGAAATTTTAAGAGAGGTGGTTAAACATTGTTAAACTACCCTAGGAACACCAGGGGGGGTGTGAATTAGTTATTTAAAAAATCTTCTCAAAGAATCCCTTTTTGTTTTTTTTTTTAAGTTAAACACAAATGTAAGGGGAATAACTTAATAAAGATAACGTAACTTTTTGGCTCCTTTGATTATATAATAACAATAATAAAATTAACCAAATCTTGATAATTAAAACCCAAATTTATAGGAGTAATAAACATCCAAGAAATTAAAATGTAGGAAAAATAAAGTGCAGAAAATACGGTAGAATAAGCTCACTTGATTTTTTAATGGTTCGGTAAAACTTGGCCCATGTCCACTCCCTGGAGTCCTCCTCTCTGGGTATCGCACTAAAACATTTAGTGTCTCTCATTTAGCCTCCACAGCTAGGTAGAGAAGCCCTTACACAATTTCTTCCACCAACCCAGCACGACAGAGTACCAAGAACATTTTCTCTGTCCTGGTGAAGGTAGAGTTCCTCGAAGCTTTTTCACACTCCTAGTGAAGGAAGTGTAGATGGAATAATTTTTCATCCTCCTTGTGAAGGTAGAGAACATAGATTTTTAGCCTTGAAGCCTTTCTCTTTATAGCAACCCCAAGAGACCAACAAATCCACTAGAGGAATCAAGGTGTAAGCCTGCTTGGAGCAATAGTGTGAAATTCCTTCACACTCCTCCCTTTGTCACAACTTTACCTTCTCCTCCTCCAATGTTCTAAGACCTCATAAATCTCTCTCTCAGAATTCCTTCAATAACCAAAGACTCCTCAAAAGTCTAATAAAAACATATTTATATAAGGCTTCAAAAAACCCTAAATTTTAATTCATTTGACTTTGCTTGTATAGTATAGTTAAGTATCGTACAATACGATTAGTTTAAAGACCAGGGTTCATTTAGTACATAGGATGAACTTTTTAAGTTTTTATAAGGATTGTATAATATGATCTATAAATCATACGACATGATTAGTTTAGTTATCTTAAGATCATACATGAGGATCTCCAGGATAATCAAAATCATCGTTGTAGTTCATCTTGCATCATTAACATCATACAATATGATTAGTTCAAAAATAAGGTTTCATTCAGGATAATATCCAAGATGATCGGATTTCATCTCTTGACATCGTATAGTATGATCAACATCGTATGGTATGATCAGCCATATTAATTAAACCATGATGTTATTGACTAATCATGGGGATTAATTTAGGTAAGTTTTTAAATATCATATAGTTTGAATAGCTTGATATAATATGATTAGTTCAAAAATCAAAATTAAAATACTTACTCAAATTTGATTGGCGGCTAGGGTTTCTAGGTAAAACTGATAGTACAGTATGATCGTGCAGTACAATATGATTAGTTTAAAAAACCTTAATTACTAGTTATCCATTTTAATAAATTTTTTTATATAATTGATCATACAATATGATCTAGATCGTATGGTACATTTAGTTCAATACAATTTTTAAAATTTATTTCTTACTACCCAGTGTGTGCGTGCTTGGTCACCAAATAAGCATACACCAGTAGATGACTTTGACTCAAGAAATAAAAAATAAAGAAATGAAGATTACAGACACTTACAAACACCATCCAATTCTACCCAATCTTGAGCCATGAAATTTCTTGGACGGGTTATGATGTACCTGAAGTGTTAGTACACACAAAAAATAGATATGCAATACAAATACTTGGAGAAATTGAGATTCCATCAATAATATTTTTTATCATCAAAATCATAATCTTGGGATCTCAGATTTCATCAATAAAGTTCATTCTCCTATCCTTCCTCATTAACTTGTATTAATAAGGCACCAAGTAATTCACTTAAAGCTACTGTATTTAAGATTAACAGCTTTCCTAGGATAAGAGGTACCAAACCTAGAGGATTCATCACACATTGTTTAATATTTTTAGAAGACTTGTAATAACTTCCATCCCATTAAAAATAAATATTTTCATAAATAAGATTGTAAAAGAATGACATTTTTTGAATATATTTGATATGAGTCTTCTCAGATATGTAAATGACCTTGAAAATATCTCAAACGAGTGAGGGTCTTAGGTGGTGGCATCTTAAAAATTATTTTAATTTTTTATGTAGATATTTTTATTTTGTAGTGTCTTACCATGAATCCTAGAAATTCCCTCAAGTAATGCTAAAAGAACACTTTAGAAGATTCATTTTAAGATTATACTTGAATAATATTTCAAAAATAATATGTTGGTGGATAAGACTTTTAACAACCAGATCATCGACATAACACTTCACATATTCGTGGATAAGCTTTTAAAAAATCCTCGTTATTATTCATTGATATGTTGCACCAGCATTCTTTAGTCCTAATGGAATAACCTTATAATAGTTTACTCCTATTGGTGTTTTGAATGTTGTAAATTTTTTTTATATTCAGGAGGCATTTTTATTTTGTTGTAGCCAAATGAACCATCTATAAAAAAGAATATTTTCTTCAAAGAAGCAATATCTTCCACAAGTTTTAGTATGGATAATTGAAACTTATCAATAGGATAGGCTTTATTTAAATCTCTAAAGTTGATGCAGACATGAATTTGACCGCTATTCTTTACTGGAATAATGTTGAATAAATAGGTTGGATATTTCTCCTCCCTGATAAAACAAGCTTCTATCAACTTCTTGACTTCAATGATTTCTTTCTATTTGATTTTGAGTTGCATTCTTAATGATTTTTCTTTTATAGGAAACACGTTAGGTTGTATTTCTAGGTTATGAAATGTTATATATGGAGCTAATCGAGACATTTCTTCACAGCCAGAGGTAAAGTAATCTTTAAACTTAGAAAGTAATTCAATGATTTTACATTCCTCATCCTCATTCAAAAAGAAAATTATGAAGATGAAATGAGGGTCTTCTTAATTGCCCAAATTTATTTCCTTTAGATTATCAATTATTGATTTAATCTCATCTTCAAGTTTGGGGGGTACATCCCTAACCTAAGAGTCATCCAAATCATTTGAAGTCTTTGAGAAAAATCTATTAAAAAATTTTAAAATCATTTATAAAGAGATTATTATATTCTAGTTTATTATTTATAACTAAATAATATTCATTATCATAAAATGAATGAAGAGTACAAAATCCAATCTCTCCCCCTGAGTGTGTGTGTGCAATGTTACTTAGCTAGGGGATCAGTTACATTACAATTGACTCAATAAAAAGAAAAATCATATATTTGACACACTTGGACCCGATCTTGAGTTGGCTTGAGTGGCTCGCGGTCTTTTGTGCCTGAAACATATTAGCCAAGCAAAACACACTGGAAACATGTTTGTCATCATCAAAACCAGATTTGCAACAATCTCCCCCTTTTTGATGATGGCAAACATTTGTAAAGTAGTCTGAAAATAAAAGTAAACTAGGAGATCCAACAAACAAATATTTTTTAAATTTTCATTTAACAGCTAAAATAATACATGAAGCATGACCCAGAAAATAGAAACAGACACGACTACAACTGACTCCCCCTTTTGACATCATAAAAAGGAGGAGCGAAAAAAGACAACCATGAAATCAAAATAACAAAAAGACGAATAAAACTTAAGTCAAAAACACATAGAAGTAATTTTTTTTTTATTTAAATTTTTGATTAAGCTGCTCTTAGAAAATCAGAATTTTTCCTTGACTTTAGATTCGAAAACCAATGACAGGACGATTGACAGCGCTGAAATCCAGAAAAGGTTGGAAATAATCAACTTTCGTAACTCTGACCCCGGGCACCTTATCGATGCAAACCTCTTTCAAAATAAAAATCCGATTCAGAATAAAAGACATTAGATTTGAAAAGAAATCCTTTCAAGCCTCGTTCCAGAAAAATATCTGATATAATAGTGTTACAAAGTAAAAAATCAGAAATCAGGATTTTCAAGACTCAAGCTTTTGAAAATATTAAGTGGCGCACAGATTTTTCTAAGACATTTAATAATCTGAAAGGAATGAAAGCTTGTGTTGGGCTCATTTTGTGCCTCTTTTTCAAATTGGTTGGCGCTTTGCGCATCTTTTGATTTTTGATACACTTTGTGTATCCAATTTGGCAATTTCGCATCTTTTCAATTTTGGGCTCAGTTTATGCCTTTTTTTTTAAATTATCTGGCGCACTGTGCATCTTTTTTAAGCTTTCTCCTTTTCATAATCATTAAAGAGTCTCAGCTGTGAGATTATCTTCCAGACATAGGAGATGACTCTCCGCAGTAAGGAAGAACGATTCACAAAACAAAATCCATACAACATATGATAAATACAATCACTTGGTTTAGAAAATCAAACTAATGACTCAAGACTTTGAAAAATACTATTGATATGAGGCAGATTACTGTAGGAAGATAAAATAATCTCTATTTTAAAAACAAACATTTTAATTTTGAAAAGGATTTTTATTCAAAAGAAACTACACACCAGTAAAGGAGTTAGAGGAAGAGAAATAATTATCAATGTTTCTTCCCTTTAATAGATTCAGCGAAGTCAATCACTGCTTATCAGCTTCCAAACCAAAACAAGGTAAAAACTCTCAGTCAAAAATTCAGATCACCAAAAGTAGTGAGCGGTGATCAGATCTTGAAAAGCATAAAAACAGGTAGAAAACCATAGCAAAGTAAATACTCAAATCAAACTAACAAAAAGGGTAACACAAAAATCAGCAGAAGAAATAAAATCAACTGAAAGCAAATAATCAAACCAAAACTAACTAACAAAAATTAGAAATCAGAATACCAATCATAACAATCATAAATCAGCAGTCATCAGAATCAAGCATTTATATCAATGACTCCTAATCTGGTTCTCAAAATGCTGAATGAGTCAAAGGCCAGTGGTTTAGTGAATATGTCAGCCAGCTGATTTTCAGTTGCTACGTGGTGTAGCTCAATGTCCCCTTTTGTAACATGGTCCCTAATGATGTGATGCCTAATGTCAATGTGTTTGGTCCTAGAATATTGGATTGGATTTTTAGAGATACAGATGGCACTAGTATTATCACACAGAACAGAAATTGTGCCAACAGGTACTCCTAAATCCAAGACTTGCTGCTTCAACCAAAGAACTTGGGCCACACAACTCCCTAAGGCAATATACTCAGCTTCAGCAGTGGAAAGTGCAACTGAGTTCTATTTTCTACTGGACCAGGAGACTAACGACTGTCCTATGAATTGACAAGTCCCATAGGTACTCTTCCTATCCACCCTACACCCCGCAAAGTCAGAATCAGAATATCCAATGATCTCAAAAGAGGTGCTATGCCTAGGGTACCAAATTCCTAGGTTTGGGGTCCCTAAAAGATATCTAAGAATTCTCTTAACAGCAGTCAGGTGGGACTCTTTAGGATCAGCCTGAAACCTAGCACAAAAACAGACACTAAACATGATATTAGGTCGGCTAGCAGTCAGGTAAAGCAGTGACCCTATTATCCCTCTATACTTCTTCTGATCAACAGATTTTCCATTTGAATCCTTATCTAACTGAACTGAGGAGGGCATGGGAGTATTGATTGGCTTGGCTTTGTCCATTTCATATTTCTTCAAAATATCCTTAGTGTATTTTGATTGATTGAGAAAGCTTCCATCATCCGTTTGCCTTATGCTAAACCCCAAAAAGTAGGACAATTCTCCCATCATACTCATCTCAAACTCCTTACTCATTATTTTTGAAAACTCATCACATAAATATTTATCAGAAGATCCAAAAATTATATCATCAACATAAATCTGGACAATGAGTAAGTCATCTCTTATTCTCCTCAGAAAAAGGGTGGTGTCTACGCTCCCCTTAACAAACTCTCTTTCTAACAGGAATGTGCTAAGCCTCTCATACCAAGCTCTGGGTGCCTGTTTCAATCCATATAAGGCCTTTTTTAATTTATAGACATGACTTGGATATTAGGAACTCTCAAAACCTGGGGGTTGTTTTACAAAAACATCTTCTTTAATTACCCCATTTAAAAAGGCACTCTTGACATCCATTTGAAACAGCTTAAATCCCTTGTAACAGGCGAAGGCTAGTAGCACTCTAATGGCTTCTAATCTAGCTACAGGGGCAAAAGTTTCCTCAAAATCTATCCCTTCTATCTGATTATACCCCTTAGCCACCAATCTTGCCTTATTTTTCACCACCACACCAGAATCATTCATCTTATTCTTAAAGACCCACTTGGTTCCCATAATACTTTGGTTTCTAGGTCTTTCTACTAACTCCCAAACATCATTCCTTACAAATTGATTCAATTCTTCCTGCATAGCTAAAATCCAAAACTCATCCGACAAGGCTTGATTGATGTTGGTGGGTTCAGTCATTGAGATAAAGGCAGAATGGTTTACTTCCTTCCTAAGTCCATGCCTAGTCCTAACACCTTCAGAAGGGTCTCCTAAGATCAGTTCTTTAGGATGACTTGAAGAATATCTCCAATCTCTAGGCAATGGGGTTTGAGGTTCTACCCTTTCCTCCAAATTTGTATTTCCAACTCCTTGGGTAACCTCAACAATCTCTTCATCTTCTACTTCAGATCTAGACTCCTTAGGATCAGATTCATCAAACACTACATTACATGGGTTGTTTCTTCCACCACCAAAGTCCTCCTATTGAACACCCTAAAGGATTTCCCCACACTTGAATATCCTAAGAACACTCCTTCATCAGATTTGGGGTCAAATTTTCCTAAGGGTGACTTCCCGTTGTTCAGAATGAAAACCTTACAGCTAAAGACTTGGAGGTGGGACAGATTTGGTGTTCTACCCTTAATTATCTCATAAGGTGTCTTGTTCAGTTTGACTCTCACATTCACCCTATTCAGCACATAACAGACAGTGTTCACCGCTTCAGCCCAAAAGTATTTTGGAAGTGAATACTCGGCAAGTATGGCTCTAGCAGCTTCCACTAAGGTCCTGTTCTTCCTTTCAGCTACCCCGTTCTGCTGAGGGGTCCTAGGAGCTGAAAAATTGTGACTAATCCCATGATTCTCACAAAAACTTCCAAATCTTTCATTTTCAAACTCCCCTCCGTGATCACTATGGATGGTAATAATCTCACATCCTAATTTCTTCTGAATCCAAGTAGAGAAAGATCTAAACTCATCAAATGACTCAGATTTGTGTGACAAAAACTTAACCCAAGTGAACCTCGAATAATCATCTACAATCACAAAACCATAAACTCTCCCCCCTAAGCTGGCAGTGCTAATGGGTCCAAAGAGGTCCATGTGAAGAACTTCTAAAGGTCTAGAGGTGCTAATGTCCTTAACAGAGTGAAAAGAGGACTGGACTTGCTTCCCCAACTGACAGGCATCACACAGGTGATCCTTAGTGAACTTAAGCTTGGGCACACCTCTAACTAAGTCCTTTTGGGTGACTCTCATAAGGGTTTTCATACTGGCATGACACAATCTCCTATGCCATAACCAAGACTCATCAGCAGCAGTTTTTAAGCAAATTGAATTATCAGATTTAATGCTACTTACATCCAGCTTGTAGACGTTGTTGATCCTTTGCCCCTGCAAAACAACTTCATCATTTAAGCTTAAAATGCAGCCAGTGGGTAGGAATTTGATGCTGTATCCCTTGTCACAGAGTTGACTGATGCTCAGCAGGTTGTGTTTCAGTCCATCTACAAGCAAAACATTATCAATCATAAAGTTCTTTGAATCACCAATTATACCTGTGCCTACCACCTTCCTGGTGGTGTTATCTCCAAGTGTAACCTAGCCTCCAGCTCTGGCCTCCAGCGAAATGAACTGATTTGCATCTCCAGTCATATGTCTAGAACATCCGCTGTCCAGGTACCACATGCTCTCACGAGGTCTTGTGTGAGAGCACCCCTACAAAAGTATCAAACGTCAGTCTTAGGAACCCAAACAGGTTTGGGTTCCTTCTTATGAAAAGAAGAATGCGATGCATGTGTGCTGTGCTGTGAAACAGGCAGTTTGGGTCTCCACACCCAATGTGTACTACGGTGAACAGTACAAGTGTGTGATATGTGTCCTAACATGCCACATGAAAAACATCTAACACCAGGAAAAGGATTAACTAAACATCGTGAGTGATAGTGCCTCTTCCTAGTAGTGTATGAAACATGCTTTGATGAACTTGCAACAGAATTTTTAAAAGGTGGCGGTGCATAAAACTGTTCAAAGGTAGGCGGTGTTTTGTTCTTTTCAAAAGCACTGATTTTTACTTCCAAAAACTCATTCTCTTTCTTTAAACTTACAATTTCAAATTTCAAGGTTCCCTTGCTACTTTCTACTTCATATGCCATTGTATCTAACTCTTTAAAAGCTTTTTCTAAATCAACATGCGTGGTTTTCAAAGAATCATGCTCAGAAACTAAATCAGAATATTTTTTGTTCAATTCATCAAACTCATCAAGCAGAGACATGTGATTGGAATCAAGTGTGGAATAATCTTTAACTACAGAATCATGCTCTTTTTGTAAAGTCAAATAATCTAATTTCAAACTAGCATGGGTTTTCTTAAGCTTCCTATACGATGTATGAATCTTTTCAGAAACTTCAAATAACTGATCGTAAGTAAGCTCACATACCTCTTCCTGGTCTGACTGACCAGGGTGTTCATCCGCCATCAGACACAAGTTTGTTTCCTCCTCTTCAGCTTCAGTCTCAGAAGAGTCGGATGCAGAGTCTGCCCAGAACGCCTTCTGAATCCGCTTCTTGTCCTTCCTGAACTTTGGTTTCTCCTCACTCTTCTCCTTGCTTGGTTGAGCTTTAAGTGTTGGACAATCAGCCTTAATGTGTCCAGGCTTCCTGCATTCAAAACAAACCGATTCAGATGAACCCTTAAAGTTTTTATTGAACTTACCCTTGTTCCACTTCTGATAGTTCTTATGTTTCTTCCTTAAAAAGCTTTTGAATTGCCTTGTGATTAAGGCAACTTCATCGCTATCAGAACCGGAAGTGCTAGCATCTGAATCTTTGGCCTTTAGTGCCACGGTCTTCTCTTTCTTGCGTTCTCCTGCATCAAGTTGCCTTTGGTTCACCCCTTGCTCGTAAGCAATGAGTGATCCAAGTAAGCTGTCAATAGAGTAAGTATTTAAATCTTTGGATTCAGTAATAGCAGTAATCTTAGCATCATAAGATGCAGGCAAACATCTAAGAATCTTGTTCACTCTTTCGTAGTTGGTAAGTTCTCTACCTAAAGCATGCAAAGAGGTAACAATCTGAGTGAACCTTATGTACATTTCTGAAATAGTCTCACTAGGTTTCATGCGAAAAAATTCGTAATCATGTAACAAGATGTTTAACCTAGATTGTTTGACTTCAGTTGTACCTTCGTATGTTATACATAACCTATCCCAGATTTCCTTTCCCGTTGTACAAGTAGAAACACGCATATAGTCTTCAAATTTCAAAGCACAAAAGAAACAGTTCAAACATTTTGCATTCAACTGTGCTAAATCACGATCATCACACGTCCAATCAGCAAATGGCAATTCAGTTTTCACATTGTTAATCATTCGAAAAGGTGGTTCGTATCCGTCCTTAACCAACATCCACATGCGATAATCAATAGATTGCAGAAAAGTAGACATGCGTGTTTTCCAAAAATCAAAAGGAATATTGTCAAACAACGGTGGTCTGGTAATAGAATAACCTTCAGCAGTATTACGATTGTTACAGTTAGCCATTGGATCAAATTCAAAAGTTTTTAAACAGAAATTTTGAATCCCGCTCTGATACCACTTGAAAGTTCGAAAGGGATGTTAAGCCCTAGTGAACTAGTCCCGAGGCTAACTAAGAGGGGGGGTGAATTGGTTATTTAAAAATTTCACGATAACTACAAAAATCTTTTCGATACTTAGCAACGGAAACAAGTAAACAATAATGAAAAGATCAACCAACGATATTCACCCAAGCAGTTTATATTGAAAAGTAAAGTGCAAAACTGAATCAGAAAAGCAAACCATATTTTATAGTGGTTCGGTCAACTTGACCTACGTCCACTCCCCGGAGCCTCCCCTCCGGGTATTGCACTAAACGAAAGTGACTCTCCTTTTGCTCCCACAGCAAGGCGGAGAAGCCTGTACAAAACACCTCCTTTTCACCACACGGTGAGGCAGAGAACCTGACCTCCTTTCGCTTCCTCCTGAAGCAGACAGAGAACCTTCGAACTCCTTTCGCTTCCTCCTGAAGCAGGCAGAGAACCTACGAACTCCTTTTACTTCCACCTGAAGCGGGCAGAGAACTCGGATCTTCTTGCTAACGATCCTCCCACGACGAACACTGACTAGACGAAAGACGACGAGCGGAGAAGACGACTCTGATCCGTGCTCGGAGCAACCTTAGTGAATCCCTCACTAACTCCCCCTCACAAGATCTTCTCTCTCTCTCCCAACTCTCTCTCTCTCTAGGATTTCTCAGGGAAGGAAGGCAGTAAAAGATTTTTCCAAAAATTAGAAAAAGTTCTTTTAAAGGAGGGCTTAAAATTTGCCCTAAATCTCAACTTGTCGGCCAAGATCGTCCAGGACGATCGGTAGATCATCCTGTACGATCAGTTCAAATTCAGCTGTTTCATCTTGGACGATCTGGCTCTTCTGGACGATCAGTAGAAAAAGTTGTTCATATCGTCCCGTACGATCCTGCGATCGTCCGGGACGATTAGTTCAAGTTAAAGGAAATCGTCCAGAATATAGTTCGGGTCGTCCAGAGAAATCTGTGCTGGACGACCAAAAAATGACTTGATCGTCCCAGACGATAGGGTAATCGTCCGGTACGATTAGTTCAAAAAGGCCCCAAATCGTCCTGTACATAGTTCTGGACGTACAGCTAAAATGCACAAGACGATCACGAGATCCTGCGATCGTCCAGGACGATGTGATCGTATCAATTAAACATTAATTGCTTTCCTTACTTACCAGACCAATTTAGGCATGATTATAATGAATCGTCCAGGACGATACACGTATCGTCCGGGACGATCAGACCAAAATACTTAAAATAAAACTTGCCTAACTTAATCTAGCGGCTGGGAATTTCTGATTTGAGAATATCGTCCCGTACGATCCAAAGATCGTCTAGGACGATCTGCTTAATCAGACCTTCTTAACTTAGTCGCCCTAATTAGGGTTTCTGTTTTAACTGGATCGTCCAGGACGATGCCAATATCGTCCAGGACGATCTGAACAAAAATTGAACAGAAACTCTAACTCACTCAATCTCTCCCCCTGAGTGTGTGTGTGCAAGGTTACTTAGCTAGGGGATCAGTTACATTACAATTGACTCAATAAAAAGAAAAATCATACATTTGACACACTTGGACCCGATCTTGAGTTGGCTTGAGTGGCTCGCGGTCTTTTGTGCCTGAAACAGATTAGCCAAGCAAAACACTGGAAACATGTTTGTCATCATCAAAACCAGATTTGCAACACCGAATATGATGATAATGATCATCATTTATTTTAACTTTTTCCAAAGAGAATTAGTTGATTTTTTAAATTGGATCTGGGGTCTTTAAATCTTCTATGAGGCCAAGCCCTCATAGTTAATTACATTATAGGAAACTTGAGTTTCCTTTGAAAGTTATCAATTAAAGTAATGGTAGACATTTTATTTTGAGTTTTCAAGGAGTGATATCAAAGAAGTGAGGTTGGAGTTTCAAATGGGATTGGATCAAATTTGAGAAATTATTTTGGTGGCCAAATGATGAGAGGTAGGAGATATTTTGGGATTCTAAATAACTTCAAAAACACCCCTATATGTCCTATTTGTTTGGCATTATATTTTGGTTTAGAAAAAATTTTAGTTTGAGTTAATAATTTATTAGAATATTAGGATTATATTCCTGAAAGGGTGGTCTTATAATTTTGTGTCTACCCTGGATCCTAAATCTAGTGTGTGTTCAAAATAATAGAAGATCAAACCTAGATAATGTAATGCAAATCTGGACTTATTGCGGCCTAGATTGGGGAGCAAACTATCCACCTAACGCTTCAAAACCATGAGTCTGGTCTTTTATGTAAGATGGGTGGACTGTTATTTAAGTTTTGAGGAATTAGGGTTGACATCTAGAGAATGTCCTAAGTAGCCCCTTTGCTTGTGCAGGGTGGTTATGCTTAAAATGTAATTAATTTTTTAACTGTTTAATTTATTTCTAATGTAATGCATGTTGATTGGCCTTGTATGCAAAATCAGTATGAAGCAAATTTAAAAAGTAAAAAAATAAATTTTTTCCTAAAGATTACAAAATATCCCCAAGAAAGAACTACACTCTAATAGGTCATGTGGTTTGCTATAAACCACATGCAGGGAGGTGCCAAATAAGGAAGATATGATATTAAAAATATACAGGAGACCCTTAGAAGACCCAAGCTAATTTCTTAAAATTTGTTATCTTTGTATATTAGCCTAAAAGTATTATTTAATTTTGACTATAAATAGTTAGTCCTTAGAGAGCCTAAACACATCCAAGCTAAATTAGAAAATTGCATGCAAGAATAAGAAACCTAGGAAGATTGCAAAACTTCTGTTGCATAGAATTAAACACATCAATCAAATCAAATAATCAAAATAAATCAAGTATAAAAGTTCATATGGTAAATGCCACTTAGTTACAACCTAAGGTCCACAAAAATTAAAAGTGGTCAGGTACCACTGATAATAACCTGGATTCTAGTCCTAAGAATGATGCAAGTGATTTTAAGAATGGGATATTTTTGTGTCTTCACTTCTTCGTCATCCTCCCTTCTACGAGCTCCTTGTATTCGTCAGGTCCATATATCTAAATGGAAAAGAACTACTCCCTGAAGGGGTGTTTCTTTCCTCTTTGGATTTTCAAATCATCCTAATTTGAACTTCTAAATGATGAGAATTCTCCTCTAAGGGAATATTTCCCTTCTCTTTGGACTTTAAATTGGATGGTTAATATCCCATATTAGAATTCAACTTTCACAAGTCAATTGAATTAAAATACATATAAAAAATTAAAAGGGACTCTAAAATAACATGCACGATTATCCTAAGCAATTATAATTAAAAATATTCAAAGCAGTTATATAATTAAATTTCTCAAATCAAAATATAGTCACACTTGGCCATGCTCTTTTAATTTCAAGGGGGACTTAGCATTTTTAGCACCTACAAAAAACATGTTAGTTAAATTTTAATTTCCCCCTTGATTTTATACCTGCATGAGCATGGCCACCTACAGAAGGCCCTGTGAGCATTTAGATTATTCCTAACCTAGGATTAATCTATCGCTCATCACATCAATTCATAAAGAGCATAATAAAATTAACACATTAATAAATATCACGTCAATCAATTTATTACAAACAACAAGCAATGAAGTCCACAGAAAACCATGACACACAAAGGCAGAAAAATGAAAATATTGGCCTAGCCTAAAACTAGGATTGGTTGTCCTAACAAACTGTCTAAAGTGTGTGCATCAAGATGTGTGGCTTGAATATATCCTATTTTGGGTAGTTGTTAAAGTTATCTAATGCTTTAATTTATTTATTGTAGGATTAAGAGATTTTTATTTGAGTTTAAGGGTTAATGATTTAATATTCATTTTAAGATAGATTTTAAGTGTTGAGTGATTTCTACAATTATTTACACCAGGGTTGTGAAGTTTATTTTACCTTTACTAGGGCAAGTTAATAGCCTCTTAGGCCTAGGTTATCTAGTAGTAACTAACATTATTTAATTTATTTAATTAGTTTAAATTAAGAGTTGGTGATTTTTAATTAAATTGATTGGTTGCTGATTTGAATGATTGAATTAATTAATGTTTGTTATCAACCGGTTTATGGTGTTGTCATAGTGGGCTTGAGGAACCAGGCCTCCTAAGGATATGTAGCCCCATATCTCAAGGTAGTCTAACCTAAAAACTATGAATTAAAGGTTTATTTTTGGTAAAATAATTAATAATCAATTGATTTTAAAGTTTTGAACTCCATTGAATCCATTTGTGGCATTGTCATAGTGGGCTGAAGGAACCATGCTTCTTTTGGACACTTAGCCATCAGCTCATGATAGTCCATCCTAAAAACATCATCAATGGAGTATTTGATATGTATTTTGGGGTTGGTTGAGTGATTTTAAAAATCAAATTGATGTTTTATGGAATTTTTATCAATTATTAACTTATTGAAATTTTTATGAATTATTTAATAAATTAAATTAATGGGTCAAAATTTAACATTTTAATTTAAGTTAAATTCTAGAATTTTAACTTTTTTTCTAAATAGTAGACCCTAAGGTGAGTAAATGGAGGTTAAGTTTGTTGGATTTGGATTTTTCTAGATTAAGTTATAATTTTTTAAAGTTTAGGTTCAAATTTGAATTAAAGTTTACCAAAAAGTTAACATTTTGATTTTGATTAAATTCTTAAGGTTTGACATTTTTAATAAATATTAGATCCTTAAAGATGTCTAATACCTTTGAGTTTATAGAATTTGGAATTTAATTAAATTAATTAATAGCTCAATTAAGAATGTTTTAATAATTTTGCCCCATTCTCATCCCAAATTTGTTTAAACCACTCCCAAAGGTCAGGGATGATCTGCAGGAGTGTTTTTAATTGCTTCAAAGTTATTTGAAATTTTTAAT
Organism: Dendrobium chrysotoxum; assembly: GCA_019925795.1. Classification (NCBI taxonomy): domain Eukaryota; kingdom Viridiplantae; phylum Streptophyta; class Magnoliopsida; order Asparagales; family Orchidaceae; genus Dendrobium; species Dendrobium chrysotoxum. The sequence goes on along the minus strand of CM034298.1, from coordinate 27,662,322 downwards.
AATTTTTAATTATTAATTTAACTAATTATTAATTTTTATTAAAAATTAAATTAAGCTTAAATTAGTGGTCTAGTGATGGGGCTTTTAATTTTTCAAGTTAGAGGCTTTAATTATGAGTTATTTAACATATTATTTGCAATTTTGTTGGATTTGATTCAAACTAGTTATGATATAATTAACTCCTAGGTCATTTCTAAGGGCTCATTTTGGGTTGCCTAGATGGTGGACCAAATAGATTCCAAATTCAATACAATTTGGACTATGAGTTCACTTGATCTCAAAGTCCAAACCCACCAAATTTGGGCCCATGGTGGACCCTCTTAGGTTGTTAACCAAATAAGCGAAGGTAACTAAATGGTTACCCTTAGGGAATTAAATTTGGCTATCTAGACCGGGCACGGGGGTGGGGGTGGGGGGGAACTTATGGTTTGTAATCCTTAACTCAAGCATAAGCACCACACAATCAATCAAACCCTAATTCACATTGGATAGGTCATTAGGTCAACTTGAACTTAAGGGTCGATTAGTGACCCTTAAGTTTAAACTAACCTAATTGTGCCTTTAAATAATTTAAACATAGGGGAAAAATTTTGGATATGTCAGGGACATGCCCAAGATTGACTCCCCAAAGTCTCAAGCCATGGTGGATTAAATCCTAAGAGAAATCACAAAAATACCCCTAGGGCTATCACTAGAATTGACTAAGTTTCATATAAGATCATGACTTGAAACCATAAGGATTTTGTCAGTCTCTTTATGACCTTTCCAATGAGCCTAAGAACACCTAATTTGTTCAAGTGTGTGAGGAGTTATTAATTTTTAAAGTATCTCCTATTTTTTATGAATTTTAAATGAAGAATTACACAGTCATCCATGTGCTTTCCATACGGTGCCCTATGATTGGCAGAGCAATAATTGGTGACTGATTTTATAATGTGAGTTAGCCATTATTGTTGGATGGATGATCAAACAGCTACGATTAAATCCAATTTTAGAATGTAAGAGCTAATCCGCATTATTTATTGAGATTAACTGTTATGATTGTGTCTTCTATCGACCATAGGCATTTCAGGCCATGGGAGTTCTTAGGCATGATCTGAGAGATACCACCGATGAACTTCATTTGTACCTTCAAATGTTATGCATAGTTTATCCCAAATTTCCTTGCTATTGAACAAGCGGAAACACGCATATAATCTTCAAATTTTAAGGCACAGAAAAAATAGTTCAAACACTTAGCATTTAGTTGTGCTAGATCTCTATCATCAGTAGTCCATTCAGCAAAAGGAATTTTAGTTTTAACACCATTTACTAATCTGAAGGGTGCAGAATAACCATCCTGAATTAGCATCCACATGCAATAATCAATTGATTATAAAAGGCAGACATACGAGTTTTTCAAAAATCAAAATGAATATTATTAAATAGAGAAGGTCTAGTGATTGAATATCCTTCCGCTGTGTTTCTATTACCAAAAGTAGCTATTAATATTTTTTCAAAAGTTTTTAAAATTTATTTTATGAATCCTGCTCTAATACCACTTAAAAGTTTGTGTAGGTTGTTAAACCATAAAGAATTAGTCCCGAGGCTAACCAAGAGGGGGTTAAATTGGTTATCTTAAAAAATCTTTAACAAAATGAGAAATTTAAAACCCCTTGATACGTAAGCAATGTAATTTCACAATAATAAAAAATCATAGATTTTCAAACAAAGATCAATACATAATGCAAAAAAAAAATCAGAAAGATCACACTAGATTTATTGTGGTTCAGTCAACTTGACCTATGTCCACTCCCTAGAAACCTCTTTTCTAGGTATTGCACTAAAGTAGTGTCTCTCATGTTACCCCCACAGTAAGGTGGAGAAGACCTTGCAAAATCATTTAACTAACTTGATGAGGTAGAGTACCTTGAATCCATTTAATCCCTCTTAGAGTAGGTAGAAAACCTAGAAATCCTTTTACTCCCTCCTGGAGTTGGCAGAGAACCTTGGAATCCTTTTACTCCCACCTGGAGTAGGTAGAGAACCTGAATCTGATGCTGATGAAGATCTTCCCAAAGCCACCAAGGAATCAGACAAGTAGCTTGATGAAGATGGTGGAAACCTTACTTAGAGCAACCTTTGTGAATCCCTCACAACTCTCCCTCATAGGGTTTTCTCTCTCTCCAAAGCTCTCTCTCTTCCTTCTCCAGCTCTCTCTCAAGAAAACTAAACAACAAAAGATTATCTTAAGGATAATAAGAGAGTTTAAACAGAGAACCTTCAAAAAATCTCTAATTTTAAATATGGTGGCACTGATCGTCCAGTACGATCATATGATTATTCTATATGATTAATTCAAAAATATTAATTTAGCCAGTATGAATTACATGCCTCTACAAAATTAGTTCAAGAGAAATAGACTGATTTTCCTGAATAATTATAATATCATCTCGGATGATTAGTATATAAATATTGAACATTATCTAGTACAATCCTTGATGAGTTCTTATCGTCCCATACACTTCTCTATCATCTAGTTTGAAAGAGGTCAATCATCCTAGATGATTAGTAGAAAATTTATGGTATTCCTCTAGGATGATATATGGTGATTCCTCATCATCCCATGCCTGTTATATATCGTCCAAGATGAACGTCATCGATCATCTTGTATAATAAGATCTAATCAAATTTTACCATAATTGTTCTCCTAATTATAGGGTTAGTTAAGGCATGATCGACATATATCGTCCAGGATAATAATGATCATCCTGTATAATATGTACAAAATTTGAAAAATAAAATATTACCTAAATTGTGATTGGCGGCTAATTTTCACAATCTGAATTGATTATCCTGTATGATGTATATTATACAGTAAGATTAGTTTAATTTCTTAATTAACATGGATGCCCTAATTTAGGTTTTGATTTTTAACTAATTATCCAATATGAGATAGATCATCTTGTATGATTAGATCAAAAACATAAAAATTTCTCTAACTCACCAAGCCATTCTCTTAAGTGTGTGTGTGCAAGGTTACTTAGCATGGAGTCGCCCAGATACATGACTTGACTCAAAAAAGGCAAAAAATATATTAAAATTAAAATTACAAACAGACTTAACCCTAGTCTACCCAACCTTGAGCTGATTGCTATTGTAAGTGAACTTGTGGATATGAAAGGTTAGTAAGGAGGGAAAACAAAATAGATATGCAAAATAGTAGTAGTACAGAAATAATAATGTTTGTTATCATCCAAATCATAGTATTTGGGCCCAGATTTGCAACAATCCTCCAAATTATCATGCTATTGAGGACTTTAATGATATGTTCATGAACTTTAACCTTCATGACATTGGTTATCCTGGCAATGTTTTCACTTGGAATAAGGGTATTATATGGCAAAGGTTAGATCGTATTCTTTTTAATAATTCTTGGATTTCTACTTTTCAATCCACTCACATTGATCATTTAACTAGAACTTTATCCTTCCACTCTCCTTTATTGTTAAATATTACTAGGATTAGTTTAAATAATCCTCAACCCTTAAGATTCTAAAATATGTGGCTTCTTGATGACAATTTTTTAAATATTGTGCAAAGTAACTGGAAAGCTCCCCTTTTCCCTTCTGATATTGTTTTTGGTATGACTCAGCTATGGTTTAAAATTAAAATACTTAAACAAAAATTATCCTGGTGGGATAAATACATTTTTAAGAATATGTTTACTAGTATTTTGATTGCTGAAAAAGATGTTGAAAATGTTGATATGGCTTATATGCAGGATTCTTCTTTTGAGAATTTGTCCATTTTAATGAAGCTAAGACTATTTTATTCAAACTCCAAGGAAAAGAAGAAGCTTATTGGAGGCAAAAAGCTTCTTCAAAATTTCTTGTGGAAGGTGATCATAATAATACCTTTTTTCATAACATTGTAAACTATAACAAAGTTAGTAGGAAAATCCATAAGATCATTTCCTCTGATAGTTATGTCATTGAGAACCCTGATTTGATTTCTGCTTGGGAATTGAGTATTTTGAGAAAGCTTTCAACAAAGATTTTAGTCAGATTTTAACATTAATTTCTCATTTATTCCTTCTCTTATTTCTAAGGAGGATAATCTTTTGTTGACTAAGAATCCTTTCAAGAAGGAAATTTGGCAAACTTTGAAAGATATGAACTCTGATTCTGTCGATGGCCCTGATGGTTTCACTACTAATTTTTTCAGAATACTTGGGTGATTATTAAAGAAGACCTTATTAGCACTATTGTGGATTTCTTTATGGGCAATCCTTTGACTAAATATTTTACTTCTACCTCTATCACTTTAACTCCTAAATCTAGTGCAATTAATTTTTGGAATGATTATTGGCCCATCATTTTATGTACGTTTTTCAATAAACTTATTACCAAAAATTATTATGGGGAGGCTTGCTTTGATTCTTCCTAATATTATTTCATGGAACGAATGGGTTTTGTTGAAGGTAGATCGATATTTGATAATGTTTTACTCACTCAAGAATTAGTTCATGATTTGCATGCTATGGTTACTAGTGGCAATATAATTTTTAAAGTTGATATTACTATAGCTTATGACAATCATAATTGGGAATTTCTTTATGCTATTTTAAAGCATTTTAGCTTCAATTTGCATTTCATTAATATGATTAAGAATAACATTGAGTATTGTTTCTTCTCTATTATGATAAATGGTAAGTCCCATGGTTACTTTAAATCTTGTCATGGTCTTAGACAAGGGGATCCTTTATCTCCTATGCTTTTCATTATCGCTGAGGAATTCTTATCAATAGGTATTAATAATATTTTTAGGATTCATCCAAATTTACAATTTAGAACAATTGGTGGTTTTCTTTTTACCTATTTGAGCTTTGCTGATGATTTTATTATTTTCTCTAATGGTTCTATTAAAATGCTTTATATTCTATTCAATTTTCTTAAGAAGTTTCAGCATGCTAGTGGTATGATTTTTAACCCTTGTAAGAGCTTCTTTATTCCTGCTAAATATATATCTTCTACACTGATTACTAGTATTGAAAGAAAATTTGGTTTAATCAAAAGAAATTTATTGTTGAAGTATTCAGATACCCCTTTTTATAAGGGTAAAAAATGCTCTCATTTATTTGATGACATTTTTACAACTATCCACAAAAAACTTTCTTCGTAGGCTTTTAATTTCTTATCTTTTAGTGGTAGGCTTTTTCTTATTAAACACGTTCTCTACTCCATTCGTATTTATGTGCTTTATACTATTTGCCCTACTTTAAATATTTGTAGTAGAATGGAGATTTTATTTAATAAATTCCTTTGGGGAGCTAAAAATGGAAAAAGTACTATTATTTGGAGTTCTTGGAGTAACTGCTCGGGGGTTATTGATGAGGAAAGATTAGGATTTAAACTTTCACGGATATGACCAAAACCTATTCTCATAAATTATGGTTTGCCTTTAGAGCTAAGAAGAGTTTGTGGGCCAAGTTCATGGTTTCTAAATATTGTGTTGGGAAACACCCTCTGAATTGTGCTTTCAAACAAGGTGATTCTTTTAACTGGAAAAGATTATGTGATATTAAATGGGAAGCTGAACAGTTTATTCAAACAACATTTTCATTTGGCAAGATAAATGGTTGCGTAATTTTTCTATTGACAATCTTTTACACACTCACTCCACTTTTGCTTGCAGAGTTAAAGATTTTATTATTAATGGAAATTAGAATATTGTTTTACTTGCTAATATTATGCCTGGTTTTATTATCCATTTAATTCCTAATATTTCCATTCATTTGGATAATGAGGATTGCATTTTGTTTAATCTTTCTAATGATGGTAAGTTTGCTATTAAACAGGTTTGGAACTCTATTAGGAAAATGCTTCTTAAAGATTCTCTTTTTTTAGCTTTCTAGCATGCTAGTATTCCTCCTTCTTACTCTTTTCTATTATGGAGGTTTTTGTATAATAACTTGCCTTCGGACTTGATTTTAATTCGCAAAGGTTTTTAAATTTTCTCCAAATATCAATGTTGTTATGAAATCATGTGTTCATTCATGGTCTAATTTCCATGAGAGTTTGGTTACACTTTGACAACATGTTCAATGTGCTTTCTACTACAAGGTACAACTCTATTATCAATCTTCTTAAGGATTGGTTCATTCCAACTAAACGTCATATTTGGAATATCCTCCCTGTCATTATTTATTGGTTTTTTATGGAGTAGTAAAAATGATTCTAAACATGTAAACATTAAAATAAAGGCTTTAAGTGTTATTTCTAAAGTTGAGAATAAAATCTATTAGTTCTTTGTTGCTAATTTAGTGAAGGCTCACTCTTTTAAAGGTTGTCTCCATGTTGCTTGTGAGTTTGGTTTGAATTTTTTGTCGCATTACATCAGTTTAAAAGATAGAATTATTTTTTGGAGGAAACATCTGGAGGGTTGTTTAAAGCTTAATACTTATGGCTCTTGGAATATTTTGAATGTAGGTTATGGTGGTACTATTAGGGATTTTAATAGTCTAGTGATTGTTGCCATTGCAGGTCCTTCTACTACTAAAATTGCTATTAAAGGTAAAGTTTAGAGTCTTCTTTATCGTATTCAACTTTGCATTTCTTTAGGCATCACTAATATTTGGATTGAAGTGGATGCCATGCTCTTGATTCATTATCTCAAAGGCAACCATTCTTCCAATTCTGATAATTTTTATATGTTAAGAGACATTAATCATTGGCTTTCCTTTATTACTTTTTATATTACTCATATTTTCTGGCAAGGTAATGCTGTTGCTGATTCCCTTGCTAAAATGGGTTGTACTTTATTGAGTTTCATTTAATTCTATGAGAATTCTTTACCTAGGGAGATTAAAGGGTTGGCTAGATTAGATTGCTTTGGCCAACCTTATATTTGTTTTAATTAGCTTGGTATTATCGATGAGTGATGTTGTTTTGGTTTCCTAGCTCCTTGTTGTTATGATGATGTTTTTCTTCTTAATTCTTCTATTGTAGTTTTTGGTGATTGGTACTAAATTGCTTTAACTGATATTCTTTTGGTAGAGTTTTTTTCCTGTAGTGTTGTACAATTTCCTTATGTTTATTATTGGTTGTGGTTGGAAGGGTTTCTAATTTGATAGGAACAAGCTCTTTTATGCTATGATTCCTCCAAATATTTTCTCTTTTATCCTTTATACGAAAGGTTTTATTGATTATTTTTTTCACGTGCTTTGGTAGGATGTGATTAGGTGTATTTAAGTCTTATTTTTTATTCTAGTGATACCCAATTATTTCCTATTCATCTTGATTCAGATTTCAGAGTTGCTATCAGAAATAAGAGTTTGGGTTTGAGCTATGATTGGATCTTTTGGTATCCTGATTTAAACGTAAACTATTGCTCTTCTTCGCCCTGGGTCTATGTAATTTTGAAGATTTATTTTATCCATGACCTTCTGTTAAAGTCTTTTGCTTCTATGGATGGTAATACTGGTTTGGATTGTGAGTGGTCTCTTTGGAGTGGCTAGAATTTCCTGCTGGTTATCGAACTCTGGATTCTTCATTTTGGGCTTTCCTTGTTTCTCAGTGGGTGGCCTGGAATTCACTATATTTCTATTGCTATCATGGATGTTCCCACCTATTTCCGGTATGCTGCTTCTACTTCTAACGTCCTTGAGTGCAACAGTGCATTTGGAATGAGAATGGCAATGATATAATTACTACTTTCCTGAGCTCTACTGACCCTACTTTTTACATTTCCAATTTCTTAGTTTATTTTTCCTCTTTTTGTTGGCGTATTTATTCTATTTTTAGAGATAATTTTATTGAGGATTATGGGTGGTGTGCTGATTGCCCTTTGAATGATAATTGTTTCAATCTTTTTTTTAACTGTTAGGGTGAGGTATATTGAATTTAATAGCATCTTTGCCTGGTGGAAATGGGAACTATGGTTGGTTATCACTTGGTTTTGTGTTAGTTGCTTGATGTGGAGGCTTGTTACTACTTTATTGTTTATTCTTCTGATTAATTATTGGTTTCCTGGTTCTATTTTATTTCTAGTCATTGGTTGCCTTCTATTCATCCAAGGTACTGCTTATGCTGGTTTTGCTATTGCATGGATTCTCATTATGGTTTATTATTGGGGCAGTTGGAATTCTAATTAGTTGTCTTTTAATGGGAGCGTTCAGATGGCCATTAACAGGTTATTCTTTATTGTTGCTAAAGGGGTATCCTACACCTTTATTTTGTATAAGTCTAGTTGGATTCAAATTTTATATAGGTACAATCCTATGTATTTTTTTCCATATATTGTTGTGCTTGTTCTGTCTCTGCAGTCATTATCTCTTGCATCTTTGTTGGACTACAGTTTTTGTGGACCAGATGATTAAATTTACCGGAAGCGCATGGTGAAAGTCTACTTTATGTCCTTCTTTTTTTGGGTGCTGTCTTCTTGCAGCCCTTGAATGTTTTCAGGAATTTTTTTATTTCGTAGCATAGGGGACGGTTGGCTCTTAAGTTTTCCTTTGACTTTTTTTTGTAGCTCTGTCGAGCAGTAGTGAGCTGAAGGTCCCCTTTAAGGACCTTGTATCCTTTCTTTTTTAATAATGCGTAGGCCTAAAAGCAGGTTTCCCCCCCAAAAAAAAATCTCACCAAAGCTTTTAAACTATTTCAAAACTAAAACCACACATGAAAAAACCAAATTGAAGCATTGGTGGACCATGGTTGACAAATAAACCATTAAAACCTAAAACCCAAAAAATGAACATTTGAATAAATCCTTCATTGCTCAATCATTCCATGACCCAAGACCACTTCCAAAAAATTTCAAATTCCATTTGGAGTGAATTGGACATAAACCCAAGCCTTGGTCAAGCTTCATCGACAAAGTTAACCGAAGTTGACCAAATCAACCCTTAAGTACCAAAACCTGCATTTCATGCAGGGTACACCAAACCCATGGTCAACCCTTATAGTTCCAAATGTTAATTGGAATGAGTTGGACCTAACCCAAACCCATGGTCAACCCTTGTAGTTCAGGGCATCCATTATTAACCAAACTAAACCTAAACCCTCCAAATCCTAAATCCATTTCTCTAAACAAATCCAAGGTACCCAAACCCCTTTAAAGTATTCATCAGGTGCCTAAGGATCATCCTTAGCCAACTCAACCCTTGGGTCAACATGGGCTAGCCAATTGGGCTAACCAAAGTGACTAAGAGAGTCTTCCCTTAAATTTAAATCTACCCTAATTGAAACCTGCCTAAATTAACCCTTGAAATTGGCATCCCTAGACTCTATGCATTAAGCATGGCTAGCCTAGGCCATGGGTTCACCTGGGTTAGCCCAAATATGTCCAAAACCATAGATCTTGAACCATCTTACAAACCCAGACTAACCCATTGCCAACTAACCCTTACATTATGTTTAGAAATCTTCCAAACATTATGCCACATAAGCTCAGGCCATGTGGTGGCCTAAGGTGGCCAGAACATTACAAAAAACTCGCTAAAAAAATATATGAACTCTAACTGTAGATCCAACCAAGCACACGAGCTCAAACTCTCCAGATATTCCCTTGGCTCATCTTAGATCATCCCTAACTATTTTTACAGTTGGTTATAGTCTGAACTAACCATAATCAAAGCTTAAAGCTCCTGTATTGTAGTTATAAATACTCCAAAAAATTGTAAAGTGAGATTCCTAATTTTTTTTCCTAAGGACTCCTAAGACTCCCTTCTTGCATTCCCTTACTTCCTAATAAATCCCCCCATGGTTTTCAGTCAGATCCATTGAGCTCTAGTGAGCTCGAACTAGCTAAACACCAACTTCTTATCCACTATGTATGAGGGCTTTCCATCTGAAGGAGACTTGTGCCTAAGATGGAGATGAGTGTGATCGAGCTAAATTCTAGCATAATTCCCCACGATTTAGGGGTATTTTTCACTCTTGAGCCCCCATTAGTATAAGTCTATCCAATTATGAAGTAAACATTCACCCAAGACCCATAAGCCATCTGATGTGAAGGTCATATATAGATGAAGATCTGGGATTTGATTTTATTTAATTTGGTGAACTATAGCTCCCAGATCATGGAAATTTTCCTTATATATTTTATTGAATGTGAGAGGTTGAAGATGAAATTGGAGTCATCTGTTTCAATACATGGCCAGAATTTTATCGGACCAGGTTCTGTGCATTGATCCCATAATTTAGGATATCATTACCCACAAATCAGAAATGATCGTGTGTTAAAATGCAGTATAGTTAGCCACTACCTTTGTAATTCTTTAATTAAATTCAATATAAATTAATGAATCTTGCAAAATTCATAACTCGCCCCATAATTAGACAAATCATGCATGCTAGAACTCTATGGATTTATCTTGAAGAGTACTTTTAGAGACCTATGATTGTATCCCCTAATTTATAATACATTAAAAATTATTTTATAAATACTCTCTGGGGTATTTATTGAATTATTCATTAAATATAATTCACCATGGGCTCTAATTTAAGTGAAATGTTCTTGGGAATGTCTCTAATATGTCCAAAAATTTTCATGGACATTTGAGTCCTCTAATGGCTTCAATTAAGAAATCTAATCTCTCTTGTTAGGATTTTGACCAAGAAATTAAAATTGCTCAAAACATAAATCCATAAGACATTATAAATTTATTGCCTATACTTTGCTATGTAGTATATAAGGGTTAGCTAGGCCCTACTTTTAACCCAATTCATGGTCACCATAGCTCAAAATACAATTTCCAAATGTATAGATATATTTACATTGGTTATTGATTTCAAACCCTATAAATACTTTCATGGAAACAAATATCTATGGAACAAACTTTTGGTTTTAATTTGACTATAGTTTAATTTTTAAGTGATTTGGAGGTTATTTGGTCTCTCAATTAGTAAACCCGAATTTACTTTACAAAATTGACCAAGAATTTTTTAATAAATTAAAGCTTACATAAACCTCAAGAAAACCTTGTGCTCTTGGGCTCTCTGGAGACTTAGAGGAAATTTAGGGTTTTTCTCTTGTGCTTCTCCTCTTCGCTTCTGGCATCGTTTGTTTGTTTTTTTTTTTTTTGCCGTGATTTTTTCCTTTGTTGTTTGGTCGGTGTGTCTTGAGTTTTGTTTTGAGGTTTTTTTTTGCTTTTTTTGGTTGTGGGAGATGACATTCCCGACGTCATCTATCCCAACTTCATTTCCAGATGGGAAATCTCGGTCCTTTAAGGAAGTTCTGGCGGGTTCCTCGTCATCTTCTGCTAAGGTTCAATTTGGGCAAACTTCTTTTAAAGCTTGCCATGCTTTAATGTTTGATGACTATATGGTGTCGCAGCTTGTTGCACCTTTTTCTCTTACCTTGGTTGGCAAGTTTGCTCTCTGTTGCCCTAACTTAGATGTTATTCAAAAGTTTTTCGTGAACCTTAAACTTTTTGGCTCTTTTCACATTGGCTTGCTGAACCCGCATCATATTGTGATTCAACTTAGTAACGATCTCGATTACAGTCACATTTTTTCAAGAAGATCTTACTATATACAAGCCTGCCAAATGAGATTACTCAAATGGACACCAAATTTTGATGTGTGAGAGGAATCCCCTATTGTTCCAGTGTGGATCTCTTTCCCTAATTTACGTCTTCATTTTTTTAATTCTCAGATCTTATTTTGTTTGGCTTCGATCCTTGGTAGGCCATTACAGACTGACCAAGCTACGACATCTATCTCTAGGCCATCTGTGGCACGTGTTTTAGTTGGGTTGGATATTTCTAAGAAACATCCTAATGAGATTTGGATTGGTTTAGAATTGAATAGATATTTCCAAAAAGTGGAAATTAAAAATCTCCCCATTTTTTGCTCTCGCTGTAAGATGCATGGTCATGGGGTTAATGAGTGTTTTAGGTTGCATCCCCATCTCCAAAAGGAGAAGGTTTCAACCAAACCACCACATGGAACTGTTTCCCCTTCGGTTCATGTGGATATTATGAGTCCTATTATGGTGGTTGAGGGTAATGTTCCTAATATGTAGAATACTATTGAGGATCTTACTCCTAATGTAGGTGAGGGTAATGCTACTAATGTGTAGGATGCTATAGAGGACCTAATACAATGTGCCTTAATTCATAATGAACCTCATTCCACCCATATTAATGATATTAATTGTGTCCAGGGAGATAATTTTCACTCTATCTCCTCTTTTAATAATATTGTTCAAAATGGGAATGAGCAAATGTTGGCTATTACTATTAATCAAAATATTGCTTCATCTTCATCTATTACTCATTGTGTTACTAACAAACATTTGCCTGATATGGATTTTATGATGTTGAATTATAATTTCTCTAATATGGTGCCTAATCAATCTATTATTCTTGTTCAGGAGGAAGGCCAATTTTATATGGTGGAAGGTAATGGTGGTAGCGATTTAAGAAGTAAAACTATTGTCGTTAAGGAGGGTGAACTACTGCAGGAGGTTAGGCAGGAAGGTTTGAACGATGATGTAAGCTTCCCTTAAACTCTAATATCATAGTGATGTTTTTACTGATATCGAGGATATGGATATTATGGCTAAATGTTTTGCTAAAGATGATAATGATACTAGTTACATTAAGTTTCATAGTAGGAGAGGTAGGAAGAACAAGAACATCATTTTACAATCTCCTAGAACCACCCGTTCGCATACTTCTCATTAATTCTATTTTTTTGTTTAATTCCATTATTTGGAATGTTAGGGGCATTGGATGTCCCTCTTCTAAGTTAAGAGTTAAGAACTTATGTCATGTTTACAATGTTACTATTCTTGTTTTGCTTGAACCTTTTATTTCTTCTGCTAAGTTAGTTAATACATCTCATTCATAGGGATTTAAGTATGCTATTTCGAATGTGGCTAATAAGATTTGGGTTTTATGGAAGGATCCTGTTAGGATTGATGTTATTGGTGATTTTACTCAAGTAATGCATTGTAATGTGGAAGTTTTAAATTTTCATTGTTGTGCTTCTTTTATTTATGCTGCTTGTTCTTGGTATACTAGGAAATTATTATGGGATCAACTCATTACCTTTCATAGTATTTTTAATTTACCCTGGCTTTTTGGTGGTGACTTTAACACTATTTCTAATCCTTCAAAGAGTTTAGGGGGCTCTTCTCCTACCTACAGGTCTATGGAGAAATTTAATAACATGATTATGGACTATAATTTAATTGTTATTAGTTTCTATGGTAATAAATTCACTTGGAATTGGGGTCATTTATGGCAACGGTTGGACCGGGTGTTGTTCAATGATTTTTTGGCTTAACTCTTTTAACTCTATTACTGTTAAGCATCTTAGCAGGACTCTCTCTAACCATTTCCTCTTGTTAATTATCCATATGACTAGGCAAATTAATTCTTCTCCTCAATTCAGATTTCAAAACATGTGGTTGCTTCATGATTCATTTTTGGATGTGGTTTAGGATAATTGGCATGCTCCGTTACATCCGGATAATTCTATCTTTGGCATGAGGAGACTTTGGTTTGAGCTGAAAAGACTTAAGCAAGTTTTAAATTGGTGGAATCATAATGTTTTTAAAAATCTTTTTACTAATATTTTAAAAGCTGCGCACTTTTGAATCTACTTGTCAAGTTATTCCTTCTAATGCTATCTTCATTTTACTGAGGGATGCTAAAGATTGTCTTTTTAAATTACACATGTAGGAGGAGGATTTTTGGAAACAAAAATTTGTTGCTAAACATATTGTTGAAGGGGATAATAATACCAAATATTTCCATGCCTTGGTTAAGAGGAAACAAGCCAAAAGTTGTACTAATAAAATTCATCGGGAGGATGGGTCTGGGACTGAGGATAGCTTGGAGATTGCTAATTTAGCGGTTTAACATTTTCAAAATCATCTCAATAAGGATTTTAGTCCTGGTCCTATTGAGAATCCTTCTTTTATTCCTAAACTTATATCTCAAGAGGATAATGAATTTCTTTCTAAACCTCCATCTTTAGAGGAAGTTAAAGAGATTGTTTATGGCATGAATGGTGATTCTGTGGCTGGGCCGGATGGTTTCACTTCTCAGTTTTTTTAGAAATCGTGGCATATTATTAGTAATGATCTCTATTATGTTGTGTTGGATTTCTTTGTAGGTAATTCTATTCCTAAGTTTTTTACTTCTACTTCTATTATGCTTATTCCCAAAAACAACTCTATTAGTACTTGGGATGATTTAAGACCTATTAGTCTTTGTACCTTTTTTAATAAATTGCTTTCTACAATTCTTATGAATCGCTTAACTTCTATTTTGCCGAGAATTATCTCTCCTTATCAGATGGGTTTTGTGAGAAGGCGGGCCATTGCTGAAAATATTCTGTTGGCTCAAGAATTTTGCCAATACCTAGATGTTAGGGTGAGAGGTGGTATCTTGATTTTGAAACTGGATATTTCTAAGGCTTATGACAACATTGATTGGAACTTTCTTTATAATATCTTGCAGCTTTTTGGTTTTGATTCAATTTTTATCAAGCTTATTAGGAGTTACATTGAAGGTGCTTATTTTTCTATTATTATTAATGGGAAAAGTAATGGTTATTTTAAAGCCTTGCATGGTTTAAGACAGGGTGACCCTATTTCTCTTGCCCTTTTCATTATTGCTATTGAGTTTTTATCTAGAGGCCTTACTAACCTCTTTGAGAAGTCTCTAATTTCTATTTTAGATCTTTGGGTGGTTTTCCTATCTCTCACTTCTATTTCGCTGATGACTTTATTATTTTTATGAATGCTTCTATTAACAGGATTCATAAACGTATGGATTTTTTCTATCAATTTGAAATGGTTAGTGGTTTGTCCCTGAATAAAAATAAGTGCTATTTTATTGCATCCAAGAAAATTCCCAACAATTGTATATTGGCCATTAAAGATTTAACTAGTTTTATGCATGGTCATTTACCTATTAAGTATCTTGGGGTGCCTCTGTTTAAATGTAGAATGAAAACCATTCTTTTTTGATGATTTAATTACCTCTGTGCAGAATAAACTTTTGTCTTGGGATTATAATTTTCTGAGTTTTGGGGGTAGATTAACTCTTATTAAAAGTGTCCTCTACTCCCTGCCTGTTTATATTTTTCAAACTATTCTTCCTACTCAAGAGGTTTGCAATATAATTGATAAACTTATTAATAAAATTTTCTAGAAAGGAGCAAGTAACAATTCAAAAATTATCTAGTTTTATTGGGAAAAATGTTGTGGTGTTTTTTTGTTGAAGGTGGCTTGGGCTGTAAGAGTATGAATGATTTAGCTCATGCTTTTTCGTTCAAATTATGGTACAAATTTCATGCTAAAGTGAGCCTTTGGGCTAATTTTATGTTTGCTAAGTATTGTGTTGGTAAGCACCCGGCCACTTGTTATTTTGACCAAGGTGATTCTAAAGTATGGTAGAGATTTTACAAGGTTAAATGGGTTATTGAGCCTTTAATTTCTTGGGGGTTTGGTGATGGTAACATTTACTTTTGGCAAGATCGGTGGCTGGGTAAACAGTCTATTGATTTTATTACTAAATCTTCCTCCATTTCGGCTATTAAGGTGAATTCTTTCATTACTAATAATTGTTGGAACTATGAGAAACTTGCTAATGTTATTCCTGACTTTATTATTCACTAAAATTTGAACCTGCCTATCAATACTCACTCTAATGATATTATTTTATGTGATTTGTCCAAAGATGGTGGTTTTAGATTAAAAAATGCTTGGCATGCTTTTAGATCTAAAAAGGATGCTACTAATATTTTCTCTATGATTTGGCATAAAAGTATTCCTTCCACCGTGACAATTTTCGTCTGGAGAATATTGCATAAATTCATTCCAACGGATGACAATCTCATTAAAAGAGGTTTTATTTTGCCTTCCAAGTGCCAATGTTGTTACCACTTGGAGAATATGCATCATGTTTTTATTTTTGGTCCTTTAGTCATTAAAACTGGCTTATTTTGATGACTTGTTTCAATTAAATTTTTTTAATGCTCATCTATCTATTAATGCTATGCTTAATGCTGGGTTTATTAAGACTAAAGGGCACATCAGAAATGTTATTCCTTCTCTCATTTTATGGTACTTATGATTGGAGAGGAATAACTCTCTTTTTAATGGCGTTGGTATGAACCATCATAAGATTGTCCAAAATGTGAAAGAGAAGGTGATGGCTCTTTACTCTGTTAAGCTGCTTACTATCAAGAATTTTAAAAATTGCCCTTTTGTTGTTTCTGCTTTAGGTCTTAATTGGAAGGGTGGTCATATTGCCGATGAACCTAAATTTATTTACTTTGTCAAACCCCCTCAAATTTCTATAAACTGAATGTGGATGGTGCTAGGATGGATTACTCCTTGGGTTGTGGTGGGGTTATCAGAGACAGTAATGGTAGTCTTATTATGGCCTTTGTTGGTCCATTACAGAATGGTGATGTGAGCTATGTTGTCACCTTGGCTATTCTCTATGGTTTAAGGTTATATTTTTCTCTTGACTTAACTAATATTGGTATTGAGGTTAATTCTAACAATAATTTTCAATTTTTAAATTCTGCTGATGATACGGTGTGTAATCCTGGTCTATTTTATCTGATGAGGGAGACTAAGAATCTGTTGATTTTTATGAATTATTCTTTTTATCACATTTATAAGGAGGGTAATTCTTGTGCTACTTGGCTTGCCAATTGAGGTTGTGGTTTGGATTATTTTTTGATTTGGCTGGTTCCAACCTCCCTGCGGTGCTGAAAGGCCTCTTAAGATTAGATGTTATTGGTTTACCCTATGTTTAAATTTAAGGTTTTTATTTGGTAGGAGTTTGTGGTTTAGTGTCCCTTAGCACTGGGGGCTATTTTTTTGTCTAATTTATGGTTGTATTTCTTGTGGTTATGGTGTTTTCTGCTACTGTTTCTCTAGTTGGCTTGTTGCTGTGGCTCTCTGGTTCATGTGGTTTTTCCTCGAATGCCCTGCTTTTCTCTTATCTTGGTGT
Organism: Dendrobium chrysotoxum; assembly: GCA_019925795.1. Classification (NCBI taxonomy): domain Eukaryota; kingdom Viridiplantae; phylum Streptophyta; class Magnoliopsida; order Asparagales; family Orchidaceae; genus Dendrobium; species Dendrobium chrysotoxum. Next base: position 27,645,356 of record CM034298.1, on the reverse strand, counting down.
TTGGTTGTGGGGGGCTTATCAGGCCCTCTATTATTTTTCTGGGTGGTGGCTTATTGGACCTTAGGGTGGTACTAGTTTCCCCTATCTAGTTTAAGATGTTGTGTCTCCCCTTCATTATGATGTTGTCTGGTGGTGGCTTTTCTTGTACGATATCTGGCTTTTGGCCTTGCTGCCTAAGTGGCTGGTGGGGCCATTGCTGGAGTGTTTTTACTGGATCTGTGTTGGCCTTGGTCACTTGGAGAGGTACAGGCTGGGGTGCTGTAGTTTTGCTGGTTGTGGTTGCATCTTCCTGAGCTGTTACCCTTCTTTGAGGTTATTTAATTCTTTTTAAGGGGGATGGTATTACCCTTGGTTGGCATTTAGGTGGGTGTCTTTCTGCTAGTTATTGCTACACTTTTCCTTACTATTTTGGTTTATTGTTTTGGATGGTTTAGGTTATTCTATGGTCTCTCACTGTCGTTTTATATGACTGGGTCATTCTTTTTGTCTTAAGCATAGGGAGCAATGATGCCTTATCTTGGTTGTATGCTAGTCGGTTGATTATCGAGAATTGGTTTGGTAGATTCAAGCAACTGGACTATGTTGGCTATGTCTTCATATGCCAGTTGTTTTTCATGCATCTGTTCTTGTTTAATGAGGTTATTGTAAAGAGGTTTCATGTGGTTTGTGGTGTTCCTAGTGTTTTATTTCTATATTATACTTATGGTTTTGTGATTAAATGCTTGGAATATCACACATCATTCTTGGGATATATTTTTGCTATGTCTATTTTTCCTATCAGCTTGTTTTGCAGGATCTATTTTGTGCAGATGATTGTAAGGGTGGCACTGGGATTGGTAGCATAGAGCGTTTTGCTGATTTTTGTTTTGCTCCTTTTTGGGTGCTCTTTCTGGAGCACCGTAGAATGTACTTAGGTGTTTATGTATTTTTTAGTAGTAGGGAACTCGAGCTCTTAGGTTTTCTTTTTATTTATTTTTGTAGCTATTTCGAGCAGTAGCAAGCTTGAGGTCCCTTTAAGGACTGTGTACCCCTTTTTCTTAATCAATGTGTTGGCTGCTTTAAGGGTTTCCCCTAAAAAAAAGAATTCTTTTAATAAATCAAACATCTGGCTCTAAACCACATTGCATCTTGTTCTCTCGTGCCTTGGCAATTTTGAGGTGATTCTAGGTTTTCTATTTTTGCATTCATATTCTCCAATTGTGGATCTATTCTTGTTAGTTTCATTGGGTTTCTTCTCGCCTTTTGTTTGTCTATCTATTTTAATTATTTTGTTCTAATTTTTTTTCACTTCTGTGGGTTCTGGGCGATGACGACGTCGTCATCATCAAACCCTTAGATCTCCTTAAATGCAGAAGGAAGATCTTGGTCTTTTAAAGATGTTCTTGCAGGTGATTCATCTACTTCAATTTCAATGCTTGATTTTGTTCATACTTTACTTAAAGGTTTACCAGCCTTGATGTTTGACTATAAAGTGATCTCTCATCTTGCCACTCCTTTTTCCTTTACTCTCATGGGTAAGTTTGTTATGTGTCGTCCAAATCTGAGTGTCATTCAAATTCTTTTTGCGAACCTTAAACTTTCTGGTACATTTTCAATCAGATTGAAGGACAAATGCCATATTGCGATACAGCTTTTGTACAACTTAGATTACAGCTACATTTTTTTAAGAAAAGCATATTATATTCAATGTTGTCAAAAAAATCATAATGTCTTTAAAAATGTTTTTTTAAACATTATTTCTGCTGAGGAAAAAGTTAACTCTTTGGAGCAGATCTTGCAAAACCATCCTTCTAATGCTAATTTTACTGTTCTTCAACATGCTAAAAATTATCTTTGTAATTTACAAGCTCAGGAGGAAACCTATTCGAAGAAGAAAGTGGCCTCTAAGCATCTTATTGATGGGGATAGTAATATGAAGTATTTTCATGATTTAGCCAAGAGGAATAGAGCTAAAAATTGGATTCATAAAATTGCTCTTGTTGATGGTTCTTTTACTTAAGGTGTTGCGAAAATTGCTACCTCAGGTGTGGATTTCTTTAATATGTTGTTCAATAAGAATTTTACTCCTGTTCCTATTGATAACCTAGTATTATTCCTCATATCATTAACTAGGATGCTCATTTGGCTCTTACAGCTTTTCCTAGTTTGGAGGAAATTAAGAAGACAAATTTTTATTTGAATTCTAACTCCGTTGCTAGTGTTAATGGTTGCACGACTAAGCTTTTTGAAAAAGCTTAGGATATTCTTAGCTTTGATCTTTTTAATGCTATTTTAGATTTCTTTGCTGGTAACAACATGCCTAAGTTCTTTTCATCCATCAATATTATATTTATTCCTAAAAATATTGGGGCTTCTAGTTGGAATGACTTTACATCTATTAGTATTTGCACTTTTTTTAGTAAATTAATTTATAAAATGCTTATAAACTTCCTTTCTCATCTTCTTTCGAGAATCATTGCTCCTAATCAAATTGGCTTTATTAAAGGTAGATCTATTTTTGATAACATTTTACTGGCTCAAGAAATTTTGCATGACTTGGATGTTAAGGTGCCTGGGGGTAAAATTGTCTTTAAATTGGATTTTGCCAAAGCTTATGATAGTATTAATTTGGATTTTTTAATCACATTCTACATTTATTTTGCTTTAATTCTATTTTTGTTAATCTTATTAAACAGACTATTGAAAATTCTTTCTTCTTTATTATTATCAATGGGAAAAGTAATGGTTTCTTTAAGTCCTCTCATGGGTTGAGACAAGGTGATCCTATCTCTCCTACCCTCTTTATTATTGCCATAGAGTATTTGTCTAGAGGCATTAGCAACCTTTATGAAAATTATTCTAACAGTTTCTTTAGAACTTTGGGTAGTTGTCCTATTTCTCATTTTTTTTGCTGATGATGTTATTATTTTTTCTAATTCCTAGCTTAATCAGGATAATAGGCTCATGAGGTTTTTAAATATATTTAAAAAGTGTAGTGGTCTTTTTGTTAATAAAAATAAGAGCTACTTTATTGTGTCTAACAAGGTTTCCCATAATCACAGACTTTCTATTAAGAATAGTTCATCTTTAGTACAAGGATCTTTACCTATTAAGTATTTAGGGGTCTCCTCTTTACATGGGTAGGAAGAAAACTTTTCTTTTTGATGATCTTATTACTTCTGTGCCAAAAAGACTTATTTCTTGGGATTCTAACTTCCTTAGTTTTTTGGGTAGATTAATTCTTATCAAAAGAATTTTGTTTTCCTTACCTATTTACATCTTTTAGACCATGCAACCTACTCATGCTGTTTGTTATAGTATTGGGAAATTATTCAATAAGTTCTTTCGGTGTGGTTCCAATATGAACTCTAAAGTTACTGGTCCTCCTGGACCAATTATTGTGGGGTCCTTGATGAGGGGGCATTGGGCACCAAAAATATGCATGATTTATCTTATGTATTCTCTTTTAAATTGTGGTTCAATTTTTGTTCTAAACTTTCTCTTTGGGCCAAGTTTATGATGGATAAGTATTGTGTTGGTAAGTATCCCATTATGTGTTGCTATAATAATAATTATTCTAGGGTGTGGAAAATGCTTTGTAGTATCAAGTGGAGTGCTGAACCACATGTTCAATGGGAGCTTGGTTGAACTAACATCTTCTTTTGGCAAGACCAGTGGCTTGGAGGTCAGTCCATTTATTCTACTATTAATTTTTTCTCCACTGCTGCTACTAAAGTGGATTCCTTTATCACTGATAACACCTTGGATTACAATAAACTTGTTGACATTCTTCCTAGAGATGTTATTTCAAAATCTTAAAGTTTCCCAATATTATTTATTCGGATGATTTGTCATTATGCGACTTCTCTCATAATGGTATGTTTAATTTAAAGGATGCTTGGCAAGAGTTTAGAGTTAAGAACTATGTTAAGAAAGTTTTCTCTATGATTTGTCATAAAGTATTCCTATGACCATTTCTATTTATATTTGGAGAATAATGCACAATTTTATTCCTACTGACAAGAATTTGAGGATTATAGGTTTATTTTAACTTCTAAGTGTCAATGCTTTTTCATGTGGAAAATATGCATCATGTGTTCATTTCTGGTCCAATTGTTGTTAAAACTTGGGCTTACTTTGATGATAGTTTCAATTTGAACCAATTTAGTGCTAACATGTCTATCAATACTTTGCTTGACTCTTAGTTCATTAATTCTAAAGGGTATATCAAGTATGTCATTCCTTCATTGATTATGTGGTATTTATGGATTGCTAGAAATAACTCTTTGTTTAACAATATTTGCATAGATTTTAATCATATTATAAAGAATACTAAAGATAAAGTGTTTAAACTTTTCATGGCTAATCTTTTGACCTAAAAAAAATTTAGGAATTATTCTTTTGTTGCTCATAATTTTAGCATATCTCTGCAGATTAGCAGCTTTTTGGTGGAGCCTAATTTGGTTTATTTGATCAAACCTCCCCTTAATACTTTTAAACCTAATGTTGATGGGTCAATTAAAAATTTGGCGTTTGGGTGTGGTGGTATTATCAGGGATGATAATGGGAACATGATCATGGCTATTGTTGGCCCTTTCTATGGTGATGGCCGAACTTTCTGCTATTCTTAACAGTTTGAAATTACATCTTTCATTGGGTATTACTAACATTTGGATTGAGGTTGATGCCACTTGTACTATTTATTGCCTCATGAATCTGATGAATAAAATTTGTAATCCGAATTTTTTCTATCTTCTTAGAGAAACTAATTAGCTTTTAATTTTTATAAATTTTACTATTTCTCATGTTCACAGGTAAGGTAATGCTTGTGCTGATTGGTTAGCCAATCTGGGTTGTAATTTGGATATGTTACAAATCTGGATTCAAAAAGTATAGTTTTGATGATGACAAACATGTTTGTATTCTATTTTGCTTGGCTAACCCATTTCAGGTACAAAAGATCAAAAGCAACTCAAGCCAACTCAAGATTGGGTCCAAGTGCGTCTAAATGTAATGTTTTCCCTTTCTTGAGTCAAATGTAATGTAATTGATCTCCTATCTAAGTAACCTTGCACACACACACTCAGGGGGAGAGCTTGAGTGAATTAGAGTTTCTGTTCAATTTTTGTTCAGATCGTCCTGGATGATATTCACATCATCCTTAACGATCCAGTAAAAATAGGAACCCTAATTAGGATGACCAAGTTATGTCTGTCTGATTAAGATGATTGTACCAGACCATCCATCCATCATACGTGATGATAGGCTCAAATCAGAAATTCTCATCCACCAGATCAAGTTTGGCAAGTTTTATTTTTAGAGATTTAATCTGATCGTCCCAGATGATACATGTATCATCCTGGACGATCCATTACAATCATGCCTAAATTAGTCTGGTGATTAAGGTAAGTAGTTAAGGCCTGATTGATTCGATCATATCATCCTGGACGATCGCAGGATCGTACGTGATGATGTGTTAAAAATTCTGACCGTCCAGCATGTTTTACCTGTACGTCCAGAGCGGTGCTAAGGATGATTTTGGCACTTTTTGAACTAATCGTACAGGATAAATCCTGGACGATCAAGTCATTTTTAGGTCATCTAGCACAAGTTCCTCTGGACGACCAGAGCAGTCTTCTGTATGAAATTCCTGAATTTACACTAATCATCCCGGACGATAACAGAATCGTACGGGGCGATCTGAACAACTTTTTCTACTAATTGTCCAGAAGAGCCAGTTCGTCCAGGCTGAAACAGGTAATTTTAATCTGATCGTACAAGACGATCTGGCGATCGTCCTTGATGATATTGGCTGACCAGTTGAGATTTAGGGCAAATTTTGAGCCCTCCTATAAAAGATCTTTTTCTTCCAACAAGAAAAATCTTTTGCCACTTTTCTTTCCAGAGAAACCTTAAGAGAGAGAGAGAGAGAGCTTGGGAGAGAGAGAGAGGATCTCGTGAAGGGGATTTTGCGAGGGATTCACAAAGGTTGCTCCAAGCAAGGATTAGAGTCATCTTCTCCATTCGTCCTCTCTCATCCAGTCGGTGTTTTCAATGGGAGGATCGTTCGCAAGAAGATCTGGGTTCTTTGCCCGCTTCAGGAGGAAGCGAAAGGAGTTCAGGTTCTCTGCCTATTTCAGGAGGAAGCGAAAGGAGTCCGGGTTCGCTGCCCGCTTCAGGAGGAATCGAAAGGAGTTCAGGTTCTCTACCTCACCGGGTTGGTGAAAAGGAGTTTTGTACAGGCTTCTCCGCCTTACTGTGGGAGCAGAAGGAGAGTCACTTTTTTGTTAGTGCAATACCCGGAGGGGAGGCTCCGGGGAGTGGACGTAGGTCAAGTTGACAGAATCACTATAAAATCTGGTGTGTTCTTTTTGATTATTTTCTGTACTTTACTTTTCTATTATTATCTGCTTGGGTGAAATCTATGGTTGATCTTTTCGTTTCTGTGGTTACTTGTTTCCGCTCCAAATAATCGAAAAGATTTTTCCTGTTGCTTACTAATTTTTTAAATAACCAATTCACCCCCCTCTTGGTTAGCCTCGGGACTAGTTCATCAGGGCTTAACATCCCTATCAAACTTTCAGGATTGCCTTACTGATTTCTTGGGTTCCAATTTACCTAACTTACTAAAAGGCATGATTAGGTTGGAAAAAATGGGGTTACCTTATATTAAAATTTAGTTATTTCTTGCCCTTGGGCCTTTTAGCTCTTATTTTCCTTAGTTCTGGCTAGTTTATTACTTTTCTTGCTGTTGTTGTTTCAGAAGTTTTATAGTTTATTGTTGAGTGGTGTTGTGTTTTGCCTAATTCTGTTACCAATCAGTGGTTGGTTTTATTGGATGTTCACATTACTTATTATTATTTTCTGCTACATTTTAGCATTGCCTGACATGTTGTTATGATGGGCATGAGCTGTGATTAGAATTTTTGGTACCATGATTTAATCCCTATTTGTTGCTCTTCTACTCCCGACGGTAATTTCTCAAGTTGGCTGTGTTTTTTCATGGTGCTGATTGGCGAGGCTCATGGCCCATGCTTGTTATTGGGTAGGGTGTATTGGCCTTCTCAGATGGACTGTTACGGGTATTTGGTTCTCTTATGGGTTGTTGTCTCTAGGGTTTATCTAGCTATAACTTCTTGTTGGTTATTTGGTTGTGCTTGGAAGTGTTCTGGTGGTGTCATTATGGTTGTGTTTCCCTTTTTTCTTTTCTATTACTCACATCCCTTGCATCATCTTCTTGATGTGTCTGAGAGCGTTTGGGTTTAGAATTGAGTGGCATTGGGATTTTCTTCATGATGATGACTATGGTTTTATCTTCTGGACCTCTGCTGGTCCTACTTTATTTTTGAATTTTTTGTTTGGGATTCTAGTTTGTTTGACTTATCCATCGGGGGGCTATCTTTGGCTTAATTGTGGTCAGATTTTACTCTGCATATTTGGGATTGATAAGTTTTATCCTCTATATACCTACACTTTTTGTGTTGTTTTTGTGAGTGGTTGTTTGTGATCTTGTTGCTTCATGATGGCTTGGTTTCTCTCCGGTTCTATTTGGTTGATTGTTATGGGTTGCTTTTTCCTAATTTCTGGGTTTTCTATTTTTTTTCTTGTTAGTAAGTAGCTTGTCATGCTGTATCATTTCTATAGTGGCTTCCTTGGTATTCTTTTTGGTTCGGGGGTATGGTCTGTGCTCCTATTGTTTCTTGCTATGTATTATGGCATTGTTTCCCATCTTTGGGGCATTTTGTTGTTCTGCATTGATGGTTCTGTGTCTTGACATTTTTCTCTTCTGCAGCTCAGTTGTTGGAAGGGCTAGGTCTATTTAATTACTATTATGCAGCTTGTTGCCATCTATTATTCATATAATTTCTTCTTTAAGGAACCTTTATGTTTCTTATGTTGGATATCATGGTAAGGGATTATGGCTCGAGTATTGACTCTTTATGTGTTCACAGCTAGAGGTGCAAATGAGCCAAGCTGACTCGCGAGCCAGCTCAAACTTGACTCGTTAATGAGCTGGTGAGTCAAGCTTATCGAGTATCGAGCTCGAGTTCAAGTTCGAGCAAATTTTGAGCTCGAGCTCAAGTTCATTACTAAGTCCGTCCGACTCGACTGCTCGACGAGTGGTTCGAGTAACAGTAAGCGCGAAAGTGCGAAACTACGAATTGGAGAACCGAAAGTGTGAAACTGTGAATTGCGGAATTGGAAGTATGGAAGTGAAGCAAACCGAGTGGGCTGAGGGTTAAACCGTTAAACTGGCAGATAAGCCAAATCAAAAAGAAATAAACCTTAAAACTTTTGTTGTGAAAGTAGAATTAGTCCATTAGGTTTTTTTCTCAGGGTCGTGCGAAGCTTTGGCGTGCCGTTCCCATTCGTGACCTAGGCTTCTCCCCTCTTCAGCGTCTTCCATTCTTCATGTGAGAGGCGACTCGACGGGTAGAGAGACAACAGTTTTCTAGTCTTTTGGCAGTCAGGAGTCTCGTCACAGTTGTCGGTAGCTAGCTTGGTCCTCCAGTCTTTTGGCATGCAGGATTTCTTATATGTGTTGTATGCTCTTATTTCATTTCCAAATATTTTGTTATGTTTTTATTTCTTCCGTTCTTCATGAGAGGAGACTCTTTACTCAATTTTTTAAAAATCTTTCTTCAGATCTATAACATCTATTTTGGAGAACTGAGCTTGAAAGTTTAGATTCGTTTTTCAAAAGAAGGGGTTGCCGCTGAACTTGTGTTATACCAAAAGATTTTATTCAATTTTTTTTGTTATTTTTTTTCTTTCTTCAAATCTGTTAATGTTGGTTTAACTTATTCTTTCTCCAGTTTTTTTTCTTTGTCCAGTGTTTCCAGATCTATTTATCTCGGCATAGTGACGTTAACTGATGCTTTACTCAGTTTTTTTTTGTTTATTCAGATCTACGGGAAGTGATCTTAATGATTCATATACAAGTTCAAAAGAGAAGGTATCCACTAAACTTGTGTCTAATTTTTAGTTGCTGTAATTTGTAGTTTTAATGTTAAGATTGTGTATTTATTAACTTATGATTAACTGATATGAGAAATGCAAATAATTTTCTTTGGAAAAGTTTTTCACTTCAACTTAGTTTGTTGTATGTTTCTGTGACAACATCTTTTTGTTTGTATATTCAAATTGTTTTAGCTTGGATAGTTATTTTTAATTTTTTTCTATTTGTTTGTTATTTATGGTTAAAGCATTATATATTCCTTATGTTAAGTTTTACTCTTTATTGCGTGCTATTCAAATTTCAGTCATCTAGATGTAACCTGAACCAATTGTTGAAGATAACATTAGTGAGGAAATAATTTTGGAGACTATAGATGAAGTAACATCTGGTACAGTACAAGCAAATGTTAGGTTGAATGAAAATGATGATGTAGTGGAAGAAAATCAAGTTGTAGAAAGAGATGTTGTAGGCATATGTGAGCAGGAAGAATATACAAGTCTTGTTGCAATAAAAAAATAAAAGAAGACATCATCTCTTCAGGACTAGTTTAAGGAAGTGAAACTTGCTAATGGTCAGAAGAAAGGAAAAATGCATTCATTGTAAGAGGGCCCTCGCCATAGGAAGTACTTGGTCGACAACACAATTTAGACGACATCTAGCTCGTATTTAGTAATGGTTTCAGCAAACAAACATAAAAAAGAAAAAGAAATGTTGCTTTGTGCTGCAGCAGTTAAAATTACTCAAAGAGTGAACCAAAATAGCATATTTGGTAAATTCGGTATCCATGGTCTATTTTTCTGATAGCCTTCCATGTTTAGCTACTTTATTCCAACTTATAAGTTGACAGCATCTTCACTTGTAAGTTTTCAGAATTTCATTTTGGATGTATAATTTGAATGTAATTAAGAGGTGTAATTTATGTAGGAAATGTGAATACATGCAAGGTTTCTAATGCTCTTCTTATCAATTGCAGCTTTGCAGGTAGACGAAGATAAAGAAGACATGGGAAACTTTTAATTTGATTGCATTGTATTATTTTAAGAGTTGTTTAAGGCATATTATTTATGATTATGCTTTGGGAAATTTGTAATTTGATCCTACAATATTGGTGGCTAGACTCTTGGATGGTGATTAAAGTTCATCTATGCATCCTTTCATTTTTTTTGGGTGATAGCCTCTTGCCACCTTAGATTATACCTAGGTGCCTTTGTACTTTTTATTAGTAGGGACCTTGAGCTCGTAGGATTTATTTTGGCTTTTATTGTAGCTCTTCTGAGCAGTTGTGAGCTTGAAGTCCCTTTAAAGACCTGGTACTTTAATTTTAATTAATGCGTAGGCCCCTTTGTGGGTTTATCCTACAAAAAAGAAATTTTTAATAAATCATAATAAATTCAAAATAAAAAAAAAAAAAACAAAGCAACATGCAATCAATCATAATTAAATATACTTTCAATGAAAAATAAAATCCCATCATGATGTTTAGAAATAAAAATAATTAAAAATTTGAATGAAATTTAATAAATGAATAAATAAAATAATAAAAAATATAAAAAAATTATCAAATACTTCTAAACTCTTGTAATCATCTTTAGAGGTCACTCATGGCTTCTGGGGATTAGTTCAAGTTGTTTAGAATTGATTTGGTTAAAAAATAAAAAATTCAATTCATTGGACTAATTTTGTAAAAATCATAAATAAATAAATAAAAATTAATCCCTAATAAACTAAATTGTATTATACTCCAAATTAAATCCAAAATTTGGAAAAAATGATAAAACTTTGGAATCATAAGTAAAATAAATTGTCAAAGTTTGGCCAAATCAATTAAATAAGGTATAAAAGTAAATAAAATAAATAGACAAACAAATTAATTAAATTTTCAATAAATAAAATAAATATAAAGGTTAAATAAGCAACATGAACATATGAAGATATAAATAGAATAAAATATATCAAATATAAATAATTTAAATAACATTAAGGTAAATAATTAAAATAAATTCAATAAAACTTTAAAAAAAATTCAAAAGTCTAAAATTAAATAAATAAAGGTTACAGAATAATGATTAAAATAAGATTGATTTAAAATAAAAAAATATAACAACAAATCAAACCCAACTTAAACTCAATAAGTTAAATTAAAGAATTAAATACAATATATTCATTTTTAAATTAACAACTATAATAAATCAAGACTCTGTGTTTGCTTTATCTCATAGGAGGGAGCAAACACATATGAATTGAAAAGCTTAAGACTTTAACAATGATAATTTTAAATTTATTTTAGGTTATTAATCAACAAAGCTCTTTAAATTAAAATAAAATATTGAATAAAAAATTAAAATAAATAAAGGATTTATGCATTGGATTTGATCCTTTAGGGGAAATCAAATGCATTACAGGTATGAGCCTAGGAATTGATAATCAATGACTCCTGGCACTTAGGAGTTATTGAGAGCTATGTTCTTTAAAATTTAAAATAAATAATTCAATTCCTCAAAATATATTCTTTGAATAAATCATAAAATTCTAAAACATTAAAACTTAAATCAAATAAAAGCCCTTTTGACCTTAAACAAAAAAAGATAGAAAACTTTGAACAAAATAAACCTAGGACCCATCCAAACCATACAGCCTTTTACACATACTTTAGATGGTTTGATAAAATAACTACTCTAGCCTAGGATAAGCTAGTGGTTTGTTTTATTTTATTTGGAATACCTTGCTTATACGGTATTCATGTTTAGTGAATTTATTTTTTGTACTCTGGATGCCATGTTTATTTTTTAGATTTGTGCTCCATACGCTTTCTAGGTCGCATTAGGCTATTAGGCCATGTTATACTTTATACACATGTATTACACTTTGAGTTCTTTATATACAGCTCTTTTATTCTCCTACATAGAGTAGAATGTACCTAGGTGTAAATGAAAATGTAAAGTTATAGAGAGATTAAGTGTTATATTGTAAGGAGTTGTAAAAAAAGTAAAGATGATTTCTTCCATTTAGAAGTCCCTAAAGAAAATTATTATTCTTCCTTTGAAGACCATTTCTTGAAATGTTATAGAAGATTTAGGAGCCAAAAGATTTAAAGACTAAAATAAGCAATCATATTTAAATCTACATTGTATTGGAATAGAAATCTAAGCCTATTATTTTGGAACATGACCACCTTTACTTTACAGATTACCCTAGGTTATACTTTACTTACATTTTAAAGAAATAAAGTTTTATTTATACATTACTCATACATCATTGCTTTATCCTATTTAGATGCATTTTCATATTAAAGAGTCCTTATTAAAGTTTTTTGAATTAAATTTCCTTGATTCCTAAGGTATAGAGTTATCTTATATTGCATTCATAAAGCACTAGTTAGCACCTAGGAAGTTAGTTGGATGTTCAGTCTAGGCAGACATAACTCCAAATTGTATAAACTGCTCAGTTTCTTCTATCACAAGGATGGTTATACAATCATCTAAAATCTAAAGTTTAAAATCTTTAAATCTAAAGTCTAAATCTTTTCTTTGGTTCTCTTAAACCCAAATTTTTCTATAAATTTTTATAAATTTAAAAAGTCTCATCTATGCTTTAATAAAGAGTTTTCTATTTTGAGATATAATTAACTATAGAGCCTTGCCTCTATAAGGAGTCTAGAACCTAGTAAAAAAATAAACTCTTTCTTGGCTATCTAAAATAGGTGAAGAATCCTATAGACACCAACATTTCCTTATACATTTGTTAGTTTCATATTCAAAATGATAAGTGAATGTTTCTTTTATCTTTTGAGATGAATTTAACATTCCTTACACTATGTTAAATATGAAAGTAAAATCTATTTATCATTTCAAATCAATAGTCAAGCATGAATTTTCCTTTTGATTTAATAGATGTTATGTTTATGCAGTTTTGAGTAAAGAAACATTAAAAAACAAAAATTCATGTGCTCCCCCATAAAATATTTCCACAATATTTTTTTAGTGACTCCACATACAATAGACTTCTCTCTTCATCTTTATCAAAGTCTAAATTTATTTAAATATGTAAAGATTTAATGAAGAGTTTGGGTTTACTAGATATTTAGATTATATATACCCCTATAATAACTATTCATGTCCATTATACTAATTTTATCCTAAGTCAAGTAGGAACCCTTATCAATGTTGTTGCATGTAAAGTCTAAATTTTGATGTCATTTGTAAACCCAACAAGAACTATAGAATTTCAATGTACTTACTTGGTGCTAGGTCAGGTAGGAACCATTATTAGTGTACTTTCATGTAAAGTCAAAATTCTAATTTCTTTCTAAATCCATCAACAACTATAGTTATCCAACGTACTAATTTTGTGCTAGGTCAAGTAGGAACCCTTGTCAATTTCATTGCATGTAAAGTCTAAATTCTACTTTATTTGTAAACCTAACAACAACTATAGATGTCCAACATAGTGATTTGGTCTAGGTTAGGTAGAAACCTTTGTTGGTGACATTTCATATAAAGTGTAAATTTAAATTTCATTTATAAACCCATCAAGACCTATAGATGTCCAACATACTTATTTGGTCCTAGGTTAGATAAAAACCCTTGTTAGTGTCATTTCTTGTAAATTCTAAATTCTAGTTTCATTTGTAAAACCATTAATAACTATAGATGTCCAACATATTAATTTGGTCCTAGGTCTGGTAAGAACCTTTGTTGACCTCATTTTTGCATGAGATCATGAACAACAAATCAAATTCAATCCTAAATCAATCAAAATTAGAAATACCATCCAAAATCAAATGCTCAAATCTAAATCGAAAACCCCTTAGTCTAAAACAATTTTTTGGGGAAAATTCATATTCTTTAAAACCCTATTAAATAAACCTGGATTTATGATCAGTAAGTTTCATAATTATTAGGAATTTCCCTATAGTCGGCCTCATCAATTTTAAAGCATTTCAAGCCTCCTAACCCTAAGAACTGAATGCATTTCTAAAGGCTGTAAAACCTTAAATATTTACAATCTATGCCATTAGAACTTGCATAATATAAAAACTCATCATGGAAACTTCCCCAAAATCATTAGTTAAGATCATAATCATTGTCATGATGCATTGAACAAACCTTGACCTTTGGTGGGCCATGGTTGATCATGAAACCCTAAAACCTCGAAACCACTCAATATTGAATTCCCTTTAAACTTCAACATGTATAAGTCAAACCAAGCCATGAAACCTCCTCTGACACATCCTATATGTGAAATGGAATGCATTAAACTAATCCCAAGCCATGGTCAACCCAGGCTAACTAAGTCAACCTAGGGTAATAAAAATGGCCTTCTACACATTTTAACAATATTGCATGCATGATGACCCTACCAAACTGTGGAACCACCTCCAATAAGTCCAAAACTTTATTTGGAATGAATTGGACCGAATGTTGACCTTTCATCAAATCTAGTTGACAAGTTAACTAAAGTTGACCAAAACCATGTAAACACCTAAAAAATTCAAAAATCATGATTTTTACTAAACCATTGAACCAAATTCATGGTGACAGTCCATTGGGTCAACATGAGTCTCCCAAAAAGTTAGCCCATGGGCTCACCTATTTTAACAAAATTAGTTGAACCAATTGGACAAAAGTAGTTTAATTGAGCTAAATTCACATCCTTGTGAAATTAAATTGTACCAATGGCTGCAGTATGTGTCTTTTGTCCTATTGCATCATCCCAACAAGCACAACCCATGGGTAGACATGGGTCAGCCAATTGGGCTAAGCCAAACCTTCAAAAGCCCAAATTCATGGACATAGGGCCATCCCAAACTAAATATATTGTTGAAAGTATTTCAAATAGGTTTTAGAAGCACCTTACCACCTATCCCAAGTAGCCCCTTAGTATGATTTGGCCCCTTGTGCACTAAACTCCAAATTTCCCTTTCCAACTCATGTGTCCTTGGCCTTATCTTTTACCTATCAAAAAGGACTGAGCTCCAACAACCCCAGCCATTTGGAAAGCATATGGAGATGCTTCCCACCCAATCAAAGCCCTTGGTTTGAGCCCCATGACTTGTATTAGGAGAAAATGTCAAAAATAAAGAGTGCCTTCATTCACTCAATACTCCTCATTCAAAACTTCCCATGGTGTAATTTTTTTTCCTTGAAGATCCAAACATCTTTCCAAGTCTCCTTATACCTCCGCCTAGCCTCCCCTAGCTCTAGAAATCATTAATTGGGAAGAGAGAGAGAGAGAGAGAGAGAGAGAGAGAGAGAGATAGAGAGAGAGAGAGATAGAGGAGAGGATATATAGAGAAAGCTCTAAACCACAAATATCTTTAAATCTAGTGAAAATCAAGGCTTGAGGTCTTTCGGGAAGTTATAAAGGATATTAAAAGGAGTTTATAAAAAATAAAATAGAGGAAATCCATCCATAAGATAGAAGTAATTTTTTATTTTAGTGTTCAAACTTCATCAAGCTATTATTCTAATATTTCAATGCATAGAGCCCCTAAACTCCATAGACTGGAAGATTAGGGTACCATGAAGCTATGCTTAAAATTTTATCAAATTTGGAGCATCTTACTAAAACTTATAAGAATTTTAATTTTTAACTAATTTTGAATGAAACTCTCCTATATCGATTTGGACCATCCGATCACACATGTATCACAATTGAATGACCTAGGAAGAGACAGACGACCCATGCATGTGTATGGATTTGAACCAGGGTCCTTTGGAGAAATGGTGCCGATGGTGTGGCCTTATCCTGGCTATCTTTCTGATCAGGTGTGGATTAGACAGCCCAGGACTCAAACTACTATGATTAAGTGCTCATCGGGTGAATCGACACGTGTCTAGCTACTACCAGCCACCTTTTAATGATTGAAAAATATGTGGGAATGATTAGCCTCCAATTTTTAATATATTTATTTACTAAATAAAATATAAAAATGTTTAGAATCTTTAAAATTTTATCATAAATCCATTTCTTACCCAAAATTGACATTTTTAAGCTCATTAGAAAGATCTTGAGCCATATTTTATTTTAAATACAATTTCAATTAATTTTGACCACATGATTATAAGTAATTTAATTTTATTTGAAAATTAATTTTTCTTAATTACTCACAAACCAGTGGTCTAGTTAAGCTCAAATTTGAATAGGGCATATTCAGGTGTGTTCCCTATATACCAAAATTTTGCTGGGTCCTATGATATCTGAATTTTTGTGAATTTATCTTTCAAAGTTTTGGGTCAGATTTTGACCCAAAACTTTGGAAATTAATAACTCACACACCACCTCGAATTAGGTCTTGAGTTTTATGTGGCTTTCGTACATTATTGTAAGGGTTAGGATGCTTGTGATTTCACCCTAAACAAAATAGTAGAATGATAAAATTAAACCCCCAAAAGAATATATGTATTTACCTTAAGGGATCAATTTTAAAACGTAAGGAAATCTTCATGGCTTCAAATTTGGTAGGTTTAAAGTACATGTTCAGGAGAACATAGATTTCGAGGTCATTTGATCAGTTACTTAGTGAACTCAAGATTGACACACATAATTGGCATAGACTTTAAAAAAATATCATAAATCTAAATTAAATTGAAAACATATAAATTAAGAAAGATTAACAAATAAAAATTGAGAGCTTAACAAATAAAAATTGAAAGCCCCTTGAAATTAAATCAGAATTAAAAGTAATTTAAAAATTAAGAAAAATTATTAATTAATTAAATTAAATAATTAAACAAATATTAAATTCCAAAATAATAATTAAATTAGAATCAAAGTAATTTAAAAAATAAGAAAAGTTAATAATTAATTAAATTAAATAATTAAACAAATATTAAATTCCAAAATAATTTTAAATAGTTGTAATCTTCCCTAGGAGTCATCCTTCATATTTGGGAAAGATTTTAATAGGTTTGGTGTTAATTTAGTACAAAAATAAGAAACACTCTCTAATTAAATAATTAAATAATTCATTAAATAGTCAAATTTACCAAAATCGTAATGAATTATAGAAAACTCCAAATCACTCAGACTCAAAGGAATTTGACTCATCTTCAGGTCTAGTATTTATAAAAATAATAAAATCTCAAAAAATTCGTGTAAATAAAAAAGTTAACTTTTGTCAAATTTAATTCATCAAAATATATTAAACTTGTAGAAATCATAACTAATTGAAGAAAAATTCAAATGAAACAAATTCAAAGGCATTGAACTCATCTCTAGGTCCTCTACTTATAAAAATCCAAAAACTTTCAAAATTCAAAATAAATAAAAAAGTTAAAATTTTATCAATTCCTCTTATTATATAATTTTTAAAATTCATAAATTCAATAAAATTTTGAAAATTAAGAATTTGATTAAATTACTAAACTAAATGAAATACACAATAACAACAACCAAGCATAAATGCTACTTTCTCCATCAGTGAACTTTTTAGGCTTGACTACCTCAAGCTACAAGGCTATATGTCCTATGGAGGCTGTGGTGCTCGTGCCCATTATGACAACACTATGAATAAATTGATAGAATATAATTATTAAAATACAAAACTCAAATCAATAATAAATGATTCAGAATTAACTGAAAACTAACACTCTATCTAGAAAGTTTCAAAGCTGGACTACCTTAAGCTACGGGGCTATATGTCTTAAAGAGGCCTTAGTCCTCAGGCCCTTTGAGAAAACACCATGAATAAGTTTATAGAATATAAATGTTAAATTATAAATATTATAAATCAGTAATCAACAAACTTGATTAATTAAAAATCACCAACCGATAATCAAACTTAAATAAATAGGTAATTATTGGGCAACCCAGACTAATAAGGCTATTAGTTTAGCCCCAATGAGGGTGAAATAAACTTCATAGCCCTGATGTAAATAAAGATAATTATTATTTAACTTAAAAAACAAATAAATTTACTAATAAAATACTTAGACATGTGAGACTTTCATAAACCTTACTTAAAACCTTTTAGAAAGGCAACAATGAATTGGATTTGAAGCTTTAATTGGCTAATCAAAACACCTTAAATAATTAATCAGCAATCAACTTCAACAATTAAAATCTTTCCTAATATTAATCTCAAAGCATAAAAAATACTAAAACATAAACTTAAACTAAAATTCACTTAGCTTTCTACAAACTGAATTCAACCTTTAAAAAATTTCAAATAATAACGAACTTATGACATAT
Source organism: Dendrobium chrysotoxum (assembly GCA_019925795.1). Lineage (NCBI taxonomy): Eukaryota > Viridiplantae > Streptophyta > Magnoliopsida > Asparagales > Orchidaceae > Dendrobium > Dendrobium chrysotoxum. The sequence goes on along the minus strand of CM034298.1, from coordinate 27,627,226 downwards.
CCAAGCCACACAACCTTATACACATACTATAGATTGCTTATTAGGATATAACTATAGTTTTAAGCTAGGAAATTATGTCTTTCATGTGCCTTTCTTTATGATATAGATTGAAGTGAATTTGTATGTGAATGAATGCTGGTTGTCATAGTTTGATGTGATGAATTTTGTGATGCTTATACTTTGATGTTTATAGCATGTTATTTATGATATGGTATGTAATGGGCATTTAGTTTTTTCTAGGTTAGGAATGATTTGGATATTTATTGCGAATTAGATTTTCTATAAGTGGCCATACTTATGCAGGGCTATAAAAAGGAGGCAAGAATTAATCATGATTTTAAAAATAACAAGATTTTCTACATGTGCTTTTACTGCTTAGCCCCAAATCATTAAAAGCATGACAAAGTTACAGGTTCCTAAAAATGAGCAAAGTGATTGAGATTATGTTTGTGTATTTTGATTATTCATATATTCAAATGCTTTAGTACATGCAAAGAGTTTGAGTCATTTTAATTTTTCAAAAAAGAATTAAAATAAGAGTTGTGAAAGACTTTGAAATAAAATATTTCTTGAAAGATTTGGAATCCAAAGAGGAAAGAAATATCCTTTAATGGAGAGTTCTTTCCATTTGGAGACTCAAATTGGATGAACATATAAGAAGTACGAGGAAAAGAATGTGAATTATAAGGAACCCAAAGAAAGAATTAAGTCAAAGAGAAAGAAATGAAGATAAGAGAGAAGTGCCTTATTTATGACTTATGTCATTTCATAGGAGTTGAATCTAAGTTATTATTGGTGGAGTCTGGACACCTTTACTTTTCAGTAGACCCAGGGTTGTAATTAAGCAGCACTTACCACATGGACTTTTGATATTTATATTTTATTTGTTGATTTTTTAAATTGATTGTGCACTAGAAATTGCATATTTTTCCTAGGTTTTCTTCTTGTATGTGTATGTACTTGGATTTTGATTAGGCTCTTAGGAATACAAATTCTTTTACTCGTAATTTTAAAAAATGGAATAATTAACATAGAAAGATAATTACCACATATTTTCATATATTTATCATTGTTGTGGACACTTCTCTACCCGTGGATAGAGTTTAGATAATCCAGCCAATGAGGATGAGGTGCTAAACCCTAAGAAGCTTAGTCTTCATAAAAAAACATTTTAAAGCCTTTTTCAAAAACTTTAAGAATTTATAATTTGTTTTACTTTAACTAGTATGCATTGTATTAGCGATAAAGTAAATTTAAAGTTTAATTGCATCAGTTCTAGAAGCATACTACCATTCATATCTACAGAGATACCTAGGATTTTCTCTAGATGTGGGTCCTAAATTCCAAAAACTTAAACAACAGCCTACCCATCTTTCATAAAGACCAAATAGTATGGTTTTGAGGTTATTAGGTGATTTAGTTGGCTTTTCATTCCAAGTAGATATAAGTCCAAAAATTCATACATAGTACTTAGAATAGGTGTAGAATATTACTATGTAGTGCCCAACTTATATTTAGGTTCTAAGGAAAACCTAAAAACATAAGTCCTTACCCTCCGGGTATGTAATCCCAAATATCTAATAAAATGCAAACTTAAGCATAAAATTTTCTCTCTAAAATATTAAAGCCCAGCATAGGATAGATTGGAGTGCTTCTAAGAGGTTCCAAAATCTTAAAATTCTCCCAATTGTTCATTCCTTTAGCATTTAGAAAGATCTATTCCAAATTGATCCAATCTCCTTTTAATATTCTTTACCTCTCGTCCTTGTCTTAACCATTGAAATATAAGAAAAACTTTCCCACTACTTTAATCAAGAGTATTCATAGGAGATTTAATTCTCCTAGGATGTGATTAACCATAAAGGCTTTCCTTTATGGGGTACCAGTAACTCCAGATTAAGATAAAACCTATCTTATTCTTATAAGATAGGGAAAAATCTCTAGGAATATAGGCAATTTCATAAAACCCATTTTTGTATTCAAATTACTTTGTAAAATATCATTTTTACCTTCTAAGATGATATGTATTATCGTTATCATATTTGATAACAAAAATGAAGAATTTTCAAAATCGATTTCATCCTTTAATACTATTTTAGAATGACATTTCTACCTTTCAAAATAGTATGTTATTCTTCTATTTGTATTTGCCTATTAAAGTGAATGATTTTTAAAACCCTATTTTATTATCTGAATTCATTGTATAATCACATTTCTATCTCTCAAGATAGTAAGCGATCCTTAATTCTATATTCGATCAGAAGAATAGGAGCACCCTTAATTTGCATGGAATTTAAACATAAAATTATATTTTTCCATAGATTTTTATGGTGACTCTATAAGGGAAGGTTCCTTTCTCCATCAATAGTAGTGGCTAAATATTTTCTTAAATGAGATTTAAGATTGGCTTTCCTTCATCGATTACCTTATCCATTTCTTCCTTGTATAAGCTTGATTAACATCTAAAAAGTTTATGAGTTGAGTGAGGTAATATTAAATAAGAATGTGGCTATAGCTTTCCTTGCCAAGATAATTGGAGAAATGAGAGAGCTAAGCTAATTCTTTAAAAAATTGCATTAAGAACTCGTAACTTTTAGTACGGTTATATTAGATGATGTTTGGTATGTTGGATTCTAAAATTAAGAAGTATCTTAGTAATAAAATCTTTTCAAAGTCAAAACAATTTTTATTATAAATTTTCTCTCATTAGTACTTGTTGTGGTTCCTTTTTTAGTAACTTAACGAGTATTATAAATTTTAGAATTTTGAATTTGAATCAATTCTAAAGAAACTAATTAGGAATAATTTTTTAAAATATAGATAAATGGTAGGAAAATTGATCTTCACTTTTGACAAAAATCTAACATGTGAAGAAATTGGCTGTGAAAAAATAATTCTGTTTGGTCTACAATTTCAGACTATTGAACAGCCTGTGAACGATGACAAATTCATTAACTTAGCTACTGACAAAATGAATACTTATATGGTGGATCTTGTATTAAGATCAATGTTTGACTCCCTTGTCCAAGAGAAAAGGGTTATTGTCGCCCCAGCATCCACAATACCTTTATTGAGGGAGGATAAGAAACTAATGTCTAAAGTTAGCATATCCTCTATAATTGAGATTGACTCTAGTTTTACATATCAATTGTCTTCTAAAGTAGGTCACAGATGAACAAAAAACCTTAAGAGGATTAGAATGAAGGTTATGAAAGAAAATAAAATGGCTGAGTTGGAGTTACTTGAGTAATACAAGATGGAGACTCATGAGGAATTACCTGTTCATCCTACTTCTCCTTTCCTTGGTTGAAGTATATTCCACCCCCATTCTGCTACAAAAGGTGAGGAGTATGTAGATATGATAGGTCATTCATCACCACACCTGCTAGACTACATCCTTGAGAAGACTCTTAAGGAGGAGAGGATTCAAAAAAATAAAACTTTGAGGAATATCATTGACACTTGTGCTATACAAGCTGTTGAAACTAAGGAAGAATATTTGAAGCATATGAAGGATATGATTGCCCAGAAGTTTGAAGAGGAAGTCTTAAAAGAAGAAAAGTCTAATGTTAAGTTGTTAACTCCCCACTCTCATAAAATAACTAACAGGTTTGTTAGGTAACAAGTTACTTTAGTATTTGTGGATGGGTACTATTGGGTCTATAGGAAGCCTTCTAAAAAGTCTGAGGAAATTATTTTTGTTTAGTTTGGTGAGAACCAAAAGATTAGTTGTAATCCTCCATCACCTCCAATAAAATCTCAAAAACTACCTTCTACTTCTATCAGTTTGTCTAATAAGGGTAGTAGTAAGCATCATTTGAAGAGATAAAGAGATGTTAAAAATGTGTTCATTCCAAAGAAGATTAAGAGTGAACATTTATTTGTATTAGATAATAAGCCTCCTATTTTAGGTTATGACCCTTCCACTCTCTTGGATGGAACTAAGTTACCCTTATGTAACATTCTACCAGCCATAGAGGAGTAGGTGCATATACCCATAGAGAGTGCCACCCTTGAGATTATGGATTTATAAGTAATCAAAGGGAAGAAGATAGAAGAAGAACAGAAAGAAGAAAAAGAGATGTTAAATGGTAAAACTGTAAAATTGATTTTTGAAGAATGCAATCAAGCCATTGAAAAGTTAAAAATTGAAGGAATAAAGCAAATGTTGGATGTGGGGATAAAGAGTTTCTTCCAATTGACCCATATGGGATTGATGGAAAATCCATTGATGATGCTTTGCAGTATATCGGGGATATCTTGAATAAGAAGAAGGAAGAGATTATTGTAGACTTTGACCTAGAGAATAATGATTTGCTTATAGATTATAATTAGGATAACACTCTAGCTGTTAATGTTTTCATAGTAGATGTTAGAGCTGAAAGTTTGAGAAGGTTGTTAAACCTAACAGAACTAGCCCCAGGCTCACCTATAGGGGGGTAAATTGGTAATTTACAAATCCTAAGCATGAATTCTATTATTTTTGTAAATTCATCAAAAAATTTAAAATAAATAGTTTGATCACCTGATGTAGAAGCTAACAATTTATAATAATTAAAATACTGATGATGAAATTCTAATTAACATATAAGAACATTAATCTCAGATTTTCACCAAGTAGTTATCATAGAAATTAAGTGTGAAAAGTAAAATGTAGAAAATGAAAAAGCACACCAAAAAATTTTATTATGGTTCAGTCAACCTTGACCTACATCCACTCCCCGGAGTCCTCCACTTCGGCAATTACGCTAACAAAAAGTGACTCTTCTTCTGCTCCCACGGCAAGGAGAAGAAGCCTTTACAGACTCACTTTCACCAAACTTGATGCAGCGGAGTGCCATATGCTATGTCACTTACCCAGCGACAGTAGTAAATCTTGAATCCTTTTTGTCCCTCCTGGAGAAGGCAGATAACCCTGAATCCTTTCATAGGTGGAGAACCTCGAATCATTACTCTCCCTCCTAGAGAAGGAAGAGTACCTCGAGGACTTCACTTAGAAGCCTCTCTCCTAAGAGAGCCTTCAAGAACTCCCAAGGCCATAGAAGGAGGAAGGTTGTAACTAGCATGGAGTAACCGTGTGATCCCCTCATAATCCTTCTCCCTCACACTCAACCTCACCTTCTCCTTCCTCTCAATCCCAAAATTTCTTTCAAAAGCTTCTCTCTCAGAGTACCTTCAGTAGTCACACAATCCTCTCTTGTTCTTAGAGATTCTTAAAAATATTGCTTAAATATTAGGCTTCAAGAAATCCTAACAATTCAAGTTGGTCATCACTCTTTGTACAGTATGATTGGAATTCATAAAGTATGATCAATTCAAAAATTAGACCTTTGTAGTACGACGTAAATAGTTGTTCAGACAAACTGTTTAACTTTTTGAATATTTTATACATTACGATTATAAGATCATCCAATACAAACTATTTGCTTTCTCTTTATTCATATAGGATTATTACTAGGATAAATTGAAATCATCTCTGTCAATCATCCAGTACTGTTATCATCGTACATTATGGTTAGTGGATTTCAAGTTGGTCATCTAATATGATATAAATATCACACAGTATGATTAGTTCAAAAATCATGATTTCATTTGATATAATCTTTAGGAAAACCAAATCTTGTCTTTGCTAATTATATAGTATGATCAACATCGTACAATATGATCAATTATCATTAATTAAATCATGATTTAATTGACTAATTATAGGGGTTAATTTAAGTAAGATTTCAAAATTTCGTACTACACAAATTGAATTGTACAATATGATTAGTTCAAAATCAATTTTTCAAAAATCTTACTTAACTTATCTAGCGGCTAGGGTTTACAGATTGTAATGAATCAAAAAGTACAATCCAGATCATGCAATATGATTAGTTCATAAAAACTAATTTTTTAATTATCTGTTAAGCCCATTCTTTCTACAACTGATAGTACAGTATGATCATAAGTAGTACAATACGATTATTAAAAAAATTTTTGCTTTTAAATTTTTTCTCACTCCCCCTGTGTATGTGTACATGATCACCCAATTGTATACACTCTTATGTGGTCAAAATCAAGAAATAGAAAATAAATAAAAATAAAAAAAGAATTTATTTACTTTGCATTCCTTTTTTACCAAGTAGCCTTGATCTTCTAGTAGCCTTGAGCAGTGTATGTTTTATCTATAATGTTAGTGCTCACTGATAAAAGAAATATTAAAAATATTCAATGAGAAAAGTAATAATTCAATCAATAATATTTGTCTTCATCAAAATCAAAAATTAGAGATCCTGGATTGCAACAATCTCCCCCTTTTTATAATGGCAAACAACGTTGGTTGATAGGCAAGATAAAAATTCTTTTCTCCTAATCTCCCCCTCACTTGCTGAGAGATTTAAAAATTAGTGGTTGCCTTTTTTGTTTTATTTTTATTTTTTTAATAAAAGATAGAAAGAAAATAAGATAATAAAAAACAAAATAAAATAAATACAGAATTCTATTAAAATAAAACATACAACCAAGTATAAATTTTCTCCCCCTTTTGACATCATCAAAAAGAGGAAGAACAACATACAAAGTGGACAATATAAGAGGTAAAAATAGTAAAACACAACAAACAAGCACTAGAAATAAGATTGATCGTGATCAGGTGGTGGTGGTGGTGGTTGTTGAAAGTATTCGTGTATGGAGGTAAATTGATCTTCAATGTGAGAAAACTTTTCTCTAAACCATCCCATGTCTTCCTCATGCTATTATTGTTGTTGTTGTTGAATATGATAGTCCTGTTGAGTTTCTAATTGCTCGAGCCACTGAATTATGTCATCATGAGGGTAGGCAGGTGTAGGTGGTGTTATTGGTAGTGGTGTAGGTCCACCTACAGGAGCAACTTCCCCTTCTTCAATAAAATCTAGCTCATCGTGCTCATGCCCCTGATGGAAAAGAATATGGAATGAGGCATCTGTACATAAAGTGGTAAGATTATCAAGAGGAGTAAGATAGTTGATTTGGAATTTTTTGTCTAGGACATAGCCTATAATGTGTCCTAATGTGACATTTTACTTTCTTCTAGTGTTGGGATGTCGAATAAGAGTCATATTTTAGATGTAATCAATAATTATATGAGCTTCATCAAATTATGTATTCGACATTATTAGATGGGTGACTATGGAACAAAGTGGGGTAATGTTGACACGATCTTAAGCTTTGGGTATAATTAAAGTTCTAAGAACATGTTGGATAATCCAGGCATTCGAATTTAGGGTGTGGACTAAGGGTTGATGTTAATTTATGGCCATATTTCTAATAGTTAGGTTGAATGAACTACAGTCAAAATTAGTTGTAGAGAACAGGGATTATGGATGAGGTCCTTTAGTAGAAAGACCGATATGCTCCCATAAATCTTACTTAGTGATTTTTATGGGTTGTCTACAAACATAGAAGGTTAGGGTAAAGGTTTCATCATTGACCCTAAGATTTGCTATGAATTCATAGAGCAGTTTAGAATTAAAATGAATGGCTAGGGTGAGTAGGAATTGTAGAGTGGTAGAGGCAAAGAGGTTCATCACCTCAAAGTTGAGAGTAGGTTTATTTAACATTCTTGTGGGGTGATTCGAGCCTCCTTGAATTTGTAGTATGCATCCCCATCTCGTGCAGACAAAAATCGATCATCGAAGCAATAAGAGGAGGAGGAGCTCCCTTTGGTCATTCTACCATATTTACTTCCAACGGCTATTGGAGGATTCTAGGATATGAATGTAGGGATTTGAGAGAAGGTGAGTTTTGAATGGATTGAAATCTTTAAAACCCTCTAATTTTTAGATTTTAAGCCTATTATATAGTATGAATTAAGATCATATAGTAAGATTAGGGGAGTTAAATTGTTTGGACAACTTGTCAAAAAAAGTTGGTCAAATCATACAGTACAATCGGTATCGTACTGTACGATCTTAAGGAATTGCATTTGTCCTGAGGAGTCATCTAAATAACTTTTAACTAAATTCATCATATAGAATGAACAGTTGTTCATATAGTATAAAGTGCAATAATAATCATATCGGCCATATTGAATTCATCCTAACAGATTCTAACATGTGTATCATATAATATAAAGAGTGGTCTGTATAGTATGAAATGCAATAATGATCGTATTGACCAAATTTAACTCATCCTAATGGATTCTTAGAAGAGGATCATACAGTAGGAAGGGTGGTTTGTACAATATGATCACCAGTAATTGAACTCATCAAGCCTGTTAATTTAGCTAATGGCTGTGATTTGTGCATAAATAATCATATCTTAGAACATGAAAGTGGATCATATAGTATGGTGAGATTTATTTTTTGAGTTTTGATTATTTTAGTTTTATTTTGTTGATCTAGTGAGGAGTGTGTGTGATGATTAGAAAACACCTTTAAAATAAAACAACAAAAAATATGCAAAAAAGACATAAACATTGGCCAACATACATAAAAAACAATACAAAATAAACACATACAATGTAACACATAAGAATTATTAATTTCAAATGATAATAAAGTTTATTTTATCCTGAGTTAAGCATGAATGTCTATAACACCTATTCTAGTCCTCAAGGTGCTAAAGGTGTCATATGCTAGGGGTTTAGTGAAGATGTCTGCCAATTGATGTTTTGTGGCTACATGATATATCTCTATATCCCCTTTTGTCATATGGTCTCTGATAAAATGGTGCCTAATATTTATGTGTTTAGTCCTTAAATGTTGGATAGGATTCTTTGATATGCAAATAGCACTTGTGTTCACACACATGATTTGAATGGTTCCTACAGGTAGTCCAAGATCTAGAATTTATTATTTAAGCCATAGGACTTGTGCAACACAACTCCCTATAGCTATATACTCCTTTTCAGCGGTAGATAGGGCTACAGAGTTTTGTTTTCTACTGGACCAGGAGACTAAAGATTGTTCTATAAATTGGTAGGTTCTAGAAGTGCTTTTCCTATCAACCCTATATCCTACAAAATCTGAATCCAAATATCCTATGATTTCAAAAGAAGTGCTATGTCTAGGATATCAGAATCCTAAGTTTTGGGTTCCTAAGAGATATCTAAGGATTCTCTTAATAGCAGTCAAATGAGATTCTTTTGGATTAGCCTGAAATCTTGTACAGAGACAAACACGAAACATAGTATAACTAGCAGTCAAGTAAAGAAGTGATCAAACTATTCCTCAATATTTCTTCTGATCTGTTGACTTTCTATTTGGATCCTTATCTAATTGTGTAGTAGAGCTTATGGGAGTGTTTATTCCCTTAGCATTGTCATTTCATATTTCTTAAGAATGTCCTTGATGAATTTAGATTGGCTAAGGAAGGTTCCATCATCCATCTGCTTTACTCTAAATTTGAGAAAATAGTTCAGCTCTCCCATTATACTCATGCCAAACTCCTCATAGTTTTTAGGAAATTATCTTAAAGATTTTTATTTGTACATCCAAATAGTATATCATCCCTTAGCTACTAACGTAGCCTTATTCCTTACTGCTATGCCAGAGTCATTCATTTTATTCTTAAAAACCCATTTGGTTCCTACAACGCTATAGTCTTTAGGTCTATGCACCAACTCCCAAACATCATCAATCCTAACAAACTAATTTAATTCTTCTTGCATTACTAGGATCAAGAATTCATTAGATAAGGCTTGATCTATGTTGGTGGGTTCTATCGTGGAGATAAAGGAAGAATGATTTACCTCCTTCTTAAGTCCATGCCTATTTCTCACACCTTCAGATGGGTCTCTTATGATCTATTCTTTAGGATGACTAGAAAAATATATCCATTCTCTAGGAAGATGCTCCTAAGATTCTTCTCTATCTCCTATAATAATTACTTCTACCCCTTGAATGTCCTCTACTTCTTCTTGTTCAGGATTGGATTCATAGGTCTTATCTGATTCATCAAATACAATATGGGTAGACTCTTCTACTACTAAGGTCCTCTTATTGAAGATTCTACAGACCATCCCTATAGATAAATAACCTAAGAAAACTCCTTCATCAGACTTGGGATCGAATTTTCTTATAGGTGATTCTCTATTGATCAAGATAAAGCATTTACATCGAAAGATATGTAAGTTGGAAAGATTGGGTGTCCTACTCTTAAGGAGTTCATAGGGTGTCTTATTTACCTTGGATCTAACATTCACCCTCTTCAAAATATAGCAAGCAGTATTCACTACTTCTGCCCAAAAGTATCTAGGGAAGGTGTATTCAACTAGCATTACCCTAATAGCTTCTATGAAGGTTTTAATTTTCCTCACAGCTATTCCATTCTACTGAGGGTTCTAGGGGAAGAGAAGTTATGTTCTATACGAATCTCTTGATAGAAAGATTCAAACAATTAATTTTCAAATTCCACAGCATGATCACTATGAATGATTAAAATTTCACATCCTAATTTTCTTTGAATCGAAGTGGAGAAAGTTCTAAATTCCTCAAATGACTCACTCTTATGTGCTCGGAATCTAACCAAAGTAAATCTAGAGTAGTCATCTACTATTACAAATCCATATGTCTTCCCTCCTAGGCTAGTTGTACTAACATGTTCAAATAGGTATATGTGAGGAGTTTCTGGTGGCCTAGAGACACTGATATCCTTAATTGAATGAAATGTAGACTTGACTTATTTCCTAGTTGGCAGGCATCACATAAGTGGCTCTTAGTGAAGTCTAACTTAGGTATGCCGCTAACTAGGTCTTTTTTGGGTAATCTTCCTATGAGTTTTCATGCTTGCATAAAATAGTCTCTTATGCCATAGCCAGGAATCATCAACTATTATTTTCAAACATATAGAATTTGAATTTTCAATGTAGTTCAACTCTAGTATGTAAACATTATTCATTCATTTTCCTCCGAAAATAAGTTTTCAATTTAAACCAGTTATGCATTTTTTAGAAAGAAATTTGAGGTCAAAAATTTTATCAAATAGATGACTAATACTTTATAAATTATACTTTACACCATCTACTAATAGAACATTTTTAATAATAAAGCTTTAGCACTATCAATTATACCTGAGCCTACCACTTTCCCAGTGGTGTTATCTCCTAATGTCACCTTGCCTCCTAACCTGACCTCCAGTGTGATGAACTGCTTCATATAACCAATCATGTGCCTCGAGCATCCACTATCTAGGTACTACATGCTTTCACTAGGTCTTTTATGAGAGCAACCCTCATCTTGATCTTATTGATCAAGACTATCGTTAGCCATAGGACACAAATTCATTACCTCCTCCTCTACTTTCGATTTTAAAGATTCTGAGGCAGAGTCAGCCCATAAAGATTTTTGTGTCTTTACTTGCCCCTCTTGAACTTTGACTTCTCTTTAACCTTCTCCTTAATTGGGTGAGTCTTCAGGTTGGGACAATCAGTTCAAAGGTGGCCTAGTTTTCTGCATTTGAAGCAAATTGTTTTAGAAGAAATGTTAACATTTTTTTGCTTTTACCTTTGCTCCATTACTGTTAATGATGTCTCTATTTTCTCTTCAGAAAGCTTTTGAACTATCATTTCATTAAGGCAATGTCATCATCTTCCTATGCTGCAGAAATGTTACTGTTAAAATCATTTGATTTTAGTGCTATAATTCTTTCATTCATCTTTTCTCCTACATCACATTGCCTTTGACTCACTCCTTGCTCATAGGCAATGAGTGACCCAAGAAAATGATCAATTGAGTAATTATTTAAGTCTTTAGATTCAGTAAATGTAGATATCTTTGCATTATAAGAATTAGGTAGACAACATAGAATCTTATTCACTTTTTTAGAATTTGTAAGTTCTCTACCTAATAAATGTAGGGATGTCTCTATTTCTATAAACCTAGTATACATTTAAGAAATTAATTCACTAGGTTTCATGTAAAAAAGTTCATAGTCATGAAGCAGGATATTTAACCTAGATTGTTTTACTTTACTATTTCCTTCATAGGTTATGCATAGTTTATCCCAAATATATTTTCCAGTGGTACAAGTGGATACATTCATATAATCTTCAAATTTTAATGCCTAGAAGATAGTTTAAACATTTTACATTTAGTTGGGGTAAATCCCTTTCTTTTTTACTCCATTGGTTAAATGGTAGTTTAGTTTTGATGCCATTCACAAGACGAAAGGGCGCATAATATCCTTCTTAGAGTAACATCCACATGCAATAATCTATAGATTAAAAAAAGATAGACATATACATTTTCTAAAAATCAAAAGGTAAATTATCAAATAAAGGAGGACATGTTATTGAACAACTCTTTACAATGTTACGATTACATAATGAGCCATTGATAATTTTTTAAAAGTTTTCTAAAACCTTATTTTTGAAACCCGCTCTAATATCACTTGAATGTTCGAGAAGGTTATTAAACCTCACAGAACTTGCCTGAGGCTCACCACGAGTGGGGGTGAATTAGTAATTTACAAATTCTAAGCAGGAATTTTATTCTTTTTGTAAATTTTTTGAAAATTTTGAAATAAATAGTTTGATCACCCAATATGGAAGCTAACAATTTAGCAACAATTAAAATACTAATGATGAAATTCTAATTAACACAATAGAACATTAATTTTAGATCTTCACCAAGTAATTATCATAGAAATTAAGTGCAAAAAGTAAAATGAAAAAAATTAAAAAGCAAACCAAAAATTTTATAGTGGTTCGATCAACCTTGACCTACATCCACTCCCTAGAGTCCTCCACTCTGGGAATTACACTAATAAAAAGTGACTCTCCTTTTGGTCCCATAGCAAGGTAGAGAAGCCTTTATCAACACACTATCACCAAACCTAATGCGACAGAGTGCCAAAAGCTATGTTACCTCCCCCGGTGATGGCAGTAAACCTTGAATCCATTTTCTTACTCCTCGAGAAGGTAGAGAACCTTGAATCCTTTCATAGGAAGAGAACCATAAATCCTTTTTCTCCCTCATAGAGAAGGAAGAGTACCTCAAGGACTTGACTTAGAAGCCTCTCTTCCAAGAGATCCTTCAAGAACTCACTAAGGCCACAGGAGGAGCAAGGTTGTAGCTAGCTTGGAGCAATTGTGTGACCCCTCACACTCCTTCTCCCTAATGCTCAACCTGACCTTCTCCTTCCTCTCAAACCCTATATTTCTTTTAAAGCTTCTCTCTAAGCGTACCTTCAGTAGTCATACAATCCTTCCTTGTTCTTAGAGATTCTTAAAAACATTGCTTAAATATTGGGCTTCAAGAAACCCTAAAAATTTAAGTTGGTTGTCACTGTTCGTATTGTACAATTGGAATTCATATAGTACAATCAGTTTAAAAACTTAACCAATCCAGTATGATGTAAATAGTTATTCAGATGAACTATTCAACGTTTTGAATATATCATGTGGTACAATCAAAAGATAATCCAGTACGATCTATTTACTTTCTCACTAATCATATAGGACGATTGCTAGAACGAATGGAAATTATCTCTATCAATCATCTCGTACTGCTATCATTGTACAATACGGTTAGTTGACTTCAAGTTGATCGTCTACTACTAAGACCTCCTAAACACCTAAAAAATTTCAAAACTCATGATTATTTCCAAATTATTGAACCAAACTCTTAGGGATATTCCATTAGGTCAACATGATTCTTCTAAAATAATTTTAGCCTATAGGCACGCTTGGTTTAGCCAAATTGGTTAAACCAAGTGGACCTAATGTGCTTATCTTGAGGAAAATTCCCATCCTTGTGAAATTAAATCGTACTAGTGGTTGTAGTAGGTATATCTTTCCCTATTACATCAAACCCAATAAGCCCAATCTATAGGTTGGCCTTGTCAACCAATTAGGCTAACCCAAACCTCCAAAAGGCAAAATTAATAGGCCTAGAGCCAAGTCAACCCTAATTGATTTCTATAAGCATTTCAAAGAGGTTCTAAAATCTCTTTTCCACCTACCCAAAGTAGCACCTTGGTGTGATATGTCCCCGTATGCACTAAAAAACCAAATTTTCTTTTCCAACTCATGTGTCATTGGCCTTATCCTTCACTTTGATGAAAGGACTAAACTTCAACCACCACACCATATAGCACGTAACTGGGGAAGCTTCCAAACAAGTCTTATCTCTTGCTTGGTTTAAGCCATATGGTTTGAATTAGGAAAAAATGACAAAAGGAAAAGAGAACCTTCATTGACTCAATACTCCTTATCCAAAGCTCCCCAAGGCATAATTTCTTTCCCCCAGAGCTCCAAACATCATCTAAAGTCTCCTCACACCATCTTCCAGCCTCCCCTAGCTGAAGAAATCATTAGTTGAGAAGAAAGAGAGAGAGGAGAGAGGATAGAGAGAGAAAGTGATAATCCAAAAATATCTTCCAATCTAGTAAAAATCAATGCTTGAGGTCATTAAGTAAGTTATAAAAGACATTAGCAGGAGTCCATAGAGCCCAAAATTGAGGAAATCCATCTATCCATAGGATAGAGGTAATTTAATATTTTAGATTTTAAACTTCATCAAGCTAAAATTCTAATATTTTAATGCATGGTGCCCCTGAACTCCATGGATTGAGAGATTAAAGTACAATGAAGCTATGTTTTAAATTTCATAGAATTTGGAGCATCGTAAATAAAATTATGTGCATTTTAATTTTTTGTTCATTTTAAACTAAACTATCCTAGATCTATCCAAACAGTTCGATCACACGTGTATCTCGATTGGATAGCCCAGCAGGAGGAAGACAGCCCATGCATGTGCCTAGATTCAAACCTAGGAACTTCAAATTTGATGGGTTTGAAGTACATGTTCTATTAAACACGTGTTTCAATTATTATTAGATTTAGAGGTCATTTGATTAGTCAATTAGTAAACCCAAGATAAAAATAGATAATCAACCTAGAAACTATAAAAAATTATATAAAATCCAAATTAAAATTAAAACAAATTAAATGTCAAATTTTTGAGAATTGAGAGCTTAAAAAAGAAAAATGCAAAGCTCCTTGAAATTAAATTAGAATTAAAAGTAATTTAAAAATTAATAAAATTTAATAATTAATTAAATTAAATAATACAAAATTATTATAATTCCAAAATAATTTAAACACTTGTAATCATCCCTAGATGTCATACTTCATATTTGGGGATGATTTAAAGAAGTTTGAAGTTAATTTGGTTAAAAAAAAGAAACCTACTCTAATTAATCTATTAAAAAATTTATTAAAATGGCTAAAGTTGCAAAAATCATAAATAGTTGTAGAAAACTCCAAATTATTCAAACTCAAAGGCATTAGACTCATCGTTAGGCCTAGCATATATGAAAATTATCCAGAAATTAGAACAAATCAAAGAGTCAACTTTTGATCAAATTTAATTCATTAAAAACAATAAACTTGTAAAAATTATATATAATTAAAGAAAAATCCATATGAAAAACTTAAAGGCATTGAACTCACTATAGGTCTGGTATTTTAAAAAGTAAAAAAATTACAAAATTCAAATAAATAAAAAAGTTAAAATTTTGTCAAATCCTCTTATTAAAAAATAAAAAATTCATAAATTCAATAATCTTAGAATATTCAAAATTTGATTAACTCACTTAACTAAATGAAAAGCATAACAATAAGCAAATATAAATAATACCGCCATCAATTAAGTTTATAGGCTAGACTACCTCGAGCTAGGGGCCTACATTTCCTAAGGAGGCCATGGTCCTTGTGCCCACTATGGCAATGCCATGAATGAATTGATGGAATGTTGTTAAAATTTAAAACTCAAATCATCAATTAATGAATCAAAATTAATAAAATACCAACACTTTATTAATGAAGTTTTTTTGTTAGACTACCTCAAGCTACATGGCTATGTGTTCTAAGGAGGCCTTGGTCCTTGTGCCTGTTATTGGAATGACACAAAAGAGTCAACAAAATGTAAATGTTAAATTATAAATATAATAAATCAGTAATTAATAAGATAAATCAATTAAAAATCATTCACCAATAATTAAACTTAAATAAATAGGTAATTGCTAGGTAACCCGTGCTCACAAGGCTAAGGGTTAAATAAACCTTATAGCCATCGTGTAAATAAAGGCAATTACTATTCAACTAAAATAACCATTAAATTTAATAATGAAATACTTATACATATGAGGCATTCATACACCTTGCTTGACCCCTTTTAAGAAGGCAGCTATGTATTGGATTGGAAGCTTAAAATGGCTAATCAAAACACCTTCAATAGTTAATCAACAATCAACTTCAATAATTGAAATCTATCCTAAAATAAATCTCAAAGCATCCAAAATACTAAAACATAAACTTAAACTAAAATTCCCTTGGCTTTCAACAAAATGAATTCTACCCTTAGAAAATTTCAAATACTAACAAACTTAGGATATATCCAAGCCACACAGACCTATACACACACTATAGATGTCTTGTTAGGACAACCAACTCTGGTTTTAGGCTAGGCCTTTATTTCTTTCATGTGTCTTTCTCTATACTGTAGATTGATGTGGATTTGAATGTAAATGAATGCTGGTTATTATGATTTGATGTGGTGAATTTTTTTATGCTTGTACTGTGAGTTTTATACTATATTATTTATGATGTGAAATGTGATGGGCATTTAAATTGTCCTTGGTTAGAAATAATTTAGAATATTATTGCTAAGAAATTTTTTTGCTGGTGGCTATGCTTATATGTGGATATAAAAAGGGGGCTAGATTAATCATTATTTTTAAAAAAATAAAGAATTTCTACAGGTGCTTTTTATTGCTTAGCCCCCTAATCATTAAAAGTATGGCCAACCTACAGGTTACTTAAAAATAAGAAAATTTATTATAATTCTGATTGTGTCTTTTAATTATTCATATATTCAAATGCTTCACCAATATGCAGGGAGTTTGAATCATTTTGATTTTAAAAAAATAAAATTCATTAAAATAAGTGTTGTGAAAGTCTTCAAAATAAGACATTTCTTGAAATATTTAGGATCTGAAGAGAAGA
Organism: Dendrobium chrysotoxum; assembly: GCA_019925795.1. Lineage (NCBI taxonomy): Eukaryota > Viridiplantae > Streptophyta > Magnoliopsida > Asparagales > Orchidaceae > Dendrobium > Dendrobium chrysotoxum. The sequence goes on along the minus strand of CM034298.1, from coordinate 27,610,257 downwards.
TAAACAACCTTTATTGGAGAGTTCTTTTCATTTGGAGGCTCAAATTTGAGTTGGAGGAAAAGAAGGTCAATTATAAGGAATGTAAAAAAAGAATTAGGTTGAAGAGGATAAAAATAAAGACAACAGAGAAGTGCCTTAATCCAAGACTTGCATCATTTTATAGCAATAAAATCCAGGTTGATGTTGTTAGTGGTGCCTGGCCACCTTTACTTTCAGTAGACCCAGGGTTGAAAGTAAGTGGCACTTGCCAGATGAATTTTTGATATTCTATATTTTTTTTTATGATTATTTAAATTTATTACAAAGTAGAAATTTTATGTTTTTATAAGTTTCTTTCTTACATGTGTATGTGCCTGGATTTCAATTAGGCTATTAGGAATAAAAATTCTTCTACTCGTAATTTAAAAATATAATTAAAAAAATAGCATAGAATGATTATTGCTCTATGAAAGTAAACTGGTAACTATCTAGGGTCACATGCATATTTTCATATTTCTATCCTTATTATAGACACTTCCCTATAAAAGGGTAGTGTTTAGATAATTTGACCTATGAGGATGAGGTACTGAACCTAGGAAGGTAGTCTTCAAAAAAAATATTTTTTAAGCCTTTTAAAAAACTTCAAGCATTCTTGATTTATTGTACTTTGACTAGCATACTTATCATTAGTAATAAAGTAAAATTAAAATTTAATTGGATCATTTCTAGGAGAATACTTTCATTTATAGAGAAACTTTGGATTTTCTTTAGATGTTAGCCTTAAATTCCAAAAGCATAAACACCACCCTAACCATCTTTTTTAAATACCGATAGTATGGTTTTGAAGTGATTAGATGGTTAAGCTGGCTTTCCACTACAGGAAAATAGTCAGTTCAAAAATTCATAAAACACACTTAGAATAGGTTCGGGTTACTACTTTGTAGTGCCCAACACTGATATAGGTTCTGAGGAAGATGTGAAATCATAAGTCCTCACCCTTTAGAAATGTAATACAAATATCTAATAAAATGCCAACTTAAACATAAATCTTCTTTCTAAAACTATTAAAGCCCAACATAAGATAGATTATAGTGCTTCTCGGAGGTCCCTGAATCTTGAAGTACTTCTTACTCTTCATTTCTTTGTCTTTCAGAAAGAACTATTCCAAATTGATCCAATCCCCTTTAAAAATTCTTCACCTCTCATCCTTGTCTTAACCATTAAAAAAAAAGAAAATATTTCCCAATACTTTAATCGAGAGTAGTCTTAGGAGATTTAATTTTGGTAGTATGTGATTGTCCATAAAGGTTTATGTTTATGTAGAGCCAATTACTCTAGATTAAAAAATGCTTATCTTATTCTCATAAGATAGGGGAAAAAACTCTAGGAATATAGATGATTTCATAAAATCCATTTTTATATTCAAATTATGTTTTTGAATATCATTTGTATCTTTTGAGGTCATATGACATTATCATTATCATATTTGATAACAGAAATGAAGAATATTTAAATCCTACTTTCATCTTTAAATATTATTTTTTACTATAGAGAATATTCAAAACTAATTACTCAAGATGAATGATTTTCAAAAACCCTATTCTTGTATATGAATCCATTGTAGAATGTTATTTCTATCTCTCAAGATAGTACGTTATCCTCAATGTTGTATTCACTCACAAGAATAAGAGCACCCTAAATCTGCATGGATTTTAAACATAAATTATTTTTCCTACACTCTTATCGGTGTCATTGCACGTAAAGTCTAAAATTTTCTTTTGTTTGTAAATATAATAAAAAATATATATGTTAAACATACTAATTTGTTCCTAGGTTAGGTAGGAAACCTTTGTTAATGTTGTTGTAGGTAAAGTCTAAATTTCAATTTTATTTGTAAAACCAATAACAAGTATATATATCTATCATAGGGATTTGGTCCTAGGTCGGGTAGGAAACCATTTTTTGTGTCATTTCTTGTATAGTCTAAATTATTGTTTCATTCATAAACCCAACAATTATAGGTGTCCAACATACTGATTTAATCCTAAGTCAAGCAGGAACATTGAAGTGTCATTACGTGTAATGTCTAAATTTTTGTTTCATTTATAAACTAAATAATAACTATAGATGTCTAACATACTAATTTGGTCCTAGGTCAGGCAGGAACCCTTATTGATGTCATTGCATGTAAAGTCTAAATTTTGATTTCATTTGTAATCCCATCAACAACTATAGATGTCTGACATACTATTTCATCCTAGGTCAGGTATTAAACCTACGCTAGATCTCATTTAAATTTTCATCTAAATCTAACAAAATTAACTCTCTCTAGTCTAAAGGCTTTAGGCTGGTTTCTGGTCTAAATATAAATTTAGTTCCTTTCAAAATCAACTCTCCCTAATCTGAAGCCTCTGGATTAGGTTATCCTTTAAATAAAAACCTAAATCTTATCAAATTTAATTATCAACTTAGCTGAGGTCCTAAGATTGGAACCTAGTCTAAATTTAATTCTAAATCCTTTCAAAATAATCTTTCCTTGGTATGAAGTCTTTGGAATGGTACTAGTCTAAATCTAAATGTAAATCTTATCACACTCAATTTTACGTAGTTCAAAGTCTTTAGACTAGGTTCTGGTTCAAATCCAAGTCTAAAAGCTAGTCAATGTTGTTGGTCTGGTTAGAGATATTTCAAATCAAATTAAAATTGAAAGCTACATAAAATAATATTAGAAAGGTTTTAGAGAACTATTTTGATTTAAACTCATTCTTTTGATTCAACAAATTTAGCTTAGTATTTCTCGCAGACCTAAGTTTCATGTATAAAACTAGTGAGTCTAGAAATTGATTCAAAATTTTGGTTTTATAAAAAATGCGAAGATATTTAATCTTGTATTTCTCTAATGATGTCAGTATCATTATTAACTATGCCCAATCTTTTGAGGGCTCAATGTTTAGATTTGGTTCTTGATTCGATAACATCACATTCTCCTTCATTAGACCATTTCCTAAAGTTTTCAATACTGAGGTCCCTACTAAAAACTTAACTGTTGAGTTCACTATTCAAGGTGGGTTTATAGCTGGTCCTGCAGTTGCTAAACCTTTTGTGTTCTCTTGTCTAACTTTCCCCAAGTATGCAAGCTACTAGAAGGGAAAATATATTGCCCATCATGAACTCCCAATCTTTCAAAACTTTTAATTTGGGTTATCCTTCTGACCTTGAGATGACCAAGTCTTAGATGAGAAACAAAAACCATAATATGAGGAAAACATTTGAGAAGGCCAAACTTCATGAAGAAGAGTGTCTGATAAATATTATAATTGAAGCAACTATAAAGACTTTGCTTGGAGTACCGGATGAATATGAGATTATAATAAATCCCTATTAATTAGGGGAAGTCACTTCCATTTACTGTCAATTAATGTCAGAGAAGAAAATATTCTTTGAATAGCTAATTCTTCACCTTATGCCTCTGTCATGCCTTCCTTGTCAGAAAGGAAAAGAAAATTTAAAACCTTATTAAACAAATTAATTTGTGACTATGTAGCTAGTTATAGACAGTTAAAAACTAAATTTCTAAAATCTATAAAGGATGTCATCTCTACCTGAGTTGTGTCAAAGCAGCATAGAGAAAAAATTATTCTCCGACTTGCTATAGGAAAAGTGCACTTTAATGATGCATAACCTATGAAACTAGTTGTCAATAAAGAATATAGAAGCGTGATGGAAGGCTTATAGTGAGCTAATATGAGACCTGCTGAGTTTGAAATATGCTTAAATTTTCTTTGATAAAAAATTAGTAATAGCCCACTAAATTATGCAAGTATACATGCTGAATCAAGTAAAAAAATGAAAGAGTAGTGTGCCGAACCCACGAGGAAGTGTTGTGCTAAATTACAGCTTAACTACTACTGCTCATTTCAAATGCACCACTTATCCCACAAAAAATGAAAATTATGTTTGGAATTTTTGTCATTAAAAGGAAATAACAACTTACAAAAAGGATTTTTGATACTTATGAGAATAAAATGTTTTGGACTACTGAATATAAATGACATAGTTTTCCTGATGAAACTCTTAATTATAGATGTGGATCAAAACATATGCATCCCTAAATCTCTATCAAGCTAGGGGTGAAAAGAAGATTTTAAGGCCTTCCTACAGTTTTTCTATCTCTATAGAACTTAGAATATTCAAAGATCTTATATCTAGGTATGTCAATATTCCATTTCAATAGTTCTAATTATCTAGTATTCCTCCATCGATGCTATACATCATATTATATTTTGACTACACACATTGCCATTATATACATTAAATGAAGTTCAAAAGATATTGAAAACATCATTATATTTACTAAAGCATAAGAGTCTATAGTAGTACATTCTATGCTTTCTACATCATTAGCCTAAAATTATAGAACAAGCAAACTCATCTTCCTTTTATTCATTGAAAGAAAATATACAAGAGAGGTAATGAGAAAATTATAACCTGGAAGGATTAAATGATCTTCACCACACCCTTTCCACCAATCACATAGTTTCTTTCATTAAAAGGTTAAGATCTCCATAATAAAAGTATCTTGTACTTCTCTAGCATCCCATAGACATTGCTCTAAAAGGATACTAAAGAAACACACTAAAAAAATATAAGAATTCACTCAAGTGATAGAACTCCCCAAATAATAGTATTGAAAAAGTATTTATAATTAGTATATGATCAGGTTCAAGCATCACAGTGCTCAATACGGTGGCATCGTGGAAATGAAAAATGAAGTAGTGCCTCAAAGCTGTAAAGTATGCTCTACTGTGGCGCTGGCTGATGTGGCACAGTTACAAATTGAAATGGCATGTTTGTTCACTAAATTGACTTGACTCCTTACATTATAACTACTCTACCACAATGTTCTAGAAGTTTGAGCACTATGACACTCGAAGGGAGAATCCAGCACTGAGGCATGGAAAGGCATGATGCTTCGATGCTCATTTTCCTGAGACAGCTAACACTATAGTGCTGAATTTTAGCGTAGCGATGCTGTGTAACACTGATGTGCTAACTATGGAACCATTATGGTGCTTACAAATAAAGAAGACGGGCACTACAATATAGGAAATTGTCACCTCAATGTGATTGAACTCAGGGCTATGATATTAAATTAGTTGGCTCCGTGACGCTGCTTAACACTTGTAATTTTGGCCATTTCTAAACATTTCCTTATACAAACATAATTAAAACAACACATTTTCATTAAAATTTAAATATAATAAATAATACATAATTTATACTTAATAAATTTTCTCCAGCTTAAACTCTTTCTTGTCGTCAAGCAATAATAACTTTCACCCATTCATCACTTAATAGCCAATTTAAAATTACTAAAAATATAAGATAATAGTTCATAATCTAGATGTAATTTGGCATGAATAAAGTTATAATTCTAATTTGAAAAATTCATAATAGTTATCCCAATTAGCCATCTTTGCTATTGCTTTTTTTGAATGTGTTCATTTTTTTTATAAATATAAAAATTGACTTTTAAATTTTGGAAATAATAATGTTGCCTAGAGACTAGTGTGATTATAGTTAAATAGGAATTATATTTGTGCACTATTACATATACAAGTTCACTTATTTATTTCTCTTTTGATTTAAGTAGTAGGATGCATTTGAATTTAAGCTATAACTAATACCAATTTTTGAATGTACTCAACTTTTTCTTTTTTAAAATTTTTTTCTTATGTTTTTCATAGGTTTCTTTCCTTCACTATTTATGAAGTATATACTTAATAATTTTGAATATCAGTTTTTTTTTTCATCCTCTTGTAATCCTATATAATTAATGTAAGGATTTAATTAGATCGCTAATTTTATTTTCAAGTTTACTGTATTTCTCCTAATTGAAGCAATTCACATTTAATCCTTAAACTTAATTATTCGCTTTTCAATGTAGTTGTCAATGATCTATTGTGTAGTTTCTAAATTTAAACTCATGTCAATAGCTTAAATGATCTAGATTAGTTAATAGTTAAGTTTTCAAACTATTAATTACTATGCAATATTCATTCAAACTATCATCCAGGATTTTATTACTATCCTAATTTTACCTAATTTTTAATTATCATGTTCATTTTTGCTAAATAGGTAATCAAAGTACAAATATTTGTATAGGATAGTGTAAAATAATTTGAGCATAAGATATTTAATCAGATCTAAACAACAAAACTCATAGTAAAATAACAGTAAATAATCATAACTAAATATGAAAATTATAAACTAAAGATGGTGCCACACTTAAGAAAAAAATTAAATAATAGAAAAGAACTCCAACACAAATGGGTTGCCTCCTATCACCATTAAGTTTATAGTATTAAGCTAGACATACCTCTTTTTTTTCATTTTGGCCGGGGTGCATCTTTCCCACTCCTTAGGTGATTTCAACTATGATCTTTCTCATTCATTTTAGGGTTAACATATGTAGTACTAGGTAATGAACCAAGAGGTCTACTACAAAAATAGATTATAAGCTGTCCTAAGAGAGTTTCTAATTTTTTTTTTGAAGTAGCTTGACTTCGCAATTGAGTTCCCAATTGAATCACTACCTCTTCCAAAGGTGCCTACCCATTTCCAAACTGATTTCTTTGAATAAATTCTAGAGGATAAGAAGGTCAAGGATTCACAATAGGTTATTGAGTATTATTTTAGTTTCATCCTTCATTAGGTTGTCCAAAATTCCACTAATTATTACCACCATCATTATTTGACCAACTAAATTAGTGTGGTTATTCCAACCTAGGTTATAATAAGTATTAGAATAGGGATTGTTTTATCTTCCAATCAAATTTCCATTTTTATTCCCTAAAGTACTAGTATCATCCATAGAATTCAAATTATGCTCTTCCAATTATGTAGATGTTCCTGATTCGATGTTAACTCTAATAATATCCAATTTCTTTGAAATAGCAACTACCTAAGTAGTAAGAATTGATAAAACATTAGATTTATAGACTCTCAATACTCTCTTAGGATTCACCCTATTGACAGGCCACTGAAAATTATTTGTAGCCACTTCCTCCAATAGTTCATATGCTTCCTCAAATGGCTTAGATATTAAACAACCTTCAGTTACATAATCTATAATTGACTTAAGAGATCCTTTTACTCAATTATATATGGTATGAATAACCAGTGATTCGGGTAAGGCATGGTGAGAGCAATTCCTAAGCATTTCCTTAAATCTTTTTAAGTTTATATTTAACTTTCATAAATTGATTATCCTTCAAACTAGGCAAAGAATGTGATATCTTTTTAAGTTTAGCAATTTTTGAAGGTTGGAAAAAACTTAACTAAGAATTTATGTGCCAACTCATTCTAAGTGGTTATTGAGCTTCTAGGAAAAGAGTTTAACCAAATCTTAGCCTTATCCCTAAGAGAAAATGGGAATAATCTATGTCTAATATCATCATTGCTGACAGCATTATATTTAAATGTTATACAGATTTCAATGAAACTAGCTAAGTATAAGTTGGGATCTTCAACAAAAGTTCCCCCAAAACCAGATATTTTGAATCATTTGAATTATGACCAGTTTCAGTTAAAAATTATTGGCCTGGATAGTATGTCTATTGATGCTCTAATGGATTCCTTCAACTACAAGATTAGCATACTCCTTAAATGGTCTAGAATGGTGCTAATCTCGTACTGGGTTAGACATTTTTAAAATCTTTTAGTTTTTTTTAATTTTTAAAAGGGTCCTTTCTATTTTTGGATTAAGTAATAAGGTCTCCTTACTAGATCTACCAAACATACAACCAAAAATAACTAAAAATTATAACTAAAAAATCAAATAAAATAATTTTTTGAATTTTTTGAAAATTTTTCCAAATTGAATAAATAAACCTAATATAAGCAAGTCTAAATATGCACTTATTTTGACACTATAGTTAAACTTGCAATACACATATTTCTTCCTCAGGAACATCACCAAAAACTTGATGGAGGGCTTATGGTGAGCTAGCGTGAGACACGCTGAGTTAGAAATATGTTTAGTTTTTCTTTAATATAAAATTAGCAAAAGCCCATTGAATTATGCAAGAATACGTACCAAATCAAATAATAAAGTTAAAGAGTGAAAGTTCTATTTGTTGGTGTTAGAACACTTGAACTATAATAGCATACAAAGAATCGGGTGAATTGGTATTTTAAAAAACTTTTTTTTAAAAAGAAATCTCTTTTGAAATTTATAAGCAAATTTAAAACTTAAATTAAAATTGAGATCTTGCAATGAGAAAGAAAAATGATAAGAAAAATTAAATACTATTTCTTTTTATTTTGATCTTGTAGAAATATAAATATGAAATTTTTTTCTTCCTTTTATTTTTTAGATTTTTAATTTTCTTTTCTAACAAACAATTGAATCAAAATGAATCTCAATGTTCTCAACTTGGATTTGCAGAAAAATAAACTTGCCTAAAGTAAAATTACAAGAAATTAAAGTGTTGTAAAAATAGAAACAAACACACCAGAGTTTAATAGTGGTTTAGTCAAACCTTGACCTATGTCCACACCTCGAAGTACTCCTCTTTGAGTATTACACTAAATTCTTAGTGGCTCTTCTCCCCCTACCCCCTAGCAAAGCGGAGAAGACCTTACAGAATCTCTTCAACCAAACCAGTGCGATAGAGTATAAAAATACATTTCACCCTCTTAGTGAGGCAGAGAACCTGAATTCCTTTCACCCTCCTGGTCTTGTGGTGTAATCGGTGGCCCTTTGACTCTAAGAGGTTCTTCCTGGAGTTTCTATCAAGTAAGACTTTGAATCATGGAGGAAGAAGATGGATGATAGTCTAAGAAACTTTGTGAAGACTCCCTCTCTCACACTCCCTTGATCCCATAAGGTTATTCTCTCTCTCTCTCTCTCTCTCTCTCTCTCTCTCTCTCTCTCTCTCTCTCTCTCTTTCTCCCTCTCTCTCTCTCTCTTTCTCTCTCTCCCTCTCTCTCTCTCTCTCTCTCTCTCTCTCTCTCTCTCTCTCTCTCAACACACCTTTCTTTCCCAAGCCCAAAGCTCACCTTTCAAACTCTCTCTCATAGAAGACTCTTGCCACCTTGATTGCCAAAGAGTGTTCAAAATAAAATAAAAGTTGTTTAAATATAAGACTCAAAGAAAGCCCCTAATTTTTAATTTAGTCATCTCTGTTTGTGTAATATGATTTGTGGATCATATAGTATGATTAACGTAATTCCTCCTTTAGTACTGTATGATGATTTCTTGCCTGTAAACCCAAATCAAGTTGATTCAACTGATCATCTAGTACGATTTTAGGGTCATGGAGTTTGATTAGTTTAATCAAATAATAATTCATCCTGGATGAACTTCAATCAATAAATTATCATCTTGCTTGCCACTCGATTCATATAGTATGAAGATTACTTCGTATAATATGAACACTAATAAAAATTAATTTCTAATTTGATTGCTAAATCTTAGGGAGTTTATTAGGAAAGATTTTCAAATATTGTATGTTATAATTGATGTCGTATGATAAGGAAAGAATAAATTTCAAATTTTAAAATATTTCCAAATTATAGATGGTCATGCAAAATTTTAAATATAATTAATCTTCTTGTATGATTCAAATCATGCAGTACGGTAGTTCATCTAAATTTTAATTTTAATTTTCTTAATTTAAATATTTTAATTAATTTTTAAATGACCTAATCGTACAGTACGATGTTGGTCATCTAATACGATGTTTAGAAAGAATTAAAACCAAATGTTTCACATACCCATATATGTGTGGACGGTTGCAAGCTAACATACACTATTTATAATACAATGAGTCAAGAAAGATAAAAATTCAAAATCTTGCATACACCAACCTATTCTACCTAGTCTTCAGCCCTGATCCTTTAGTAGTACTTGGTGATGTTGTACCTAAAATATTTGTACACATAGAAAAATATATGCAATAATATGAAATAGGACAATTTAAATAAATGCCAATAATATTTGTTATCATCAAAACATAAGCTTGGGCTCTCAGATCGCAAGAAAGAGTAGAGTGTTAAACACACAAATAAGAGTTATGCTAAATTACAACTTAATTACTACTACTTATTTTAAATGGATCACTTATCCTACTGAAAATAGAAATGATGTTTGGAGTTTTTATCACTAAAACAAAATAAAAACTAGCAAAAATTTTTTTGATGCTCATGAGAATAAAATATTTTGGAGTGATGAATGTAAATAACATAGTTTTCCTAATGAGACTTTTAATTGTAGATGTAGATCAGAGCATATGCATCCATTGACCTGTATCGAGCTTGTAGGGGTGAATAGAAAGGTTTAAGGCCTTCCTAGAATATTCAAACATTATATGTCTTTGCATGCCAATATTCCATTTTAAGATTCCTAATTATTCTAGTATTCCTCCATCAGGGCTATACTTCACACTATATTTTAAATAAACACATGGCTATTATATGTATAAAATGATGTTCAAGAGATATTGAAAACATCAATACATTTTTTAAAGCACTAGAGTCTGTAACATATTATGCTTTCTACTTCATTAGCCTAACATTAAAGAATTAGCAAGACATGGAGAAAATAATGAGCACACTCATCTTTATTTTATTTGTTGAAAGAAAAGATACAAGAGAAGTAATAAGAAAATTTTCACCTGGAAGGATCAAATTATCTTCTCCACACTCCTTCCTGTAATCACAGAGTTGCTTACACAAACAGGCTACGATATCTACAAAGAATGTATTTTGCACTTCACTAGCATCCCTTTGACTTTACTCTAAGGGGGAACTAAAAAAACACACTAAAAGTTTTAAGAATTCACTCAAGTGATAGGACTTCCTGAATAACAAAACTAATCAACTATTTATAGTTAGTACAGGGCCAGGTTCAAGCATCACAATGCAAAAAAAGGTGGCACTACGATGGTAAAAACTGAACTAGCACCTCGGCACTATAAAGTCTATTCCATTGCTGCACTGGATAATGTGGCATAGTTACTAATTTAAATAATGAGTCTTTTCACAAATCAGTACAGCTCCTCACATTCATAATTTGCACACCACATTTCTTAAGAAGTTTAAGCATTGTGATGCTTGAATGGGGAATCCAACACTAAGGCGTGGAAAGGCATGGTGCCTTGATGCTCATTTTCCTAAGACTTCTGACACTAGAATGCTGAATTTGGGTGAAATAGTGTTGTGTATTGCCATGGTACTAACTACAGAACCACCATGGTGCCTGTAAATAGAGAAGAGTGGCACTACAACCTAGGAAATGGATGCCTTCTCATGATTGAAATTGGCGTTACGGAGTTATATAAGCTAGCACTTGGGCGGAGCTTAACACTTGTAATTTTTTTCTATTTTTTAATATTTCCTGTACAAACACAACTGAAATAAAATGTTTTAACTACAAATTAGGTATAATAAATAATACATAATTTACACTTAATAAACAGAAGCAAAATGTTCTCCAAGTTTAAGATAAATCTATCATCATTAATAATCAAAGTTATCAAACTCTCATGAAGACCATAGGTTATGAGCTTTGGCCCAAAGAGGGTATACATGATAACTCCCCTACTTCCTATCAATCAATAAATAAATCCCCTAGAGTTTCTTGTCACTCTTTGTATATAAATTGTCAAGACTTGATCGGTACTACTACGGGGGAAGCCAATCATCATCCTATTTTGATATGAGGAAGCTAAAACACATAAATTAGCCTTCCTTAATATATGATGGGAGGAAGGTTTGGTTCTCAAAGATGGTTGCTACTTCGACTGCATTGGTCGCCAGTAAAGGTTATGCAGCAGAGGAAAGGAGAGAAAAGGATAATGCAATGATGTAATCCTCTCTCGTGAAAGTATACACATTGGTCAACCCATATAATTTTGCAGGAAGACCTATAGAGGAAATGATGAATCATTTAAAGAAGAGTATAGAGAAGAAAGATGAAGAGGAAACCATCAAAATGGCTAAAGTTAGATGTATAGATGATGAAATGTCTGAAAGTGTTTTCATGGTAGACACCAGGTATCCACCCCAAAAGAAAAGGGAAAAGGTAAAATAAATCCTTTAGAGGCTAATTTAGAATAGGAAGATACATTGGATCTGACTCAGTGAGTATTAGACTTGTTGAGTTATCATGATGGAAAATTGCTAAAATGGAAATGGTGATGAAGGAATTAATGGATGCTAAGGAAGTATTGCAAAGTAAAGAAATTACATCACCTAAAGAATAGATAGAATCAGTTCTAGTAGAATATATTCATCACTGTACATGGTAAATAGACATAAAAAGTAAAAAAAAATTCTAGAAAATAAACAAAATAGTCTATGTAAGTTATAGACATAAAGAAATTGGTAGAGCAGTTGAAAAAAGAGGCTTTTGTAAAATCTCAAGGCACTTTATTTATTTTAAGGAGCAGACCCTACCTCTAAAAATATGACTTAGTTCCTTATCCTAATGGATTTATGCCACATTTATTCAAACTTTAAAAGTAGAAGAAATTCAAAAAGCATTTAGTGCACTTATGGGCTAGTTTTTACTGCATGGGGCGATGATATACTATTGTTTAGGTAGTTTATAACCATCTTATTCAGTATATCTTTTGATTGGTTTGCAAAATTGCAAAGGGTTAGTTCCCACCTTTGATGAGTTAGACTGTTTATTTGTGAAAAGGTTTGTCAGAGTACACCATCAAGTCACTATTATGGTGGTGACTGAGAAACTTAAACTTGATGAAAATTTAGTAGATTATATTTTAATATAAAGGAAGCTTAACATGAAGTGAAAGCCTTAGCTTCATGAGTAGCTAGCTATAGAAATACTCAAAAATATATATGTTCTAGTGGATTTCATGTTGAAAGGATCTACTACAAGGAAATTTGAGAAATTGTTAAGCAAAGCTTCCAATCTTTAAGAGGAATCTTATCAATTAGTTTTTATTAAAGATCAATTGGTAATAGAAAGAATGAAATCAAAACCTTATAAGGTTTTAGATAAGAATTCTTAGTCAGTGTCAACAGTTGACATGAGCAAGCAAACTATAAAATCTCAAGTGGAAAATTCTTGTCCTCCTTCTCAATAGAATAATCATACTAGATCTCAGAATGAATAGTTCAAACTTCATTCCAATCTCACTTCTAAAGAGAATTGATAAAAGTTTGATGCACTTAAAAATAACTCATATTCATTTTAAAGGGAAGTAATCAAAATAATTTTCAAAAATTTCATGATAAAATCTTAGTTCAAACTTTTTGACCCTAAGAGGCTAGAAGATGTTGGCAAATTGGGGCAACCCAACTATTGCCAATATCATTGGATGTTAGATCATAAACTCAAAGAATGTATAACCTTCAAAGAATGGCTTGAAAAGAATATCAAATCTAGGGCATTTGTAATACCCAAAGAGTATTTAGTTGATTCAAATCAAGGATAAGGGAAATGCATAATTAGAGAGCCTTCTATAACCCCTTCAATGTTAAAACCTAATGGTGGTTAGGATATTTCCTTATTCTAATCTTCTAAGAGATTCTAAACCGGTTGTATGGTTCATCTGCTCAGGTATCTCTAGGAGTTCAGAATCCCATCGAGGTTGAACTGGTAGCTTTCAAGACAGAGATCCAGAATAAGATTCCAACTAAAGAGCATAAGAGGAGGCAAGTTCATCAGTCTTCAGTGGTTTAGAAAAAGAAATGTATAAATAAATTCAAAATCTAAGCAATAATATTGTAATTTATGTGGATGGAGGATCAAAAAATCTTATTCCTCTTACACTGTATGATTTCTATTTTATCCCACTAGTGGCTAAGAATGTAATGAAGAAAGATTCGGTGTATATCCTATATATATTTGTTGGTGATCATATAATAGTAGCTTAAATAACTTAACAAAAAATAATTCTTAGGAAACAAGTTAAACTTAAAAGACTTAAAAGAATTTCATTTATTCTTTTGTGAAAGTATTTTTTTTGTTCTTGATGTCAAGGTTGATCCTATTAGTATAGAAATTGAAATGTTAGATTCAGATGAATCGCCAAATGAAAGTTTAAATATAAAAAAAAATTAAGAAATGAATGAGCTTGTGACTTCTTCCCGAGAAGAGGTAGTTCAACTGAATCTCCACAGTGGTAAAGTTCTACCCTTGTGAATTCCTGTAGCTTATAAAGGAAGATAAGTTATGAATAATCTAGAAGCTTCAGTACAACCTCAAATAAATCAAGATGTAGCTAACTCGTATATTGCTAAAGTGGAATATAATGTTTAAGCTCTATTTAAAAAATTGCCTATGAAATTAAGTAATTAATATGCCCTAATTTTTTCTAGAGAGTTGAGGGATGCTTTGATCATAGCTTTTGATCTAAACAGCTATACTTTAAAGAGGTTCCAGGATTAACATTTTTAGATGAAGACTTATTGTTGGGTTATGCACCCCATAATCACCAATTATATATTTCTATAAATATAGACAACTTTAAGTTATCTTGTTTACTTATTGATCTGGGTACATAAGTCAACAAAATGACTCTCAAAACTCTTTCCTATTTAAGAGTTGATACTTGTAAACTTAGTTTTGACAAAATGATGTTGTTAAGATTTAATAAACAAGATGAGAGGGCTTTGGGTTCTATAACCTTAATATTAGACATAGACAGTCTTAGAACCAAGGCCAAGTTTCGTATAATAAATTCAAAAACTTTATTTTTAATGCTATCCTGGATAAATCTTGGCTTCTTGAATATAGAATGGAGCCTTCCTCTCTACATCAGCATATTAAATATTCTTGCAAGGGTAATAAGCATTATATTAAGGGAGAATTATGACTATTTTAGGTTAATGAAGTCAATATGAAGATGTAAACTATTATCAGCTTAAAAAGCAAACGATCCTCTCTTGAAATATTAATCAGGTGAAAATGAAGAAAAGGAAGTTGAAAAAAATGAGATAAAGAAAGACGAAAAAGAAACAAAAGCTTTCTAACCTTGAACACAATGTTCGTTAGTCACCTTCCCCTCCCTCACAAAGGGGTGGTAGAATGACTCAATGATTTAGAGGGAGTGGTTGAGGATTGAAAAATGACAAAAATAAAAATAAAATAAAATGTATCACTAAAAATATTTGTAATACATATTGAT
Organism: Dendrobium chrysotoxum; assembly: GCA_019925795.1. Lineage (NCBI taxonomy): Eukaryota > Viridiplantae > Streptophyta > Magnoliopsida > Asparagales > Orchidaceae > Dendrobium > Dendrobium chrysotoxum. The sequence continues at coordinate 27,595,114 of CM034298.1, read as the reverse complement.
TTGGAATCTAGCTCAAAAAGAAAAATAAATAGGATGAAATACATATGAATTATATAGGATAATTGAAGTTTAAAATTTTTATAGAGAATGAAAGCAAATAGGATAGGATCGAAATTGCTGGGAAATAAAATGTAGAAATGTCTATCCTAAGAATATTGAAGAAGTATGTAGAGAACATGAATCTAACCTTATTATCCTAAAAAGATATAGTTGGATTGGAAGTTATGGTCACTCCCACTCTAAATGAGGAATTTAAAACCAATGCCTTTATACCTTCCACCAATAAAAGTGTAAATCCTGATGCAACTCTTGATGATCAATTTATGGTGGAGATATAGTAGTATAATTGTGACAAAACATTTGATAAATAAAGTTTCACATTGTCAAGTTAGACTTGAGGTGAAGCTCATTAGCTTGGAAACTTGTGGAAAACTAAATTTTACAAATATAAATCTAAAACATGTATTGGCTTTGGTACTCTTTTTCCTTCTAATGATGATGAATAGTGTTTAGTTATAACAAATACTCTAAAATCTGATAGTCTATTTTAAACTGATGTTAAATCATCATTTAATAAATTTGTTTAAAGACTTTAAATGACCTAGATGACTCTCAAATTAGGGATGCACCTCCTAAGTTTGTAGTGGAATTAAACCAACAGTAAATGATCTTGATAAAATAAATTTGTGTAACAAGGAAGACCCTCATTTGTTCTTCATTAGCTAATAATTGAATGAGGATGAGGAAAATAAAATGATTGAGTTGCTCTTAGAGTTTAAAGAGTACTTTGTTTGGAGTTATGAAGTAATGCCGAGATTATCGCAAGACATTATAGTTTATAAACTAGAGATACAACCTGATGTGGTTCTTATAAAATAAACACCATGGTGTATGATACTTACGATTAAGTCATCACTAAAGTCAAGAAAGTTATAGAATTGATGGGAGACTGGGTATGTGTGGGTTGTTTATATTGGTCTATATTTACGTGTATTCAAATATTAATTCCGACTAAAAATATAAGTACTCGTGTCGATAAAGTAATAAAAATAATATGAGAGAGTGTAAATTCCATGAGGAAATATTTTGCTTCCCATAATTATTTTAGTACTATTCACTTCAAGCTACAAAAGATATTCTACACAACAAAATTAGGGTTGTATGTTATCTAGAATGAGTATTGCAGAAGAAAAGTAAATATGCCAATAGATAAACTATTTTGGACTAATAACAGTGAAATCTCCTAAGCTTTCCTAAGTAGTCTCTCATAGATTAGTTGTGAAATAGAGCATATGTATCCTTAGATCTCTATCATGCTTTAGGGATGCAAAGAAAGGTTTACGGGCTTCCTATAGTCGTGTGATCTCCACAGACCCTAGAGAACTAAACATCCAATGTCTAGGCATGTAAGTATTCCATACCAATTCTCCTAATTGATTGAATATTCCTCCCTTGAGATAATTTATCAAGCTAAATTTTAATTCTACACATGGCCACTGAATATAATAAATGATTAGTGATAGATATAAAAAATAAACAATCAAAATTTAAAGCACAAGAGGTAAATTTTGGTAATTACTTATGTTTTTATAGCATTAGTCCAAAACTAGGAATTTAGCTAGCCATGGAATAAAAATAAAATAACATAATTTTTGTTGCTTGCTCACAAAAGATAATATAAATAGAAAAGTGTAAAAAGTTATCACCCTAAATGAAACATCCCAAATAGACCCTTCAGATGAACCCTTCCCATGGTGAATCTCCCCGTACAACCTTTCTCTCCACCCTCGTTTTCTCTCTAAATGCTTACTTACTCACAACAATCTTAGCAAGCCACTCTAAAGTATATACCTTACTCTCCTCTTGGCTTCTTCTCTAAAAGAACTATTTAGAACTTTAACACTCTCATACATAAAAATAGAAAAACTATTTATACTTATTATAGAAATGGCTCAGGCACTCCGATGCTTGATAAGGTGGTACCATGGCATTATAATATAAACTAGTACCTTGACGCTGCTTAATGTTCTTTGTTGTGATGTTGGTCTGATTCGATGGGGTTGTATGCTAATCTAGTGCCATAATTGACTAATCCAGTGTGGTGCTTCTTTTCTTTAACTACTCCAACATGGCACTACAAAAGTTGGGCACTGCGATACTTCTTACATTATCTGGCACTACGATTCTTTCGAGATTGGTGCTCAGATAGTAAATAATTAAGTGGTTTTCTTGAGACTACAGTGCTGTAATAATAATTCAACACTATGACATTATAAAGCATGAGATGTTGTGAAGTGCTATAACACTGACCTTAGTTCCACCGGGGTGCTAAATTAATTAACATTTTCTTGAGACTTTAGCACTATAATATCTTGATTTTGTGTTGGGGTGTTAATAGTGTTGTCATATTAATAGAACCAGTGTTGCAGCACTGGTTCAATACATATGAATTTTTCTTCATTTTGAGAGATATTACTGGACAACATTAACTAAAGACAAACATATTCAGTAGAATTTAATATAAAAAATATTATATAATTTTCTTTTAACAAATTCAACCTAGTTTTAACTCTTGCTTGTACTCAAGCAATTATATTTTCACCTTTGATTAGCTTTTTTAGTTCTAATAAAAATTTTGCAATTAAAATATAAGATGATACTCCACCATTTAGATGTGAATTGAAATAATCGATGAATGATAATTTTGAAAGTCAAGTGGGTATGCTCTAATACCACTTGAAAGTTCGTGAGGGATGCTAAGCCCTTGTGAATTAGTCCTGAGGCTAACCAAGAGGGGGGTCCATTAGTTATTTTAAAAATTCGTGAGCAAAAATGATTTAGAAAAATCTTTATGAATGTTTTAACACAATTACAATTTTGCGATGATGTGCAGAAGTTTACGATAATGAAATAATAATCACAATCACACAATCATCAATAGAAAAATAAGTGCAAAAAATAATCAGAAAGAACACACAAGATTTTATAGTGATTCGGTCAACTTGACCTATGTCCACTCCCCGGAACCTCTCCTCCGGGTATTGCACTAACACTAAGTGACTCTCCTTCTGCTTCCACAGCAAGGCAGAGAAGCATATACAAAACTCCTTTCCACCAACCTGGTAAGGCAGAGAACCTAGACTCCTTTCGCTTCCTCCTAAAGCAAGCAGAGAACTTGGACTGCTTTTGCTTCCTCCTGAAGCAGGAAGAGAACCTGGATCTTCTTGCGAATGATCCTCCCACAGAGACACCAATAAGACAAGATACGAAGACCGGAGAAGACGACTCAGATCCTTGCTTGGAGCAACCTTTGTGAATACCTCATAAACTCCCCCTCACAAGATCCTCTCTCTCTCTTAAGGTTTTCTCTGGAAAGGAAGGTGGCAAAAATTTTTCTTGTTGATAGAAAAAGATCTTAAATAGGAGGGCTAAAAAATTGCCCTAAATCTCAACTGGTCATCAAAAATCATCCAAGATGATCGTTTAATCATTTTGTATGATCAGTACAAAATTACAAGAATCAGCCTGAATGATCTAGTTTCTCTGGATGATTAGTAGACAAAATTTGTTCAGATCATCCCGTACAATTCTGTGATCGTCCGAGATGATTAGTGTAAATCATGAATTTCATCCAGAAGACAGCTTGGGTCATCTAGGGTAACCTATGCTGGATGATCTCAAAATGACTTGATCATCTAGGATGATATGTATATCGTCCTGTAGATTAGTTCAAAAATGATAATATCATCCTACACACAGCTCGGGTAGTACATCCAAAACATCCTGGACGATCTTAAAATGACTTGATCGTCCGGGTCGATATCGCGATCGTCCCGTTTGATTAGTTCAAAATCAGGAATATCGTCCAGCACATTTCTCGGGTCATCTAGGTGAAGTGCTCTAGACGGTCAGGATATAACATGTATCGTCCGGGATGATCTTATGATTGTCTAGGACGATATGATCATATCAATCAAAAATTAATTACTTTCCTTAATCACTAGACTAATTTAGGCATGATTATAAAGGATCGTCTGGGATGATACACGTATCGTACAAGATGATCAGACTAAATCTTTAAAAATAAAAAATTGCTTAAATTAATCTGGCGGCTGAGAATTTTTAATTTGAGCCTATTGTCCTATACGATGGGCATATCATCCAGGATGATCTGCTTAATCAAACTGATTTAACATGGTCACCCTAATTAGGGTTTCTGTCTTCACTAGATCGTCTAGGACGATTTGAACAAAATTTAAAACAGAAACTCTAACTCATTAAAACTCTCCCCCTGAGTGTGTGTGTACAAGGCTACTTAGTTAGGGGATCAATTATTTTATATTTGACACAAGAAAGGGAAAAATTATAAATTAAACACATGCGGACCCGATCTTGAGTTGGCTTGAATTGCATTTGAACTTTTGTACCTGAAATGTTAGTCAATCAAAATAGAACACAAAAATGTTATTATCATCCAAATTATAATCCTTAAATCCAAGTTTACAACAATCTCTCCCTTTTTGATGATGACAAATATTTACTTAGTAGATTTAAATCAATAAGATTGTAGTAATTAAAGCAAAGATGAGAGAAAATAAATTTTACTAATCATTAATAACCAGTGACATTCAATACAACAAACGAGACTACTATAACACAAAAAATAACAAGACAAACTACTAGTAACACAAAAACAACTCCCCCTTTTGACATCACAAAAAGGAGGAATAGAAAAGACAAAATAACAGCAAATTAAAACATCACAACAAAACTAAAACAAACAACCTAATAGAGAGGTGGATCCTGATCAGATGGAAGAGGTGGTGGTGGATGAAAGTAGCTATGAATGGTGGCGAACTGCTCACCAAACCAGGCCATGTCCTGGTCGTGCTGCTGCTGTTGGTGAGTCATAAATGAATTAAAGCGAGAAACATCCTCAACATGCTGCTCATCTTGTGCTGCCACATAGGAGTCAAAGAGAGCCTTCCACTGGTCAAAGAGGTGCACCAGGTATCTAGAGGTGACTCTATCCTAGAGGAGCAGGTGCAGGTACCGGAGCAGCTTCTTCCCCTTCTCCCTCAATATCTGGGCCAGGCTCTAGATAAAGGCATATACTATGCAGAGCATGGAAGGAATTGTTGGAAAAGAAGGCAGGGGGGACATCGAGTGGTACCGGATATTACATATTATATTTGGTCTCGAGAGCATATGCAATAAGGTGTTCTAGAGCAAGATTTGGGCGTCGTCTGTGGCCCGGATCCCTAATGCTAGTCAGGTGTTCGTTGTATCGAAAGAGGAGATCAGTAGCATTGAATTCATGGTAGGCCATGATGTAGTAGGTAGTCAGAGAGAGTAAGGGGGTGATATGGATGTGGTCTCCAGCTTTTGGAATAATAGAGGTATGAAGGACATGCTGGATTATCTGAGCATCCTTAAGTAAAGAGGAGCATGCATTATCATGATAGGGGACATTGGTGCCCCTAAGAAATCAATTTGCAACACTCCAGTCAAAATAAGGGTGAAAGGAGATGAGATGGAGTTTATAGCCATAAGTTGAGAGTTGAAAAATATCATGGAAGTCTTGGGAGGTAAGCTCGATAGGGTGGAGATTGACAAAGGATTGGAGGGCGGAGTAAGAAGAGTTGACGCGAAGGTTCATAAAGAAAACATGTAAAAGCTCAGAACTGAATGGAAAAGCTAAAGTCAGGATGAATGTGAGAGAAATATGGGTGAAAAGATCTAAGACAGGATAAGTCAGAATGCGGGGATTGATAATTTTTTATTGGGTGATCCCCACCTCAAGGTATTACTGGAAGGCAGCTTGGTCAGCTGCTTCTGGAAATCGAGGATCGACATTTTCCCTTGATGAACTAGTACCCGGATGTCGAGAACGTTTGGCACCAGCCATTAGAAATGGATTGGAGGAAGGATTGGAAGAGAATGTGTGAAACATTCTGAAGAAAATGGCTGTTTAAATAGAATTCGGCCAGATCATCCAGGACGATCGTAGTATCATCCAGGACGATAGGGGTAATAATAACGTCCAGGCCGATTGGTCAAAATGGTGATCTGATCATCCAGGACGATCAGATATCATCCAGGATGACTAGACACAAGCGATCGTCTCGAGGAGACTAGTTGGATGACCTTTGATGAAATGTATCATACCAGATGATTCAGTGGATCATCTAGGATGATATGTAATAAATGAATCAGATGGGCTGATTTTAAATCGTCCAACTGCTACCACGTGGATCATCGAGGATGAAGGCTAGAGAGGAAAGATCAGGGATCCCAAAAACACATAAAAAAGGAAAATCCAAAATCAAATCAAATAAAAAATAGAAATGAGAAAAATAACAATGAAAATAATGATTTTTTTTATCGATCAGCTCCAGTGAAACAGAATTTTCCTTGATTTTTAATTCAAAACCAATAAGAAGAAAATCGACCACACAGAAATCTAGAAGAAGTTGGAAAAAAAACTTTTGTAACTCCTACCTCGTATACCTTACAGGTTCAAATTTCTTTCAAACAAAAGTCTAATTCTGAAGTAAAGAAATTAGATTTGAAAAGAGATCCTTTTAGGCCTCGTTCCAGAAAAAATATCTAATAGAATAGTATTACAAAGTAAGAAATCAAAAATCGTGATTTTTCATCTTAAGCTTTTGAAAATATTAAGTGGTGCATGGATTTTTCTAAGATATTTAACGATCTGAAAGGGAAGGAAGCTTATTTCTTTATGGGCTCATTTTGTGCCTCTTTTTCAATTGGTTTGGCGCTCTTTGTGCATCTTTTGATTTTTGATACATTTTATGTATCTTTCCAATTTGGCGACATTGCGCATCTTTTCAGCTTTGGGCTCATTTTGTGCCTCTTTTCATTTTGGCGCTCTTTACATATCTTTTACAAGCGTGCTTCCTTTCATAATCGTTAAAGAGTCTCAGTTGTGAAATTACCTTCCAGACATAAGAGAGGACAAAACTTACTCTCTACAATAAGGAGGAGTAATTCACAGAACCAAAAACCATACATCATATGATAAGTGTAATCTCTTAATTAAGAAAAACATAACAATGATCCAAAACTTTGAAAACACTATTCATATGAGGTAGATTACTGTATGAAGATAAAATAAATCTCTATTTCAAAAACCGACTTTTTAATTTTGAAAAAAAATTTTATCCAAAAGAAACAATACACCATTAAAGGAGTTAGAGGAAGAGAAAAAATCATCAACGTTTCTTCCCTTTAATAGATTAGTGGAGTCAATCACTGCTTACAAGCTTCCAAATAAAAATAAGGCAAAACTCTCAATCAAAAATCCAGTTTATCAATACTAGTGAGTAGTGATCTGATTTTTAAAATAGTAAATCAAGAACAAGTAGGAAATCACATTAAAATAAATACTCAATTTAGGAAAACAACAACACTAAAATGAAAATCAACAAAAAATACAAACCAACAGGAAATAGATAATCAAATTAAACAAATAAATAATAGAAATAGAATGAGAAATAGAAAATTTAGAAATTAACCGTCATCGGATTCATGCATTTAGGTCAATCACACCCATTCTGGTCCTCAAAATGCTGAATGAGTCAAAGGCAGTAGTTTAGTAAAGATGTCAGCCAGTTAATTTTCAGTTACTACATGATGTAGCTCAATATCCCCTTTTGTAACATGGTCCCTAATGAAGTGATGCCTTATGTCAATGTGTTTAGTTCTACAATGTTGGATTGGATTCTTAAAAATGTAAATGGCACTGGTGTTATCACATAGAACTAAAATTATGCCAACAGGTAATCCTAAATCCAAAACTTGTTGCTTTAAGCAAAGGACTTGGGCCACATAACTTCCTAAGGCAATATACTCAGCTTCAGTAGTGGAAAGTGCAACTGAGTTCAATTTTTTTACTGGACTAGGAGACTAAAGACTGTCCTATGAATTGGTAAGTTCTAGAAGTGTTCTTTCTATCCACCCTAAATCCTACAAAATCAAAATCAGAATAGCCAATAATCTCAAAAGAACTGCTGTGCCTTAGATACCAAATCCCTAGGTTTGGGGTCCCTAAGAGATATCTAAGGATTCTCTTAACTATAGACAGTGGGATTCCTTAGGATCATCTTAAAATCTAGCTCAAAGACAAAAATTAAACAAAATATCAAATCGGCTAGCAGTCAGGTAAAGCAGTGATCCAATTATTCCTCTAAACTTCTTTTGATCAATAGATTTCCCATTTAAATCCTTATCTAACTAAATAGTGGAACTCATGGGAGTGTTGATTGGATTAGCTTTGTCCATTTCATATTTCTTCAAGATGTCCTTAGTGTATTTTGATTGATTCAGAAAGGTTCCATCATCCATTTTCCTTATGCTAAATCCCAAAAAGTAGGATAATTCTCCCATTATACTCATCTCAAACTCCTCACTCGTTATCTTAGAAAAATTATCACATAACTTTTTATCAGAAGATCCAAAAAGTATATCATCAACATAGCTCTCGATAATGAGTAGATCATTTTCTACTTTCCTAAAAAAAGGGTGGTGTCTACGCTCCCCTTAACAAACTCTCTTTCTAGTAGGAATATGCTAAGCCTCTCGTATCAAGCTCTCTGTGCCTATTTTAATTCATACAAGCCCTTTTTTAATTTGTAAATATGATTTGGATATTGGAAACTCTTAAAACCTTGGGGTTGCTCTACAAAGATATCCTCTTTTATTACCCCATTTAAAAAGGCACTCTTGACATCCATTTGAAACATCTAAAATCCCTTATAACAAGCAAAGACTAGTAGCACCCTAATGGCTTCCAATCTAGCTATAGTGGCAAAGGTCTCCTCAAAATCAATCCCTTTAATTTGATTGTACCCATTAGTTGGCAGTGCTAATGGGTCCAAAGAGATCCATGTGAAGGACTTCTAAAGGTCTAGATGTACTGATGTTCTTAATGGAGTGGAAAGAGGACTGGACCTGCTTCCCTAATTGACAGGCATCACACAGGTGGTCCTTAGTGAACTTAAGCTTGGGGACACCTCTAACTAAGTCCTTTTGAGTGACTCTTCTAAGGGTTTTCATACTAGCATGACATAATCTCCTGTGCCACAACCAAGACTCATCAGCAGCAGTTTTTAAGTAAAATGAAGCAGTACATTCAATAGTATTTAAATTAAGCATGTAGACATTATTGGTCCTCTTGCCCTGCAAAATAATGTTATTATTTAAGCTTATGATGCGAGTATTTGCTAGGAACTTGATGCTGAAGCCCTTGTCACAGAGTTGATTGATGCTAAGTATATTGTGTTTTAATTCATTTACAAGCAAAACATTTTCAATCAAAAGGTTCTTGGAGTTTTTGATTATACCTGCACCTACCACTTTCCTGGTGGTCTTATCTCTAAGAGTGACCTTGCCCCTAGCCCTAGCCTCTAGCAAAATGAACTGATTTACATCTCCAGTCATATTTCTTGAGCATCCGCTGTCCAGGTACCTCATGCTCTCTCCAGGTCTTGTATCAGAGCAACCCTATAAAATTATCAAATATCAGATTTAGGAACCCAAACATATTTAGGTTCCTTCTTATGAAAAGAAGAACATAATGCATGTGTGCTGTTATGTGAAACATATAATTTGGGCCTCCATACCCAAGGTGTACTACGGTGAACTGTGCAGGTGTGGGAGATGTGTCCTAACATGCCACAAGAAAAATATCAAACACCAGGAAAAGGGTTAACTAATCTTCGTAGATGATAGTTCCTTTTTCTAGGTTTGAATGAAACATGCTTTAATGATTTTGAATTAGATTCTTCAAATGGTAGAGGTGCATAAAATTGTGCAAAAGTAGAAGGTGTTTCATTTTTCTTAAAAGCACTAATTTTTACACTTAGAAATTCATTCTCCTTTTTAAGACTTGCAATTTCAAATTTTAATGCTCCCTTACTACTCTCTAAGTCATATGCCATGGTGTCTAATTCTTTAAAAACTCTTTCTAAATCAACATGCGATGTTCTGAATGCTTTTTGTTTAATTCATCAAATTCATCAAGTAAGGACATGCGATTACTATCATGTATAGAATGATTTTTAACCAAAATATCATGCTCTTTTTACAAATTTAAGAAATCCAATTTCAGGCTAGCATGGGTTTTCTTAAGTTTCCTATATGATGAGTGTATTTTCTTAGAAACTTTAAGTAATTGATGGTAGGTTAGCTAATATACCTCTTCTCGGTCAGACTAACTAGGATGATCATCTGCCATCAAACATAGGTTCATAGTCTCCTCTTCAGCTTTAGTCTTAGAGGAGTTAGATGTTGAATCCGCCCAGAAAGCCTTTTGAATCTTTTTCTTGTCCTTTCTGAACTTGGGTTTCTCCTCACCCTTCTTCTTGCTTGGGTGAGCCTTAAGTGTAGGATAATCAGCCTTTAAATATCTAGGCTTTCTGCATTCAAAATAAATAGTATCAGATGAACCTTTAAAATTTTTGCTACTCTTACCTTTGTTCCACTTCTAAAAGTTCTTGTGTTTCTTCCTTAGAAAGCTTTTAAATTGCCTAGTGATTAAGGCAACAACATCGCTATCAGACCCGAAAGACTCAGTGTCAGTATCGTTGGCCTTCAGCACTGCAATTTTCTCCTTCTTCTTCACACCTGCATTAATTTGTCATTTGTTCATTCCTTGATCATAAGCAATGAGTGACCCAAGTAAGTTATTAATAGAATAATTGTCAAATCTTTGGATTCAATAATTGCAGTTATCTTGGCATCATAAGAAGAAGGAAAACATCTCAGAATTTTGTTAACTTTCTCATAATTAGTAAGCTCTCTTCCTAAGGCATATAGGGAGGTGACAATTTGAGTGAACCTAGTATACATTTCAGAAATTGATTCACTAGGTTTCATATGAAAGAGTTTATAGTCGTGAATTAAGATGTTTAATCTAGATTATTTAACTTCAGATGTACCTTCATAGGTAATGCATAATCTATCCCAAATTTCTTTACTAGTAGTGCAAGTAGAGATACACATGCAATCCTTAGATTTTAGTGCACAGAAAAAATAGTTCATGCATTTTGCATTCAGTTGTGCTAAATCACGAACATCAAATGTCCATTCAGTAAAAGGAAGTTCAGTTTTAACGCCATTAATAAGTCTAAATGATGTTTCATAACTATCTTTAACAAGCATCCACATGCGATAATCAATTGATTTTAAAAAGGTAGACATGTAAGTTTTCCAAAAATTAAAAGGCATGTTATCAAACAAAGGTGAACGTGTGATGGAACCACCTTCAGCAGTATTACAATTACCAAAGTTAGCCATGGATCAAAATTCAAAAGTTTTTAAACTTAATTTTTGAATCCCGCTCTAATACCACTTGAAAGTCAAGTGGGTATGCTCTGATACCACTTGAAAGTATGTTGGATATTAAGCCCTTGTGAACTAGACCTGAGGCTAATCAAGATGGGGGAGGGTGAATTGGTTATTTTAAAAATTCGTGAGTAAAATTAATTTAGAAAATTTTATTTAAATGTTTTAACACAATTAGAGTTTGATGATGATGTGCAGATGTTCATGATAATGAAATAATAATCACAATCACACAATTATAACCAGAAAAATAAGTGCCAAAAATAATCAGAAAGTGAAAGTTCAATAGGGATGTTAAGCCCTGATGAACTAGTCACAAGGCTAACCAAGAGGGGGGTGAATTGGTTATTTAAAAATTCGAGAGCAACAGTGAAAGTCTTTTCTATAATATGCAGCAAAAATAAGTAAATACTCAAACGAAAAGATTAAACACAAATTTTACCCAAGCAGATAATCACAGAAAAACTAACGTGTAGAAAGTAATCAGAAAGAACACACCAGATTTTTATAGTGGTTCGGTCAACATGACCTACGTCCACTCCCCGGAGCCTCCCCTCTGGGTATTGCACTAACTCAAAGTGTCTCTCCATTTGCTCCCACAGCAAGGCGGAGAAGCCTGTACAAAACTCATTTCCACCGACACGGTGAGGCAGAGAACCTAACCTCCTTTTGCTTCCTCCTGAAGCAAGAAGAGAACCTCGGACTCCTTTCGCTTCCTCCTAAAGCAGGCAGAGAACCCAGATCTTCTTGCGAACGATCCTTTCACAAAGAACACCAACACGATGAAAGACGACGAGAAGAGAAGATGACACTGATCCTTGCTTGGAGTAACCTTCGTGAACCCCTCACGAACTCCCCCTCACAAGATCCTCTCTCTCTCTCCCAAACTCTCTCTCAAGGGTTTCTCTGGAGATGAAAGTGGCAAAATATTTTTCTTGTTCGAAGAAAAATATCTTTTATAGGAGGGCTCAAAATTTGTCCTAAATCTCAACTGGTCGGTCTAGATCATCCAGGACGATCGATAGATCATCTTGTACGATCAATTCAAAATTAGCTGCTTCAGCCTGGACGATCTGGCTCTTCTAGACGATCAGAAGAAAAAGTTGTTTATATTGTCCCGTATGATTCTGTGATCGTCTGGGATGATTTGTGTAAATTGAGGAATTTCATCCATAAGACCGCTCTAGTCATCCAGAGAAACTTATGCTGGACGACATAAAAATGACTTGATCGTCCAGGACGATACGGATATCGTCCTGTTCGATTAGTGAAATAGTGGAAAAATCATCCTGATGACCGCTCTGGACGTACAATTTAAACACACTAGACGATCCGGATCGTCCCAGATTATCTTGCGATCATCCCGGATGATATGATCATATCAGATAATATGATCATATCAATTAAATATTAATTACTTTTCTTAATTAATAGACTAATTTAGGCATGATCGTACAGTATCGTCGAGGATGATACACGTATTGTCTAGGATGATCAGACCAAATATCTTAAAATAAAAACTTGCCCAACTTAATCTAGCGGCTGAAAATTTCTGATTTGAGCATATAATCCTGTACGATATCGAGATCATCCAGGATGATTGGCTTAATCAAATTGACTTAACTTGGTCTCCCTTATTAGGGTTTCTATTTTTACTTGATCGTCTAGGACGATATGAACAAATAAAGAATAGAAACTCTAATTCACTCAAGCTCACCCCCTAAGTGTGTGTGTGCAAGGTTACTTAGCTAGGGGATCAGTTACATTACAATTGACTCAAGAAAAAGAAAATAGTACATTTGGCACACTTGGACCCGATCTTGAGTTGGCTTGAGTTCCTCTTGATCTTTTGTACCTGAAATGGGTTAGCCAAGCAAAACACACTAGAAACATATTTGTCATCATCAAAACCAGATTTGTAACAATCTCCCCCTTTTTAATGATAGCCAATATATGTGCAGTAGTTTAAAAAAAAAAACAGAATTAGGAGATCTGAAAATAAAATTTTCAAATTTCATTGAAGAACAAGAATAGTACAGGAAACACAACTACACATGAAGTAACCAACATAAGAAAAGAACAAAAGCTACTAAAAATGAAATCAAGAATAAAAACTACTACAACTGCCTCCCCCTTTTGACATCACAAAAAGGAGGAGGACAAACAGAAAAATAGAAATAATAGTAAAATAAAAAATCAAAACTAAAGTAAATAAAACTCAAAATGAGAACAAAAAAAATAACAATTTTTTTTTGAATCAATTTGCTCTAGTAAATCAGAATTTTTCCTTGATTTTAAATCCAAAATTAAATAAGCAGACGATTGACAACGCTGAAATCCAGAAAAAGTTAGAAAATTGACTTTCGTAACTCCCACCTCGGACACCTTATAGATGCAAATCCCTTTCAAAATAAAAATCTAATTCAGAAGAAAAGAAATTAGATAAATAAAGAGATCCTTTCAAGCCTCGTTCTAGAAAAATATCTGATATAATAGTATTGCAAAGTAATAAATCAGGAATCAGGACTTTCAAACTCAAGCTTTTAAAAATATTAAGTGGCGCACGAATTTTTCTAAGACATTTAACGATCTGAAAGGGAAGAAAGCTTGATTTGGGCTCATTTTATGCCTCTTTTTCAATTTGTTTGGCACTTTGCGCATCTTTTGATTTTTGATACACTTTGTGTATCTTTTAGTTTGGCAACATTTCACATCTTTTCAGCTTTGGGCTCATTTTATGCCTCTTTTTCAATTTGTTTGGCGCACTGTGCATCTTTTGTAAGCTTTCTCCCTCTCAAAATTATTAAAGGATCTCAGCTGTAAAATTATCTTCCAGACATAGGAGACGCCAAAGCTTACTCTCTACAATAAGGCAGAGTAATTCACAAAATAAAAACCATACATCGTATGATAAGTGCAATCACTTGGTTTAGAAAATCATAATAATGACTCAAGACTTTGAAAACACTATTCAAATGAGGTAGATTACTGTAGGAAGATAAAATAAATCTCTATTTTAAATACTAATATTTTAATTTTGAAGAAGATTTTTATCTAAAAGTAATAATACACTAGTAAAGGAGTTAGAGCAAGAGAAACAATCATCAATGTTTCTTCACTTTAACAGATCAAGTGGAATCAATCACTGCTTACCAGCTTCCAAATAACAATAAGGTAAAACTCTCAGTCAGAAATCTAATTTATCAGAAGTAGTGAGCAGTGATCGAATTTTTGAAAAGCATAAAATAGTAAATAAAAGAGATGAACCCGTAAATAAATAAATAAAAAAAATAAATAGAAAATCACATCAAAATAAATACTTAAATCAAACTAACACAAAAGCTAAAATAAAAATCAGCAAAATAAAAAATAAAAACAACTGAAAGCAAATAATCAAATCAAATAGCTAACTAACAGAAACAGAATAAAAATCAGAAAAATCAAAAATCAGTAGTCACCAGAATCAGGCATTTATATCAATCACTCCTAATTTTGTCCTCAAAATACTGAATGAGTCAAAGGCCAGTGGTTTAGTAAATATGTCAGCATGTTAATTTTCAGTTGCTACATGATGTAGCTCAATGTCCCCTTTCGTAACATGGTCCCTAATGAAGTGATGCCTTATATCAATATGTTTGGTTCTAAAATGTTGGATTGGATTCTTAGAGATGCAGATGGCACTAGTATTATCACACAGAACAGAAATTGTGCCAACAGGTAATCCTAAATCCAAGACTTGTTGCTTCAACCAAAGAACTTGGGCCACACAGCTCTCTAAGGCAATGTACTCAGCTTCAGAAATGGAAAGTATAACTAAGTTCTATTTTCTACTGGACCAGGAGACTAAAGACTGTCCTATGAATTGACAAGTTCTAGAAGTGCTCTTTCTATCCACCCTACACCCTGCAAAGTTAGAATTAGAATATCCAATAATCTCGAAAGAGGTGCTGTGCCTAGGGTACCAGATTCCTAGGTTTGGGGTTCCTAAAAGATATCTAAGAATTCTCTTAACAGCAGTTAGGTGGAACTTTGTAGGATCAGCTTGAAACCTAGCACAAAGACAAACACTAAATATAATATCAGGTTGGCTATCAGTCAGGTAAAGCAGTGACCCAATTATTCCTCTATATTTCTTCTGATCAATAGATTTTCTACTTGAATCCTTATCTAACTGAACAGAGGAGCTCATGGGAGTGTTGATTGGCTTAGCTTTGTCCATTCCATATTTCTTCAAAATGTCCTTAGCATATTTAAATTGATTGAGAAAGGTTCCATCATCTATTTGCCTTATGCTAAACCCCAAAAAGTAGGACAATTCTCCCATCATACTCATCTCAAACTCCTTACTCATTATTTTAGAAAACTCATCACATAAATATTTATCAGAAGATCCAAAAATTATATCATCAACATAGATCTAGACAATGAGTAAGTCATCCCCTATTCTCCTCAGAAAAGGGTGGTGTCTACGCTCCCTTAACAAACTCTCTTTTAACAGGAATGTGCTAAGCCTCTCATACCAAGCTCTGGGTGCCTATTTCCATCTATATAAGGCCTTTTTTAATTTGTAAACATGATTTGGATATTGAAAACTCTCAAAACCTGGGGGTTGTTCTACAAAAATATCCTCTTTTATTACCCCATTTAAAAAGGCACTTTTGATATCCATTGGAAACGGCTTAAATCCCTTATAATAGGAAAAGGCTAGTAGCACTCTAATGGATTCCAATCTAGCTACAGGGGCAAAGGTCTCCTCGAAATCAATCCCTTCAATCTGATTATACCCCTTAGCCACCAATCTTGCCTTATTCCTAACCACCACACCAGAATCATTCATCTTATTCTTAAAGACCCACTTGGCTCCCACTATACTTTGATTTTTAGGTCTTTCTACTAGCTCCCAAACATCATTCCTTACAAATTGATTCAATTCTTCTTGCATAGCTAAGATCCAAAACTCATCCGAAAGGGCTTGATTGATGTTTGGGGGTTCAGTCATTGAGATAAAGATATAGTGGTTTACTTCCTTCCTAAGCCCATGCCTAGTCCAAACACCTTCAGAAGGGTCTCCTAAGATCAGTTCTTTAGGATGACTTGAAGAATATCTCCAATCTCTAGGCAGTGTGGTTTGAGGTTCTATCCTTTCCTCCAGATTTGCATTTCCAACCCCTTGGGTAATCTCCTCTACCTCTAATTCTTCCTCAACTCTAGTCACCTTAGGATCAGATTCATCAAACACCACATAAGTTGTCTCTTCTACCACCAAAGTCCTCTTATTGAACACCCTAAAAGATTTCCCCACACTAGAATAGCCTAAGAACACTCCTTCATCAGATTTGGGGTCAAATTTTCCTAAGGATGATTTCCCATTGTTCAGAATGAAAACCTTACAGTCAAAGACATGGAGGTGGGACAGGTTTGGAGTTCTACCCTTAATAATCTCATAAGGTGTCTTGTTCATATTTGATCTCACATTCACTCTATTCAGCACATAACAGGCAGTGTTCACCGCTTCAGCCCAAAGTATTTTGGAAGTAAATACTCAGCAAGTATGGCTCTAGCGGGTTCCACTAAGGTCCTGTTCTTCCTTTCAGCTACCCCGTTCTGCTGAGGGGTCCTAGGAGCTAAAAAATTGTTACTAGTCCCTTGCTCCTCAAAAAAACTTTTAAACTTCACATTTTCAAACTCTCTACCATGATCACTATGAATAGTTAAGATCTCACACCCTAACTTCCTCTGAATCCAAGTGGAGAAGGACTTAAATTTATCAAATGACTCAGATTTATGTGACAAGAATTTAATCTAAGTGAATCTCGAGTAGTCATCTACAATCACAAATCCATAGACTCTCCCCCCTAAGCTGGCAGTGCTAATGGGTCCAAAGAGATCCATATGAAGGACTTCTAAAGGTCTAGAGGTGCTAATGTCCTTAACAGAGTGAAAGGAGGATTGGACTTGCATCCCTAATTGACAGGCATCACACAGGTGGTCCTTAGTGAGCTTAAACTTAGGCACACCTCTAACTAAGTCCTTTTGAGTGACTCTCCTAAGGGTTTTTATACTAGCATGACATGATCTCCTATGCCACAACCAAGACTCATCAGCAGCAATTTTTAAGCAAATTGAATTTTTAGCTTTAATGTAACTTACATCCAGCTTGTAGCATTATTTATCCTTTATCCCTGTAAAATAATTTTGTCATTTAAGCTTAAAATGCAGTAAGTAGGCAGGAATTTGATGCTGTATCATTTGTCACAGAGTTGACTAATGCTTAGCAAGTTATGTTTCAATCCATCTACAAGCAAAACATTATCAATCTTAAAATTCTTTGAATCACCAATTATACCTGAGCCTACCACCGTCCTGGTGGTGTTATCTCCAAGTGTAACCTTACCTCCTGCCCTGGCCTCCAGTGAAATGAACTGATTTGCATCTCCAGTCATGTGTCTAGAACATCCCCTGTCCAGGTACCACATACTCTCACGAGGTCTTGTGTGAGAGCACACCTATAAAATAATCAAACATCAGTTTTAGGAATCCAAACAGGTTTGGGTTCCTTCTTATGGAAAGAAGAATGTAATGCATGTGTGATGTGCTGTGAAACAGGCAATTTGGGTCTCCACACCTAATATGTACTACGATGAACGGTGCAGGTGTGGGAGATGTGTCCTAGCATACCACATGAAAAACATCTAACACCAAGAAAAGGGTTAACTAATTTACATGGGTGATAGTACCTCTTCCTAGGTTTGTATGAAACATGCTTTGATGATTTTGAACCAGATTCTATAAAAGGTGGAGATGCATAAAACTGTGCAAACATAGGAGTTATTTTATGTTTCTCAAATGCATTGATCTTAACTTTCAAAAATTCATTTTCTTTCCTTAAACTTGTAATTTCAAATTTCAAAGCACCATTGCTACTCTCCCCTTCACATGCCAGATTGTCTAATTCTTTGAAAGCTTTCTCTAAATCAACATGCGTGGTTTTTAGTAAATCATGCTCAGTAGTCAGCTCAGAATATTTTTTGTTCAATTCATCAAACTCATCAAGAAAATACATATGATTGCAATCAACAGTAGATTGATCTTTAATCAAAATTTCATGCTCTTTTTATAAGTTCAGAAATTCTAGTTTCAGGCTAGCATGAGTTTTCTTAAGCTTCCTATACGATGCATGAATTCTTTCAGATATTTCAAATAACTGATCGTAAGTAAGCTCACATACCTCTTCCTGGTCAGACTGACCAGGATGATCATCAGCCATCAGACACAAATTTATTTTCTCCTCTTCAGCTTCAGTCTCAGAAGAGTCGGATGCAGAATCTGCCCAGAATGCCTTCTAAATCCGTTTCTTGTCTTTCCTTAACTTATGTTTCTCCTCACCCTTCTCCTTGCTTGGGTGAGCTTTAAGTGTAAGATAATCAGCCTTATTGTGTCCAGGCTTCCTGCATTCAAAACAGACAATGTTAGATGAACCTTTAAAATTCTTGCTGGACTTACCCTTGTTCCACTTCTAAAAGTTCTTGTGTTTCTTCCTTAGGAAGCTTTTGAATTGCCTAGTGATTAAGGCAACGTCATCGCTATCAGACCCGGAAGAACTAGTATCACTCTTGTTGTCCTTCAGTGCCACTATTTTCTCCTTCTTCTTCTCACCTACATGAAACTGTCTTTGGTTCACCCCTTGCTCGTAAGCAATGAGTAATCCAAGTAAGCTATCAATAGAGTAAGTATTCAAATCTTTAGACTCACTGATTGCAGCTATCTTAGCATCATACGAAGAAGGCAAACATCTAAGAATTTTGTTCACTCTTTCGTAATTTGTAAGTTCTCTTCCTAAGGCATGCAAAGATGTGACAATTTGAGTGAATCTCGTATATATTTCAGAAATGGTTTCAGTAGGTTTCATGCGAAAAAGTTCATGGTCATGAAGCAAAATTTTTTACCTAGACTGTTTGACGTCAGTGGTACCCTCGTAAGTGATGCACAATCTTTCCCAAATCTCTTTACCAGTCGTACAAGTAGACACACGTATGTAATCTTGAAATTTTAAATCACAAAAAAAATAGTTCAAGCATTTGGCATTCAATTATGCTAAATCACGATCATCAAATGTCCAATCAGTAAAGGGTAGTTCAGTTTTAACATTATTAACCAATCTAAAAGGTGGTTCGTATCCATCCTTAACAAGCATCCACATAAGATAATCAATTAATTGAAGAAAAGTGGACATGCGAGTTTTCCAAAAATCAAAAGGAATATTTTCAAACAATGGCGGTCGTGTAATTAAATAACCTTCCGCAGTATTACGATTACCAAAGTTAGCCATGGATCAAATTCAAAAGTTTTTAAAAACTAGATTTTATGAATCCCTCTCTAATACCACGTGAAAGTTCGATAGGGATGTTAAGCCCTGATGAAATAGTACCGAGGCTAACCAAGAGGGGGGGTGAATTAGTTATTTAAAAATTCGAGATCAACAGTGAAAGTCTTTTCTATAATATACAGTGGAAATAAGTAAATACTCAAACAAAAAGATTAAACACAAATTTCACCCAAGCAGATAATCAAAGAAAAACTAACTTGCAGAAAGTAATCAGAAAGAACATAACAGATTTTTATAGTGGTTCGGTCAACTTGACCTACGTCCCTATGAGTATTGCACTAACTCAAAGTGTCTCTCCATTTGTTCCCACAGCAAGGAAGAGAATCCTGAACAGAACTCCTTTCCACCGACACGATGAGGCAGAGAACTTAACCTCCTTTTGCTTCCTCCTGAAGCAGGCAGAGAACCTCGGACTCCTTTCGCTTCCTCCTCAAGTAGGTAGAGAACCTGAACTCATTTTTCTTCCTCCTGAAGTGGGCAGAGAACCCAGATCTTCTTGCGAACGATCCTCTCATAAAGAACACCAACATGACGAAAGATGACAAGCGGAGAAGGCGACTCCGATCCTTGCTTAGAGCAACCTATGTGAACCCCTCACAAACTCACCCTCATAAGATCCTCTCTCTCTCTCCCAAACTCTCTCTCTCTCTAGGGTTTCCCTGGAAAGGAAAGTGACAAAAAAATTTTCTTATTTGAAGAAAAATATCTTTTATAGGAGGGCTCAAAATTTGCCCTAAATCTCAACTAGTCGGCCTAGATCGTCCAGGACGATCGATAGATCATCTTGTACGATCAGTTCAAAATCAGCGGCTTGAGCCTGGACGAGCTGGCTCTTCTGGACGATTAGAAGAAAAAGTTGTTCATATCGTCCCGTACGATTCTGCGATTGTCCGGGACTATTAGTGTAAATTGAGAAATTTTGTCCAGAAAACTACTCTTGTCGTCTAGAGAAACTTGTGCTAGACGACCTAAAAATGACTTGATCATCCAGGATGATACGGATATCGTCCTGTATGATTAGTTCAAATAGTGGCAAAATCATCCAGATGACCGCTCTAGACGTACAATTGAAACACACTAGACGATCCGGATCGTCCCGATTATCTTGCGATCATCCTGGATAATATGATCATATCAATTAAATATTAATTATTTTTTTAATTAACAGACTAATTTAGGCATGATTGTACAGTATCATCCAGGATGATACATGTATCATCCAGGACGATCAGACCAAATATCTTAAAATAAAAAATTGCCTAACTTAATCTGGCGGCTGAGAATTTTTGATTTGAGCATATCATCCTGTATGATGTCGAGATCATCCAGGATGATTGCCTTAATAAGATAGACTTAACTTGGTCGACCTAATTAGAGTTTTTATTTTTACTTGATCGTCTAGGATGATGTGAATATCATCCAGGATGATCTGAACAAATAAAGAACAGAAACTCTAATTTACTCAAGCTCTCCCCCTGAGTGTGTGTATGCAAGGTTACTTAGCTAGGAGATCAGTTACATTACAATTGACTCAAGAAAAAGAAAATAGTACATTTTGACATACTTAGACACGATCTTGAGGTTGCTTGAGTTGCTCTTGATCTTTTGTACCTGAAATGGGTTAGCCAAGCAAAATACACTAGAAACATGTTTGTCATCATCAAAACTAGATTTACAATGGAAAGAACACACCATATTTTATAATGGTTTTGTCAACTTGACCTACGTTCACTCCCCGGAGCCTCTCCTCCGGGTATTACACTAACACTAAGTGACTCTCATTCTGCTCCCACAACAAGGTAGAGAAGCCTGTACAAAACTCCTTTCCACCAACTCGATAAGGCAGAGAACCTAGACTCCTTTCGCTTCCTCCTGAAGCAGGCAGAGAACCTGGACTCCTTTCGCTTCCTCCTAAAGTAGTAGATATCCTGGATCTTCTTGTAAATGATCCTCCCACAGAGACACCAATAAGATAAGAGATGATGATCAGAGAAGATGACTCAGATCCTTTCTTGGAGCAACCTTGGTGAACAACTCATAAACTCCCTTTCACAAGATCCTCTCTCTCTCTCTCCCAAGCTCTCTCTCTCTCAAGGTTTTCTCTGGAAAGAAAGGTGGCAAAAGATTTTTCTTGTTAAAAGAAAAAGATCTTAAATAGGAGGGCTCAAAAACTAAACTAAATATCAACTAGTCGTCAAAGATTGTCCAAGACGATCAGTCGATCGTCCTGTATGATCAGTACAAAATTACATGAATCAGCTTGGATGATTTGGTTTCTCTGGATGATTAGTAGATAAATTTTGTTCAGATCATCCCGTATGATTTTGCGATCGTCCAAGATGAGTAGTGTAAATCAAGAATTTCATCCAGAAGATAGCTCGGGTCATCCAGGGCAACCTATGCTGGACGATCTCAAAATGACTTGAGCGTCCAGGATGATATGTATATCATCCTATATGATTAGATCAAAAATGCGAATATTATCCTGCACACAGCTCGGGTTGTACAGCCAAAACATCCTGGATGATCTTAAAATGACTTGATCATCTGGGTTGATATCGCAATCATCCCGTACGATTAGTTCAAAATTGGGAATATCATCCAGCACATTTCTCAGGTCATCCAAGTGAAGTGCTCTGGATGGTCAGGATTTTACATGTATCATCCGGAATGATCTTGTGATCCTCTAGGATGATATGATCGTATCAATAAAAAATTAATTACTTTTTTTAATCACCAGACTAATTTAGGCATGATTTTAAAGGATCATCCGGGATGATACACGTATCGTACGGGACGATCAAACTAAATCTCTAAAATTAAAAGCTTGCCTAACTTAATCTGGCGGCTCAGAATTTCTAATTTGAGCCTATCATCCTGTACGATGGGCATATCATCCAGGATGATCTGCTTAATCAAACTGACTTAACATGGACATCCTAATTAGTGTTTCTATTTTATTGGATCGTTTAGGATGATATGAATATCGTCTAAGATGATATGAATATCATCCAGGATGATATGAGACAAATTTGAAATAGAAACTCTAACTCATAAAAACTCTCCCCCTGAGTGTGTACGTATGTGCAAGGTTATGTAGCTAGGAGATCAATTACATTACATTTAACCCAAGAAAGGGAAAAATTACAATTTAAACACATGCGGACCTGATCTTGAGTTGGCTTAAATTGCATTTGATCTTTTGTACCTGAAATGTTAGTCAATCAAAATAGAACACAGAAATATTTGTTATCATCAAAATTGTAATCCTTAAATCTAGGTTTGCAACAAATTTTAATTTAAAAATCATAAATAATCGTCATATGGATTCACCTTCAATAATATCCAAATTGAAAAGTTCTACTATAAGTGTAAGTGTAATGTTAACTTGCTTGTTTAAATTAAATATTTTATCATTTAAAAATTAGTTATATATTAGTTAATTTTGAAGTTCAATTTTAAACATTTATATGTATTATTTTACTTACACTCTCCGGCTTAAAGTTGAGTATTAGGATACCATTTAGGAAATTCAGCATCTTTAGATACAAATTTTTGATGTATTGTACTCATTTTTCTTTTGACTTTTTCTTTATTTTGATTTTCTTTCTTTTCTCATCTTTTCTTTTTAATGCACTAAGTACTAAAGTAATAATTTAGAATATCTTATTGACTTTCTTTCTTCAAGAGACTCTAATTTGGAATTACGTAAGGAGCGTGCAAGTTTACTAATTTCATATATGAGTTCATAATAAATTTTATAAATTAAACTAGATACTTCCTTTTTCTAAACTTAGTTATCCAATTAATCCACCAATAGCTAGTGCTTAAGTGTTATAGAATTTAAGTTCAAAATTGAAGTACTAACTTAGATAATTTTCCTTAGTTGATTGTGATGATTTTCAAATTATAAATTATTATTCTTTTTTCATTCAATTGAGCACCTATAGTTTATATTATTCTTAATTTTAAATAATTTTTAATTGCTATTATTTTGGTTAAATTAGCTATCAAAGTGTAATATTTGGAGGACATTTCAAAAGTTAAGCAAAATGAAAAATTTAATAAATGAAAATTTAACTAACATAAATAACAAATAAAGTAAAGTACAAGAGAAATTAAAATAAAAAAAACTTAAATACTATAAAGAAAATTAATTAAATGCACAACAACACACAATAAAATTGGATTACCTCCCATCAGCGCTATGTTTTTAGTCTTTAGCTTGACTATGCCAATCATTTTTGCTAGATGGTATCACTAATACTCCTCAAATTCTCTGAGCTATGATCTTTCCCTTTTTTTCCTTTTGATTAACTTTAGTAGCATTAGATAAGGTGCCATAAGGTCTACTGCTAAAGGATATTGCAAGCTATCCTAATTGATTTTCTAAATACTTAATGGAAGTAACTTGACTCTATAATTGGTTTCCCATATAAATAGCTAAATCTTGTAAACGTGTCTCCTTATATCTGAACTGATTATTTTGATTAAATCCTAAGGGATAAGATGATCTAGGGTTCACTAAAGGTGGTTAAGGATTATTACAATTTTCAATCGGGTTTGATTGGCTTGCATTCCACTAATTTCTATCATTACTATTATTCCAACTAAAATTAAGGTGATTCCTCCAATCTACATAATAGATATTAGAATAGTGATTATTTTATCTTCTAGTTAAAATTCTAATTCTTAATCCCTTGAGGACTAGACTCACTGCCAAAATTCAAATCATGCTCATGCAAATGCATATGTGATCCTGAACCCAGACTAACTCCAATTGTCTAACTTCTTAGACATGACTACTACCTGAGTTGTCAAAATTGATAAAGTATCAAACTCATAGATAATTGCTACTCTCTTAGGATTTATCTTATCAGAAAGAAACTATAAATTATTCATTTCCATCTCCTCTATCAAGACAAAAGCTTCTTCAAAAGGCTTTAACATCAAAGAATCTCTAGCTGCAGCAATAAATATTGTCTTATGAGATTCTATAAGCCCATTGTAAAAAGTTTGAATAACCAACCAATCAGGCAAAGCATGATGAGGGCACTTTCTAAGAATCTCCTTAAATCTTTCCCAACTCTCATAGATTGACTCTCCTTCAAACTAGCAATAGAATATAATTTCATTCCTAAGATTAGTAATTATTTAAGGGGGAAAATAATTTGCATTGACGTTATGTGCCAACTTATTACAAGTGGTTAAGGAGCCTAAGGGAAAGGCATTTAACCATATCATAGCTTTATCACTTAGAGAAAATAGAAAAAAGTGAAGTCTAATAACATCATCGTTGACTCCATTATAGTTGAATGTTGCATAAATCTCTAAGGCACTAGCTAAGTGTAAGTTATGATCCTCAATAGGATTCCCCCAAACTGAGAGTTCTGAATGATTTAAATTATGGAAGGTTTTAGCACAAAGTTATTTGCTTAGATAGTAGGTTGGTTTATACTTTGATGAATTTCATCTACTATAGGATTTGCATACTCCCTAGAAGGTCAAGGATGGTCTTGATCAAGATTTGGTTTAGCCAATCCAAATAAAGTTTTTTTTTTAGTTTCATAAGGGCTCTTTCAATCTCTAAAGAAAACAACAAAGGAAACTTACTAACTCTACTATGCATACATCAATAATAAACAAAAATTGAATCATAATTAATAAAATAAATAAAAAAATTGTAAGATGTAAATAATCACTGATTCTTGATAAAAGAATAATGATATCCTAAGAAGATACAAGTAGAATTAAATATGCAGCATTTTTTGGTAATATAAAAAAATTATAAGAATGCATGATACTTCCCCATGTGCTGGTTGTTTGTATTGGTCTATACTTATGCGTATTAAAATATAAATCTCCACTAAAAAGGCAAGTGCACGTGTTGATCAAGTAATAAAAATTTTATGAGAAAGTTTCGATCCCACAAGGAACTGTTTTACTTTGGACAATAATTTTAGTATTGTCTACTTCATGCTAAAAAAATATCCTATGCAATGAAATTAGGGTTGTATGTTGTCTAGAATGACAATTATAGAAAAATAGTAAAAATACCATTAGATAAAGTATTTTGGACTAATGACAGTGAAATCTCCTAAGATTTTATAAGTAGACTCTCCAAAATTAGTTATGAATCAGAGCATATGAATACTTAGATCTTTGTCGAGCTTGTAAGGATGTAAAAAAACTTTTATGACCTTCCTACAGTTATTTTTTCTCTATATATGATAGAATACTGAATATCCTATTTCTAGGCATGTAAGTATTCCATTCTAAATCTCTTAATTATTCGAGTATTCCAACGTCGAGGTAATTTATCATACTAGATTTTAATTCTACACATTGCCACTACATTTATTAAATGAAGAGTGAGAGATATTACTAACAACCATTCATAATTTAAAGCACAAAAGTATACATTAGTAATTACTTAAGTTTTCATGACATTAGTCAAAAATTATATGTTTAATCAGACACAAAATAAAAATAGAATAACACAATTTCCATTACTTGCTCAAGAAAGTTAGTATATATAGAAAAGCGTAAGAAGATATCGCCTAGAATGAAGGATCCCAAATAGATAATACAGATGAACCCTTTGCAAGGTGAATCACTCGTTACAATTTCACTATCCACCAAATGTTTTTTTGCTCACTATAATATTTTCCAGCAACTCTAAAGTGTGTACCTTACTTTCCTCCGGCCTCTCCTCTAAGAATAATTCTTAGAACTTCAACACCCGTACAAACAAAAATTTAAAAACTATTTATTCTTATTACAAAAATAGCTCAAGTGCCATGGTGATCGATAAGGTGGCACCCTAGTGTTACAATAAACTAGCACCAAGGTGCTTCTTAAAGTTCTCTGGTATGGTGCTTGGCTAACAATACTATGGTGCTGATGGTTCAGGCGTTGCGACATTGGTTCAATACTTGTGATTTTTCCTCCATTTCCTAAGAAATTCCTGCAAAACATTAACTAAAGAAAAAAATATTCACTATATACTACTATAATAAAACATTATATAATTTTCTCTTAATAAGAAGCATGATTTATAAGTGAAGAAAAATCCAACCTGGTTAGTCAGTATTATTCTAGTAAAGAAGAGAAGTGATGAAATCCATGTCTTCATTGACTTAATAGATATAAAAAAATCCTATCCTAAAGATGAGTTTCCGCTTTCCATAACAAAAATCATGGTATACACTATATTATTCTCCTTTATGGATGGTTCATTTGGGTATAATCAAATAAAAATGGCACCTAAAGATAAGAAATTTATAACTATAAGAACACCAATAGAAGTTTATTTTTATAAAGTTATGCCTTTTAAACTAAAGAATGTAGGAGAAACATACCATCAGGCAATGATGAGAATCTTCGAGGAACTTATCCACCAACAAGTGAAATATTATATCAATGATTTTATTGTTTAAAGTCTCGAAGGAGAAAAATAGTTAAGTAATATGATAATTATTTTTGAAAGTTTAGGTCAATATAATCTAAAATGAATCCTCTAAAGTATGCCTTTGGCTTTACTTCTGTGCAGTTTCTCGATTTCATGGTTCGACATCATAGAATTGAAATAGATCCTTCTAAAAATAAAAGAAGTCTAGGAAATGCCACCGCCTAGAAGTCTAACTCAATTAAGATCCTTTCAAGGTAGATAGAATATCTCAGAAGGTTTATATCAAATTTATCTAGCAGAAGTCAACCATTTGTTGATTTATGAAAGAAAGATGTTCATTTTCAATGGGATGAAGGTTATCAGGAAGCTTTTGATAGTATTAAAGAATATTAGATGAAGCCTATATTGTTGGATACTCCTATCCCAGGGAAGCCATTAATCTTATATACAACAGCCTCTAGTGAATGTTTTGGCATATTATTAGCTCACTTTAATGAAGAAGGTAAAGATAATATGCTTTATTATAAAACTAGAAAGTTGTTGCCAACAGAAATGAATTATTCTCCAATTGAGAAGCATTATCTAGCCTTGATTTTTGCTACTCAAAATTTGAGATACTATATACTTTCTCATTAGGTAAACTTAATATCAAGAGTAAACACATTATT
The DNA here is from genome assembly GCA_019925795.1 of Dendrobium chrysotoxum. Classification (NCBI taxonomy): domain Eukaryota; kingdom Viridiplantae; phylum Streptophyta; class Magnoliopsida; order Asparagales; family Orchidaceae; genus Dendrobium; species Dendrobium chrysotoxum. Next base: position 27,567,282 of record CM034298.1, on the reverse strand, counting down.
GTACTTGATGACTCTTCCAAAATTATTAGGAAAATTAGCTTACTTTTAATGATCCAACTATAGTTTTATTTAATATTCAGTCATCTAAGTGCTACGAAAGGAAAAGTACTTGTTGATTTCCTAGCAACACACCTATTCAGTATAATATTCTAGTAGATGATAAATTACAAGATTAGAAAATTTTTGTTTTTTGAAATAAATGAAAATCTTAATAATTTTATTTTGCTTTTGTTTCATCTAGTAAAAAGGTAAAGGATCACTAGATATATCCCTAAAGAAAGCTTGGATCAACAATGTATAACCCAGATAAGGGGTTGATGTTCAACTCTTATCATTTATTAGAACCATGTATGAATAATCAATAAGAGTATGAGGCAATGATAATTGGCTTAGACTTGATAATTTTAATTGAAATTAAAGAAGTAAAAATATATGGAGATTCATAGCTTGTTATAAACCAAGTTATAAGTAAATATAGGGAGTTAAAACCAAGCTTGATTCAATATAATCAGTATATAATGAAGTTGTTAGAGTAGTTTCCAAATGTGACTTTATATAGAATGACACCTGGAGCAAATGCCATGGTGGATATCTTAGCAAATATCACTAAAGAATTAACTTGACTTGAAAAAGATTCTATTCTAAAGAAGTACAGGATCATATGGTCTTATCATTGATTGATATCGAATACATGATTTGGGGGGGGGGGGGTGGAGTAACTTAAGGAATTATGAAAATAATTTAGGGCTCTACAAATCCCTAAATAATACTTAGGTTTTCTTTTATATAAAAATTATAAAAACCCCATTGAATATACACAAGTATATGTGCCGAATCAAGTAATATAGTAATAGAATAGAGTATCAATCCCATGAGAAAAAATGTATACTTGTAAATACTAGTACTATCTACTACAATTACAATAGTTATCTTACTCAATAAAAATAAGTTTTGGTAGAGATTCACACTTAATTTAAAATAAAAAAAATTAAATGAAACACTATTTGGATAAAATGTTTCGGATTGATGGAATGTAAATACAATATGTTTTCTAATGATTCTCTTTTATATTGATGTTATTCAAGGCATATGATTCAATGACCACTCAGTCAAGCATGAAGAGAGAAATGACAGATTAAACCTTCCAACCTCAATACCACTTTAAACACTCATAATTTATCACCCTATAAAAATCTTAGAAGAGTAAATAAAGCACGTCATGTTAAAACCCTCTCATTATAATTCATCTCTATAAAATTGGTATATGTCAAGCACTATGCCTATGTATGCATCATACCAATCCAATATACCTTGTTGTGCCTACTTTCCTATTCTGAGGGTTTTATATTACTCCTGATATTAACTGCACATATGGTAACTATGTGCATTAAATGAAAACCTGCTATATTGAAAATATCATTAAATTATTAAAGAAGATAATTCATAAATACTCAAAATTCCATTTACACCATCAATTCAAAACTACAGAATTTTACCAAATATAAAGAACAAGTAGAGGAAACTCATTTTCATTAATTGCATAAAAGAAAGAAGGTATAGAAGAAAATATATCACCAAATGGGTTCAATGATCTCCTCTACACTCCTCCTTGAACTTATAGAATTGTTTCCACAAATATTGACCAAACACTTTTATGAAGTGGATATAGTGCTTCCTGAATTCCTTTTGTTATCACTCCTGAGAAAATTCCAGAGAACCAATATGGAGACTAAAATTAAGTAAGTAATTAAACTCCCTTACTAACATTACCAATGACCAGTTTATAGAAAAACATAAAAAATAGACTCTAGCACGGTGGCGCTCTAGACACTTACGTCGTGGTGCCCATAAAATGAACTAACACCGAAGCACTGAAGAATTTGCTCCTCTTGCTGATGTGGACCCACTATTTAATGAATCGATGCTTTGCTTTGATGGTCAATCATGTCCTAGTTTGTTAAAATTATAGAGTTGTGGTTCTACTGACGGTTGAGCACTACGGTGTTCAGATGAGACTCCCCTCGACTTGGAACCACTAGAAATTGGCATTGTGATGTTGTGTACAAAGAAATTGGGCTTTGCAGCGCTAATTTCTTTAACGTTGCAATGTTGTCAAATAGAGACTGGGCATTGCCATGTCTATATTGGGCTCTCCGTAGATGTTAATGATGGAAAGCATGACAGTATAATGTTTGATGCTGTGATGTTGTATGATACTTAAAATTTCATACCTTTGTTATATTTTTCCTACACAATACAACTAAAATAATATAGTTTCACTAACAATTTAACATATAAAACATAACATTTTTTACACTCAAGAAATTCTCCCTAGCTTAAACTCTTGCTTGTCCTTAAGAAAAAAAATTTGTAATTCTGATTAAGTGACAATATAAAAGTACCAAAATATAGGATAGTTCATCACTGTGTAAATTAGTTTAAATTAATAAGGTTATGCTTCTAGTTTGGAAAATTACTAATAATTAAACTAATCAATCATTCTAATTACAACCCAATTTGAAATTATAAGTTAAAGATTTAATCATTAACTTTTAATTATTAAAGTGAATAATTGAGTTTTAATGATTAGATATGGTGGTAGTTAAAATTATACTTTCACTAGTTCATCTCCCATCTTATCCTTTTTTAGTTTATGTATAAGATTGTATTTCCAATCTTACGCTTTCAGTGATACCAATTTTTTATTTTACTCATCCTTTTCTTTTGATTCTTTTCTTTTTTTTTTTTCTTTTGTGGAGTACATAATTAATGATTTTGAATATCAGCTTTTGCCTTAGACCTTCATATAGTATTAATGATTTTAACGTAAGGACTTGATGTGATTACTAATTCCATCATCAGGTTAACTATGATTTCAAATTTTAATCTACTCATATCTAATTTTTAATAGTAATTATTAATCTTACAATCTTTAAAAGTTAATTTCATAAAAGTATAGCTTACAAATATAAAATAGTGTAAGTTAGGAGGAAGAAGTGAACTTTCTCCTAATAGGTCTTAGAGATTTTAGTGAGATGGAAGTTTAAAAATTTTGAAATTTTAATCATTATGGCCTATTGGGGCATTATAGCGTTCGAAGATATGGTGTCATGAAACTCCCTTCTCCTCTCTCTAAGATTTTTTTTCTTGAACCAAATTAGGCAAAACTTAATCTAGAGGATAGGGTTGCCTCCCTAAAAGCATTAAGTTTATAGTCCTCAGCCAGACTGGATAAATAACTAGACTTAATATTGGGTTAATTGCCTCCCAAGTAGTGCTAAGTTTATAGTCTTCAGTTAGACTTACCCAAATTTTTCATTTGGCTAAGGGGATGATTGCTAGTGTTCAATTGGGTCCTATTGGTATCTCTTTCATTCTCCTTATGATTAACTTCAGTGCTACTAGTTAAGGATCCTATGGGCTACCTACTCATAAAAATTGCAAGCTAACTTAATTGAGTTTCTAATTGCATGACCACATTTTCTAGTGGTGTCTTTCTAGTTCCATACATATTGCCTTGATTAAATCCAGGAGGATAAGCTGGTCTTGGATTATTATTGGCATAATTTTGATTATTCTAATTTTCTCCTTAGTTATTTTGACTAGAATCTATTAATTTCCACCATTATTATTTGACCCACTAAAATTGGGGTCATTCCTCAAACCTGGATTATATATATTTGAATAGAGATTATTTTATCTTCTAATAAAATTTATATTTTCACCCCCTTGGATATCATTCTCTTCCATTAAGCTTTTATCATTAAAGGTGAATCAAAATTTAAGCTTAAAGTGCTCAACTTCTTTGATATTGCTACAGCTTGTGTAGTCAAAATGGATAAAGAATCATTTTCATAGACTCCTGCCATGCTTATAGCATTCACCCTATTAGCAGGCCATTAGAAATTATTTATTTCCATTTCCTCAATTAATTCATTAGCATCCTGAAAAAGTTTTGACATCAAAGAACCTTCAACTGCAACATCAATTATGGCTATAAGGGATCCTACCAATCCATTATAAAAAGTTTGAATTATATACCAATGAAGTATGGCCTAGTGAGGGCACTTTCTAAGCATCTCTTTGAACCTCTCCCAACTCTCAAAAATAGATTCTCCTTCTAAATGAGTAAAAGAAGTAATATCATTTCTATGTTTGGCAGTCTTAAAAGGTGGGAAATACTTTCCTAAAAATTTGTGGGCTAATTCATTCCATGTGGTAATAGAGCCTAGGGGTAAAGAATTTAACCAAATTTTTACCTTGTTTGTTAATGAAAATGGGAACAATCCAAGTGTAATGGCATCATCTAAAACAACATTATATTTAAATGTTACACAAATTTTTAAGAAATTTGCTAAATGTAGTTTACAATCTTTACTGGGAGTTCCAAAAAAATGAGAATTTTGTACCTTTTGAATGATTGCAAGTTTTAATTCAAAGGTATTAGCTTGCATGATAGGACTATTTAATTAGAAATTCCATCTACCATAGGGTTTGCAAAATACTTAAGAAGTCTAGAATGATCTAAGTCTTAAACAGAGTTATCCATTTTTAAAATCTTTTTAGTGGTTCTAATTTTAAAAAGGGTTCTCTTAATTTTTGAATCAAAATCTAACAATGGTTCCTTTCTATAGATTCTAAGCATACAAACATAATTGTGAAATTAGTAGAATAACATAAAAGAATAAAAAATATATAGTAGGACTAATTATGCAATTGATTCAACAATACAATAAATTTTATAAAAAAAAATAAATTCTTACCCAGCAATTGTGCCAAAACTTGATGAGGGCACTGGAGTAACCTAAAGAATTATAAAAATAGTTTAGGACTCTATCAATCCCTAAACAATGCCTAAATTTTTTTTGATATAAAAATTACAAAAACCCCATACATAAGTATACGTGCCGAATCAAGTAATATAGTGATAGAGTTGAGTATCGATCCCAAAGGGAAAAATATTTACTTACAAATACTAGTACTTTCTACTATAATTATAAAAATTATCCTTCTCAATAAAAATAAGTTTTGCTGGAGATTCAATCACTTTATTTAAAATCAAAAAAATTAAATGAAATACTATAAGGATAAAATATTTTGGATTGATGAAATGTAAATGTGATATATTTTCTAATGATTATCTTTTATGTTGATTCTATTCAGAGCATATCCATCATTGACCACTTAGTCGGGCATGAAGATACAAATCATTTGAATGATTTTAGGCCCATAAGTCTTTGTTCCTTTTTTAGCAAGCTCATCTCTAAAATTTTGATGGGGTACATAGCTCCTTTGCTTCCCCAACTTATTTCACCAAATCAAATTGGGTTTGTAAAGGGGAGATCTATCTCTGATAACATTTTACTTGCATAAGAATTGCTTCATGATCTTGATACCAAGGTGAGAGGGGGGAACATTATTCTTAAATTTGATGTTGCTAAAGCTTATGATAACATAAATTAGAGCTGTCTCTATAATATTCTTCAGTTATTTGCCTTCGACTTGGCTTATATTAAGCTCATTAGAAATTGCATTGAAGGCTACTACTTTTTTGTGATTGTCAATGGTAAAAGTAATAGTTTTTTTAAATCCATAAAGGGGTTGAGAAAAGGTAATTCAATTTCTCTAGCTCTTTCTGATTTAGCTGCTGAGTATATGTCTAGGGGAACTCTGGGTGGTTTTACTATCTCTCATTTAAGTTTTGCTGATGATATCATTTTATTTACTAGGTGTTTTTTGAACATGCCGCACATTCATATGAGGTAATACCTAAACCAGTTGTTAATATTATTATGCATATCGCTTATAATGTTGAATTAGAAGATTGCTTAGAAACACTCTAATAATTGTAATTTTAGATTAAAAGATGTTTGGAATGTTTTTTGAACTAAGAAACCAATTTCTTTGGTGTTTTTTATGTAATAGCACAAAAGTATCCCATGTTCCATTATTATTTTTATCTGGAGAGTTATACATAAGTATATTTCCACTAATGATAATCTTATGTCTAGAGGTTTTATTTTATGTTATAAATGCCAATGTTGAAATTATGCATCATGTCTTTATTTCTGTCCCTAATGCTGCCAAAGTGTGGATTTATTTTGATGATCTCTTTAATTTTAATCATTTCCATGGTTCTTCTAGCATTATTGATATGTTGAACCTTTGGTTTACCAATTCTAAAGGCCACATTAAGAATGATAACCCCTCACTTATTCTTTGGTTCTTATTGCTTGCTTATAATGATTCATTTTTAAAAATGTTCATATGAACCATTGGCATATTATTACTAAAATTAAAGATAATGAGCTTATTCTTTTTTCTGCTAACCTTTTGGCCATAAAAAAAATTAGGGGTTATTCTTCTATGGCTCAGAACATTTGCTTAATGTTGCATGCTAAAAAAACTTTTTATGAGCCTAAGTTGGTTTATTGGATTAGCCCAACCCACATAATTTTAAATTGAATACTGATGGTTCTGTTAAGAGCTCTAATTATGGATGCGGTGGTATTATCAGGGGCTCTTTGGGGAACACTATCATGGCTTATGTTATTCCCTTACATAAATGTTTTGCTATTTATGCGGTCCTCTTTACTATTTTATATGGCCTTAAGTTCTATTTGTCTTTAGGCATCTATGACATTTGGATTGAGACTAATGCAACTTATAGCCTCAATTATTTGAAGTATTTTGATAGTGTTGCATGTAGCTCAGATCTTTTTACCTTATTAGGGATATTAAGCACCTCTTGGTGTTGTTTAATTTTCATACTTCTCACATTTTCAGGGATGATAACTCTTGTGCTGATTAGTTAGACAATTATGGGTTTAAGCTTGATTATCATATGGATTTCACTTATACTAATCTCCCTACCCTCTTGAAAGGCCACATTAGATTAGATAAAATTGGTCTTTCTTATGTTAGATTGTAATTACGTTGTTTTGAGTGGTTGGCCTTATGGTGTTGCTTTTCTATTTCTTATTGCCTGGTATTATCTTTCTGGACCTTCATCTTTATGGTTGATGCACTTGGGGATGGATTTCTATACTAATTTTTTTATGTCCTGGGTTTTAGTTCTACTCTATTTATAATTTGGAATTGATTTTGGCCTTTCCTGGATCCTTCTAGCATGATTTTTACAGCTTTACTATGTCTCATTGCTAAGGGTGTGACTTTTTTCTTATTTTTTGGTTATCTCTATTAGGTTTTCCCTAAGTCAGGCTATTTTGGTTGGTCTATTTCTCGGAATGATTAGAACTCAGGGGTTATTGATTTAGTTTCCAATAATTTCTTATCTCCTCCTCTATTTGATTTTATTGGAAAGGTGAGTCTTTTGTATGGAATGTTGGTGTCTTAGCTCTTGTTTTTTCTCCTACTAGGTAGTTTGGAGGTGTTTGGCTATCTATCCTGTTGTTATTCAAGCATCTAACCTACTGCTCCTACTTTTACTTCTACACTAGTTCTAATTTTTGGTGCTTTCATGTGCATTACTAGTTAGCTGTGATTTATTTCTTAATAATATCTATTATGGTTTGTCTGAAGCATTGATATAGTGTTAGTGGTGTTTGGGCTTTCTTGTCCCTTTATAACTATATATGGTCTGATACTATCTCCACCTGATGCATCTCTTTGAGGTGGTTACACAAGTTTAGGATGGGATTTGAGTGGTAACTAGGTAGTCTTCATGATAGCCTTTTTGATACTATTCACCAGAGCTAGATTTGGCTTTCCACTTTCAGTCTATCCACAGTGGGCTTCCTTGTGTGGTTGATTAATTCTGGTTTTTCATTCAATTTTAGGCTTATGGGGGTAGTATTTTGGCAGATTTTTGCTGTTATGTTATGATTTTGGATTTTATTTTTACCTTATTTATCCTACCATCTTTGGATGTTAGTGTTTTGTTCATTTATCTTGGTCTGTTGATGGAATTTTGGATCCTTATATTACAATGTTAAAATCTAGGATCCCGAGCACTTCATTTTGATGGTGACAACTAATACTTACTAAATTTATATGCACTTCCTTAAGATTACAAATATTTACCTTTGTCTATGAGTACTAACATTTCAGGTCTGATACACACTACTCAAGGTTGCTGGAGACTCAAACTGGGTAGAATAGGATGTTGAAAATCTTGTAATTTTTATTTTCTTTATTTTTATTTTCTTGAGTCTGCCACAAAAACATGTATGTAAAAAGAGCAACCATGCACACACACAGGGGGAGATCTATTTTTATGTTAAAATTTTTTTTAAACTTATCGTACTGTATGATTTTCAATCATACTGTACGATGAATCATTAATACTCAGGCTAACGGCTATTTTCAGATGATTAGTTTTGTAACGTAATCATACTGTACGATGGTAAGCGTACTGTACCATCATACAGTACGATGAGGTTCAATTGAAAAACCCTAGCCGCCAGAATAAGTTCGGTAAGTTTATAATTTTGATTTTTTGAACTATTCATACTGTACGATCCAGATCGTACTGTACGATTAATTGAATATTTACCAAAATTATCTCCCATAATCAAGAAATAAACTTTGGTTTCTTAATTAAATTAGATCATACTGTATGATATTATATCGTACCGTACGATAGTCAGAGATGATTTCATTCATCCCTTTGATCATACCAGAAGAAACCAAGGTTTTTTATTCTATTCGTCTTGGACGATATTCATATCGTACTAGATGATAGCCTGAAATGAACTAATCGTACTGTATGAATAGTGCAGTACTGGATGATAGTTAGAGATGAATTTGCTCGTCCCAGGGATCGTCCCACAGATCATCCTGTACGAATAGTTAAAAATAACATGATCATCCTATATGATATATATATGTCATACAGTACGATATTTATAACATTTGAGAACTATTTATCTGTGCTCGTTCTGGATGAAGCTATATCTGAACTGATCGTACTGTATGATTACATATCATACTGTACAAACAGAGATGAAAAAGTTGAAATTTTTAGGATTTTCTAAAGCCTGATTTAAAAATCACTTTAATTTTTCAATTGAGAGTTATTGGTTTGTCTTCTTACTGTGAGAGGAATTGAGAGAGGAAGGGACTCTTAAGGGAGAAGTTTTCTTTGGAGAGATCTAGGGCATGTGAGAGGAAGGTGAAGGTGAGCTTGAGCGTGAGGGAGAAGGAGTGTGAGGGGATCACACGGTGGCTCCAAGCTAGCTGCATGCTTTGCTCCTCTTGTGGCTTTGGGGAGTCTTGGGAAAGTTCTCTAGGGAAGAGAGGCTTCAAGATTAACATCTTCAAGGTACTCTACCGTCTCTAGGAGGGAGAAAAAGGAGAAGGTCCGCTGCCGTCACCAGGAGGGTGACATAGCATTTGGTATTCCGCCACATCGAGGAAGGTGAATGAGAGTCTTGTAAAGGCTTCTTCGCCTTGTTGTGGGAGCAAAAGGAGAGTAAACTTTTAGTAGTGCAAATCCCAGAGTGGAGGACTTCGGGGAGTGGACGTAGGTCAAGTGACCGAACCACTATAAAAATCTCTGGTGTGCTTTTTTCATTTTTACTACTTTTTACTTTTTTCGTATTTTTTTTTACTGTTTTTAATTATTTGGTGAGAAGTTTGATTTTGATCTTGTATGGTGAAATCTACATTTGTGTCACCAATATTGTTTTTATGAATGAACTACTAGCTTCCGCATTCTACTTATTAAATTGTTATTTTATAAAACACAAAAAAAAAATTAGAACTCCTATTTAGGTTTAAATTTTTTAAAATACCAATTCACCCCCCTCTTGGCGCATCTCAAACTTTCTAGTGGTATCAGAGCGGGGTTTCAAAATAGTATTTAATAAAACCTAGAAACGTAAGATCCATGGCTCAATTTGGTAACCGTAACACTGCGGAGGGTTATTCTATAATCCGTCCACCTTTATTTGATAATATACCATTTGATTTCTGGAAATACGCATGTCTACATTTTTACAGTCTCTAGACTATCGCATGTGGATGTTGGTTCAAGAAGGTTATTCTGCACCATTTTGTATGTTGAATGGAGTTAAAATTGAATTAGCTTTTAATGAATGGAGCAATAAGGATAGAGAATTTGCACAGTTAAATGCTAAATGCTTAAATTATTTCTTTGGCACATTAAAATCAGAAGATTATATGCGAGTGTCTACCTGCACTACTGTTAAGGAAATTTGGGACAAACTGTGTATCACATACGAAGGAATTAATGACATCAAGCAATCTAGGATGAACATACTGCTACATGATTACAAACTATTCCACATGAAACTTAGTGAAACCATCTCTGAAATGTACACAAGATTCACCCAGATAGTGACATCCATGCATGCTTTAGGGAGAGAGTTGTCTAACTCAGAGAAAGTGAACAAAATATTGAGATGTTTGCCTAGTTCGTATGATGCAAAAATTACTGTAATAACTGAGTCGAAAGACCTAAATGTTTATTCAATTGACAACTTGCTTGGGTCACTCATTGCTTATGAGCAAGGAGTGAGTCAACGACAAAGTGATGCAGGTAAAAAGAAGAAGGAGCGAACGGTGGCCTTAAAAGCGAACAATTCTAAAAGTGATAGCTCTGCAGTGGAGGAAGATGACGACATAGCCTTGATGACTCGTCAGTTCAAGAATTTTTTGAAACAAAAGCAATGCCGACATCAAAGCAATTGGAACAAAGGTAAAAACTCAAAGAATACTAAAGTTGCATCTGACAAAATTTACTTTGAGTGTAGGAAACACGGTCATCTCCGAGCTGATTACCCCAACGTTAAGACTCAACAAACCAAAGAAAAGGGCGAGGAAAGGTCAAAGTTCAAAAAGGGCAAGTCTAAGACACAAAAAACATTTTGTGCCGACTCTACCTCAGAATCATCAGAAGAAGAAGCAGAGGAGGAGGTAATAAATTTATGTCTTATGGATAATGATAATCTTGATTAATCAGATCAAGATGAGGTATGTCAACTTTCTTATGATGAGCTATTGATTATTTCTGAAAAAATTCATGACTCTTATAGAAAGTTAAAGAAAATGCATGTTAGTCTTAACACAGAGTTTAGTACTTTACAAAAGGAGCATGCTAGTGTAGTTAAAGATTTTTCTGACTTGGATAGAGATCATATGTACCTGCTTGATTAATATGATGCATTAAACAAGAAGCATCTTGAGGTAACCATTACACACGATACCTTGAAATCATCATATGTTGAACTAGAGAATGCATTTAAGGAACTAGAAGAACATGCAGAGGAACTAGATAGAAGTGAGCATACATTGAGATTTGAATATGCAATCCTTAACCAAGAGAATAAATTTCTAAATGAAAAACTATATGCATTTGAAAAGAATAAAACACCCCCCACGTTTGTTGAGTTTTTTCAGCCTCCAACATGTAAACCATCTCATTCAAAACCAGCACAGTATGCATCATCCAAACCCAGAAATAGGCACTACCACCCCCGTAGATTAGTGAACCCATTTCCCGGTGTTAGGTGTTATTCTTGTGGCATGCTAGGTCACATAGCCTGCACGTGCATAATTCACCATAGGAGACATCTAGTCTGGAGACCTAATCTGTATTCATTACAGCATAATATGCATACATTTCATACATACAAGCATAAGGTGGAACCCAAACTCACTTGGGTTCCTAAAACTAACCTGTGATTGAAATTATAGGGATGCTCTCACAAAAGACCTAGTGATAGCATGTGGTACCTAGACAATGACTGCTCGAGACACATGACTGGAGACATGAAGCAGTTCGTGACACTGGAGGCCAGGTCAGGAGACAAGGTAACTTTGGGAGACAACACCACCAGAAAAGTAGGGGGCTCAGATATCATTGGAAACTCTAAGAATTTGGTAATTAAAAATGTACTTTTAGTTGATGGTTTAAAGCATAACCTTTTAAGTATTAGTCAACTATATGACAAGGGCTTTGACATTAAGTTCTTTCTAACAAATGTATGATTAGCTTAAATGGTACACTTGTGTTAGAAAGAAAATGCATAAATAATGTCTATATGTTAGACTTAAACTACATTGAAAACTCAAACTCTTTGTGTCTGAAAATAATAGCTGATGACTCCTGGCTATGGCATAGGAGACTATGCCATGCTAGTATGAAAACACTTAGGAACATCACTCAGAAAGACCTAGTCAGAGGCATACCTAAGTTAGACTTTACTAAGGACCATCTATGTGATGCCTGCCAACTAGGAAAATAAGTGAAATCATCATTTCATTCAATTAAGGATATCAGCACCACTAGGCCACTAGAAATTCTACACATGGACCTATTTGGACCTATTAGTACCGCTAGTCTAGGAGGAAAATCTTATGGATTTGTAATAGTGGATGACTACTCTAGGTTTACTTGGGTAAAATTTTTAGCACATAAGAGTGAGTCATTTAAAGAGTTTAGAACTTTCTCCACTTGGATTCAAAGAAAATTAGGATGTGAAATTAAGATAGTTTATAGTGATCACGGTGGAGAATTTGAGAATGATAAGTTTGAATCATTTTGCCTAGAGATTTGAAATATTCTTCTAGTCATCCTAAAGAACTGATCTTAGGAGACCCATCAGAAGGTGTAAAAACTAGGCATGGACTTAGGAAAGTGGTTAGTCATTCGACATTTATATCTATGATTGAACCCACAAATATAGATCAAGCCTTAGGAGATGAATTCTGGATCCTAGCAATATAAGAAGAGTTGAACCAATTCATTAGGAATGATGTATGGGAATTAGTCAAGAGACCTAAAGAACAAAGTGTGGTTTGAACTAAGTGGGTCTTTAAAAATAAGATGAATGACTCTGGCATAGTAGTGAGAAATAAGGCTAGATTAGTAGCAAAGGGTTACAACCAAATTAATAGAATAGATTTTGAGGAAACCTTTTCACCCATGGCCAGACTAGAAGCCATTAGAGTACTCTTAGCTTTTGTTTATTTCAAGGGTTTTAAATTATATCAAATAGATGTAAAGAGTGCTTTTCTAAATGGGGTAATCAAAGAGGATGTCTATGTTGAACAACCCCCAAGATTTGAAAACTCACAATTTCCAAATCATGTGTTTATGTTGAAAAAGGCACTATATAGACTAAAGCAAGCACCAAGAGCCTGGTATGAAAGACTTAGTACATTCCTACTAGATAGAGGTTTTGTTAAGGGTAGTGTGGACACCACCTTATTCTAAAAAAAGGTAGGAGATGAGATACTCATTGTTCAGATCTGTGTAGATGACAACTTGTTCGGGTCTTCAGATAAAATCTTATGTGTGAATTTTCAAAAATAAAGAGTGATGAGTTTGAAATGAGTATCAAGGGAGAACTTAATTACTTTCTTGAGTTTAGTGTAAGACAGATGGAAGGTGAAATATTGCTTAGCCAATCTAAGTACATCAAAGATATTCTTAAAAAGTATGAAATGGAAAATGCAAAGGCCATGAATACTCCCAGGAGTTTTAAAATTCAATTAAATAAAGATTCAAATGGAAAGTCAGTAGATCAGAAGAAGTATAGGGGAATAATTGGATCACTTCTCTATTTAACTACCAGTAAACCAGATATAATGTTTAGTGTTTATCTCTGTACTTGATTTTAAGCGGATCTAAAAGAATCCCACATGACTGATGTCAAAATAATTCTTAGATATCTACTGGGCACCCCAAACTTAGGAATTTGGTATCTTAGACACAGCACTACGTTTGAAATCTTAGGGTACTCAGATTCAGATTTTGCAGGATATAAGGTAGATAGAAAAAGTAACTCTGGTACCTGTCAATTCATTGGACAATCATTAGTTTCTTGGTCCAGTAGAAAACAAATTTTGGTAGCCCTCTCAACAACTGAAGTAGAATACATAGCGGTAGGAAGCTATGTTGCACAAGTCCTTTGGTTAAAATAATAACTTTTAGATCTTGGAGTACCTATAGGAACTATCCCAATAATGTGTGACAACACTAATGTAATTTGTATATCTAAATATCCAATTCAGCACTCACGAACAAAGCATATAGACATTTGACAACACTTCATAAGAGATCATGTAGCCAAAGGAGATATTGAACTGCACCACATTGCGACTCGAGATCAATTGACTGACATTTTTACAAAACTGTTAGCTTATGACACCTTTAGTTCCCTAAGAACAAAATTAGGTGTCATAGACATTCAAGCTTAACATAAAAAAAATAATTAAAAAAAAAGAAAGTGGGACTTTTCTGATCCTCTCACATTCACCTTGTTGCTGCCTAAACCTTGAATTTCTCTACAAATTGTACTGTACGATCCAATATTGTATTGTATGATTATCCCAAAAATACTCAAATCTCAGTCTACTCCATCCACAGTCCTGATCTATCTTATCTTGTACATATCATACTATACGAAGAACCACTCGTACTGTATGATACACATTATTGGTCATCGTACTGTACGAACACTACATCGTACGGTACGATCCATGTGCTAATATGGATTAGGATGAATTTAAACTGGTTGATACGAAAATAATTTCCCTTCGTACTGAAAGTACGAGATGCGCCAAGAGGGGGGGTGAATTGGTATTTTAAAAATTTAACCCTACACAAGAGTTCTAATTTTTTTGTATTTTCAAAACATAATTTAACGACTAACGTGCGGAAGCAAATATAACGTTCACAACTACGAAATTGACAGTTCAATTTTAGATTTTACACTACAATATTTAAATACCAATTTTTCACCAAGCAATTAAAACGCACAAATTTAAAGTATGAAAAGTAAAGTACGGTAAACAGGAAAAAACACACCAGAGATTTTTATAGTGGTTCGGTCACTTGACCTACGTCCACTCCCCGGAGTCCTCTACTCCGGGATTTGCACTAATAAAAGTTGACTCTCCTTTTGCCCCCACAGCAAGGCGGAGAAGCCTTTACAATACTCACTTTCACCTCCCTCAGTGCGGCGGAATACCAAACGCTATGTCACCCTCCTGGTGACGGCAGCGGACCTTCTCCTTTTTCTCCCTCCTGGAGATGGCAGAGTACCTTGGCGATGTTGATCTTGAAGTGATTCTTCCCTCGAGAACTTTCTTGAAGCTTCCAAAGCCACAAGAGGAGCAAAGCATGCAGCTATCTTGGAGCCACCATGTGACCCCCTCACACTACTTCTCCCTCACGCTCAAGCTCACCTTCACCTTCCTCTCTCAAGCTCTAGATCTCTCCAAAAACTTCTCTCTACGAATCCCCTTCTTCCTCCAAGCCTCTCACAGCAAAGGATTGATCAACCACTCTCTAAAGAAAAATATATGTTGTTTTTATATCAGGCTTCAGAAAACCCTAAAAGTTTCAACTTTTGCGTTTCTGTTCGTACAGTACGATCTATGATCGTACAGTACGATCAGTTCAATTACAGCTCCGTCCAGTACGAGTACAGACGAACAGGTATCGAAGTTTATTCATATCGTACAGTCCGATATATATATCGTACAGTACGATACTATTGATTCGTACTGTTCGTAAGGGATGAACTGTGGGATGAACCTCGGGACGAAAGAACTCGTCTCTGACAATCGTCCAGCACTCATTTAATCGTACAGTATGAATAGTGTTTTTTCATGATATCGTCCTGTACGATAGGAATATCGTCCAGGACGAATAATTCAAAAATTCTTGGGATCGTCTGGTACGATCGCTGGGACGAAGAAAATCATCTCTGGCAATCGTCCAGCACTCCACCAGTCGTACAGTACGATCAGTTCATTTCTTGATATCGTCCTGTACGATATGAATATCGTCCAGGACGAACAGAACAAAAAACCTTGGTTTCATCTAGTACGATCTCTGGGACGAATGAAATCGTCTCTGTCAGTCGTACAGTACGATATACGATCGTACAGTACGATCGACATATAAATTAAAAACCAACGTTTATTTCCTGATTAGGGAGATAATTTTGGCAAGTTTTAATTAATCGTACAGTAAGAATAGTATCGTACAGTACGATCAGTTCAGAAAATCAAATTTAAAAACTTACCAAACTTATTCTGGCGGCTAGGGTTTCACAATTACATATTATCGTACAGTACGATATGGATCGTACAGTACGATAAGTTTGTAAACTTAATCATTAGAAAATTAGCCGTTAGCCTGAGTATTTTAATTAATCGTACAGTACGATCCAAGATCGTACAGTACGATGTGTTTAAAAAAATTTTAATCATTTTAAAAGAAAAATCTCCCCCTGTGTGTGTGCATTGTTGCTCCTTTCACATGCATGCTTCTGTGGCAGACTCAAAAAGAAAAAATAAAGAAATAAAAATTACAGACTCTTCAACATCCTATTCTACCCAATTTGAGTCTCCAGCAATCTTTAGCAGTGTGCATCTGACTTGAAATGTTAGTCCTCATATACAAAGATTAAACATTTGTAATCTAACGGAAGTCTATATGTACTCAGTAAGTATTAGTTGTCACCATTAAAATTAAGTGCTCGGGATCCTAGATTTCAAGAATCTCCCCCTTTTTGATGGTGTCAAATAATATTTTCTGACGGACAGATGTTCTGACTTCTTTAACTCCCCCTCAGAAGAGTAGCTTATTAATTTTTAAATAGGAGGAGAAGAAACAAATTTTTTTTTTATTATAACATAAATAAAATAACAATATATAAAAAAAAAGTAGTGATAACATAAACAACCAATAACATTTAATAGTAAGTAAAAACATAATACAGAACACACATAAAAGTCTCCCCCTTTTGACAACACCAAAAAGGGAAGAAAAAAGAAAAAATAAGTACACTGATAACAAACAGAAAATAGAAACAACTACAACAACCTAAAAATCTGGATCCTGATCTGGAGGTGGTGGTGGAGGGTCGGGAAACAGCTGGTGGTACTGATGAAGGGAGGCGAACTGGTGATCGATCGATTGGAAGCGCTCCCTAAACCATTTCATATCCATGTCATGCTCCTGATGCTGCTGAGCAATGTGAGCATCCAACCGAGTCTCCAGACGATCAAGTCGTCGAATAATGTCGTCGTGAGGGTAGTCGGGAGGAGCAAGGCCAGGTGGTTGGATTGGTGGTGGCGGAGGTGCGTCAGCAGGAGCAGCAGCCTCCTCGTCATCAAACTCGGGATCGGCGGGAGCGACCCCCCGATGGAACAGGATACGAAAGGAGGCATCCGAGTAGAAGATAGGAAGGTGATCAGGAGGGAGTGGATAATGAAGCTGGTATTTTGCATCTAGAATGTAGCCTATGACATGCCCTAAGGCAAGGTTCAATTTATGACGGGCACCGGGATATCGGAAGGCAGACAAGATATGAATGTAGTCAAACACCATTTGGGCTTCATTGAATTTTGTGCCCGACATAATGAGATAGGTGACGACATACAGTAGGGGAGTAATATGGATGCGATCTCCAGCCTTAGGTATAATAGATGTGCGTAGGACATGCTGGATAACGCGGGCATTTTGATTTAAGGTTTGGACCAGTGGTAGGTGTTGATTTGAGGGGACACCTCTAAGGGTCATATTTACGGACGTCCAATCATAGTCGTGGGAGATCATGGATTGGGGACGAGGGCCGTCAGTGGACAACCCGATGTGCTCAGCAATGTCGTTGACGGTGATAACGACATTCTGTTTACAGACATAGGATGTGAAGGTAGTGTTTTCAAGGTCGACTCAGATATTTGCAAAAAACTCAAACAAGAGTTCAGAGTGAAACGGAGAAGTAAGAGTCAGAAGGAATTGAAGGCTAGTGGAGGCGAACAGATTCATCACCTCAAAATTTAGGGCGGCCTGATTGAGCATGCGGGAGGGAGTGAACTTTGCCTCCTTGATTTTGATATACGCTTTCTCGTCTGCAGTGGAGAGAAAACGATCATCGAAGCGCCGAGAGGAGGAAGAACTCCCGACAATCATGCGACCGTGCTTACTGGACCCAGACATTTTGGAAGAAAGGATTGGATAAATGAGGAAATTCAGAGGGATTGAAGGTGAGGATAAATAGCTGAGAATCCCTCCCATTTTATAGACTTTGGGGGATATCGTACAGTACGATTGAGAATCGTACAGTACGATATGCGCAATAATATCATCTGGACGACTTTTCAGAAAAGTGAGTGAAATCGTATAGTACGATCAGTATCGTACTGTACGAACGTGAGTGTAAGGCGTTCGTCCCAATGAGTCGTCTGAACGACTTTTGACCAAAAGTGTTCGTATAGTACGAACAGGTGTTCGTACAGTATGATAGGCAATAATTTTCATACCGGCCGATTTAAATTCATCCTAATCCGTTTGACACGTGGATCGTACCGTACGATTGATATGTTCGTATAGTACGATGACCAATAATTACTATCGTACAGTACGAGTGGTGAATCGTACAGTACGATGGGTATAAGACATGAAAGATCTGGATCGTGAATGGGAATGGACGGCTGAGATTGGAGTGATTGGAACCTGATCATACAGTACGATAGTGTATCGTACAGTACGATTGTCAGAGAAGATCAAGGTTTGTGAGCAACATGGGAAGAGGATCAGGAATCCAATTTTTTTTGTTTTTTTTTTCTTTTGTTTTTTTTTTTAATTTGAACAAAACACAAATCAACCACAAAATTTCTTTTTTTTTTTGCTTTTTTTTTTGTTACATTAGGCGTGAATGTCTATGACACCTAATTTGGTTCGTAGAGTGCTAAATGTGTCATAGCCTAATGGTTTTGTGAAAATGTCCGCCAATTGATCTTCAGTAGTAACGTGGTGCAGTTCAATATCTCCTTTGGCTACATAATCTCTAATGAAATGATGTCTAATGTCTATATGTTTGGTTCGTGAGTGTTGAATTGGATTTTTGGATATACAAATTGCGCTAGTATTGTCACACATGATCGGAATCGTTCCTACAGGTAGTCCTAGATCTACAAGCTGTTGTTTTAACCACAACACTTGTGCAACACAGCTACCTACCGCTATATATTCCGCTTCGACGGTGGATAGGGCTACTGAATTTTGTTTCCTACTGGACTATGAAACTAATGATTGTCCAATGAATTGACAAGTGCCAGAAGTGCTTTTTCTATCTACCTTACAACCTGCAAAGTCTGAATCGGAGTATCCTAATATTTCAAAAGAAGTGCTGTGTCTAGGATACCAAATTCCTAAGTTCGGGGTGCCTAGAAGATATCTGAGAATTCTTTTGACAGCAGTCATGTGAGATTCTTTCGGGTCAGCTTGAAAACGGGCACAGAGACACACACTAAACATTATGTCTGGTCTACTGGCAGTCAGATAGAGAAGCGATCCAATTATTCCTCTATACCTCTTTTGATCTACAGACTTCCCACTGGGATCTTTATCCAATTGAATATTAGAGCTCATGGGTGTATTCATAGCCTTAGCATTGTCCATTTCATATTTTTTCAAAATATCATTGACGTACTTAGACTGGCTAAGAAACGTTCCACCTTCCGTTTGTTTTACACTAAATCCAAGGAAGTAACTAAGTTCACCCATCATGCTCATTTCAAACTCGTCGCTCATTATTTTTGAAAATTCATTACATAGGTTTTTCTCCGTCGATCCGAACAATATGTCATCTACATAAATCTGAACAATGAGTACTTCAACTCCTACCTTCTTCAAGAATAAGGTGGTGTCCACACTACCCTTTACAAAGCCTCTATCTAGTAGGAACGTACTAAGTCTTTCATACCAGGCTCTAGGTGCTTGTTTTAACCCGTATAGTGCCTTTTTTGTTTGAACACGTGGTTTGGAAATTGTGAGTTTTCAAACCCCGGAGGTTGCTCCACATACACATCTTCCTTGATTACTCCATTCAGGAAGGCACTCTTTACATCCATTTGATACAGCTTAAAATCCCTAAAACAAGCAAAAGCTAACAGTACCCTGATGGCTTCTAGTCTAGCTACTGGAGCAAAGGTTTCTTCAAAATCTATTCCTTCAATTTGGTTATACCCCTTCGCTACTAGCCTAGCCTTTTTTCTTACTACTATTCCTGAGTCATTCATCTTATTTTTAAAGATCGACTTAGTTCCAACCACACTTTGCTCTTTAGGCCTTTTGACTAACTCCCATACATCATTTCTAACGAATTGGTTCAACTCTTCTTGCATTGCTAGGATCCAAAATTCATCTCCTAAGGCTTGATCTATACTCGTGGGTTCAATCATAGATATGAATGCAGAATGGCTAACCTCTTTCCTAAGTCCATGCCTAGTTTTTACCCCTTCTGATGGGTCTCCTAAGATCAGCTCTCTAGGATGACTAGAAGAAAATTTCCAATCCTTAGGCAGATGTTCCTGAGGTTCCGCTCTAGTCTCTATGGTAATGGTTTCTACTCCCCGTATAACCTCAACTTCTTCTTCTTCATGATTAGGTTCAGATGTCTTATTGGATTCATCAAATACTACATGAGTGGACTCTTCTACTACTAGGGTTCTCTTATTGAATATTCTATAGGCTTTACCTACAGATGAGTAGCCTAGGAAAACCCCTTCATCAGATTTAGGATCGAACTTTCCTAAGGGTGACTTGCCATTGATTAGGATGAAGCATTTGCACCCGAAAACGTGTAAGTGGGAAAGATTGGGTGTCCTACCCTTAAGCAACTCATAGGGTGTCTTATTAAGTTTGGATCTAGCATTTACCCTATTTAATATATAGCATGCGATATTTACTGCTTCTTCCCAAAAGTAACTAGGGAGAGTGTATTCAGCTAACATAGCCCTAGCAGCTTCAACTAACGTTCTATTCTTTCTTTCTGCTATTCCATTTTGCTGAGGAGTTCTAGGGGCAGAGAAATTATGTTCTATTCCAACCTCTTTACAAAACGATTCAAACTTATCATTCTCAAATTCCCCACCGTGATCACTATGAATTGTTGAAATTACACATCCTAATTTCCTTTGAATCCAAGTGGAGAAAACTCTAAATTCTTCAAATGACTCACTCTTATGAGCTAGGAATTTCACCCAAGTAAACCTAGAGTAGTCATCTACTATTACAAACCCATACAACTTCCCTCCTAGGCTGGCTGTACTAACAGGTCCAAACAGGACCATGTGGAGAGTTTCTAGTGGCCTAGTGGTGCTGATATCCTTGATTGCATGAAATGAAGATTTAACTTGTTTTCCTAATTGGCAAGCATCACAAAGATGGTCCTTAGTAAAGTCTAACTTTGGTATGCCTCTAACTAAGTCTTTCTGAGTGATGTTCCTAAGTGTTTTCATACTAGCATGGCATAGTCTCCTATGCCATAGCCAAGAGTCATCTGCTATTATTTTTAGACACAAGGAATTTGAGGTTTCAATTCAGTTCAAGTCTAACATGTAAACATTGTTTATACATTTTCCTTCTAACACAAGTGAATCATTTAAACTAATCATGCATTTGTTAGACAAAAATTTTATATCAAAACCCTTGTCACATAGTTGACTTATACTTAAAAGATTGTGCTTTAAACCATCCACTAAAAGTACATTCTCAATAATTAAATTTTTAGTATTTCCAATGTTACCTGAGCCCACCACTTTTCTGGTGGTGTTGTCTCCCAAGGTTACCTTGCCTCCTGACCTGGCCTCCAGTGTCACGAACTGCTTCATGTCTCCAGTCATGTGTCTTGAGCAGCCACTGTCCAGGTACCTTATGCTCTCACTAGGTCTTTTGTGAGAGCATCCTTACAATGTCAATCATGGATTAGCTTTGGGAACCCAAGTGAGTTTGGGTTCCACATCATGCTTATATGAATGAAATGTATGAATGTTATGCTGTGATGATTGCGATTTTGGTCTCCACACTAGATGTGTCCTATAGTGAATTGAGCACGTGCGAGCTATGTGACCTAGCATGCCACAAGAATAACATGTAACACCTGGAAATGGGTTCACTAATCTACGAGGGTGGTAGTGCCTACTTCTGGGTTTGGATGATGCATGCCGTGCTAGTTTTGAATGAGATGATTCACATGGTGGAGGCTGAAAGAATTCAGTAAACGTTGGAGGTTTTTTGTTATTCTCGTATGCATGAAGTTTTTCATTTAAGAATTTGTTCTCCTGGTTAAGACTAGCATATTTGAATCTCAATGCATGCTCGCTACTACTAAGTTCTCCTGATAGTTCTTCTCGTTCCTTAAATGCATTATCTAATTCAACATGTGATGATTTCAAGGTTTCGTGTGCAGTGGTTAACTCAATATGCTTCTTGTTTAATGCATCGTATTCATCAAGCAATGACATATGATCTCTATCTAAGTCAGAAAATTTTTTTACTACACTAGCATGTTCCTTTTGTAAAGTACTAAACTCAGTATTAAGACTAACATGCTTTTTCTTCAATTTTCTATACGAGTCATGGATTTTTTCAGAAATAACAAGCAGTTCATCGTAAGACAGTTGACATACCTCATCTTGATCTGAGTGATCAAGATTATCATTAGTCATAAGACACAGATTTGTTACCTCCTCCTCTGCTTCTTCTTCTAATGATTCTGAGGCAGAGTCGACCCAAAATGCTTTCTGAGTCTTAAACTTGCCCTTCTTGAACTTTGATCTTTCCTCACCCTTCTCCTTGGTTTGATGAGTTTTGATGTTGGGGCAATCAGCTCGGAGATGACCGGGTTTCCTGCACTCAAAGCAAATTGTTTCAGATGCAACCTTAGTATACTTTGAGTTCTTATCTTTGTTCCAATTGCTTTGATGATGGCGCTGCTTTCTTTTCAGAAAATTTTTAAACTGACGAGTCATTAAAGCTATGTCGTCATCTTCCTCCGTTGCTGAGCTGTCACTTTCAGAATTATTTGCTTTTAAAGCCACTGCTCGCTCCTTTTTCTTTTCACCTGCATCACTTTATCGTTGACTCACTCCTTGCTCGTAGGCAATGAGTGACCCAAGCAAATTGTCAATAGAATAAACATTTAGGTCTTTTGACTCAGTTATTGCAGTGATTTTAGCATCGTATGAGCTAGGCAAATATCACAGTATTTTGTTTACTTTTTTCGAGTTAGATAACTCTCTTCCTAAAGCATGCAGTGATGTTAGAATCTGGGTGAATCGAGTGTACATGTCAGATATAGTTTCACTAGGTTTCATGCGGAATAGTTCGTAATCATGTAGCAGTATGTTCAACCTAGATCATTTGACCTCACTAGTTCCTTCGTACGTGATACACAGTTTGTCCCAAATTTGTTTACCAGTAGTACAAGTTGATACTCGCATATAGTCTTCTGATTTTAATGCGCAAAAGAAACAGTTTAGACATTTAGCATTTAGTTGTGCAAATTCTCTATCCTCAATGCTCCATTCATTAAATGACAGTTCAGTTTTAACTCCATTCAACATACGAAATGGTGGAGAATAACCTTCTTGGACTAACATCCACATGCGATAGTCCAAAGACTGTAAAAATGTAGACATGCGTATTTTCCAAAAATCAAACGGTTTGTTGTCAAATAAAGGTGGACGAGTTATGGAATAACCCTCCGTAGTGTTACGGTTACCAAATTGAGCCATGGATCTTACGTTTCTAGGTTTTCTAAAACACTATTTTGAAACCCCGCTCTGATACCACTTGAAAGTACGAGATGCGCCAAGAGGGGGGGTGAATTGGTATTTTAAAAATTTAACCCTACACAAGAGTTCTAATTTTTTTGTATTTTCAAAACATAATTTAACGACTAACGTGCGGAAGCAAATATAACATTCACAACTACGAAATCGACAGTTCAATTTTGGATTTTACACTACAATATTTAAATACCGATTTTTCACCAAGCAATTAAAACACACAAATTTAAAGCATGAAAAGTAAAGTACGGCAAACAGGAAAAAACACACCAGAGATTTTTATAGTGGTTCGGTCACTTGACCTACGACCACTCCCTGGAGTCCTCTACTCCGGGATTTGCACTAATAAAAGTTGACTCTCCTTTTGCCCCCACAGCAAGGCGGAGAAGTCTTTACAATACTCACTTTCACCTCCCTCGGTGCGGCGGAATACCAAACGCTATGTCACCCTCCTGGTGACGGCAGCGGACCTTCTCCTTTATCTCCCTCCTGGAGATGGCAGAGTACCTTGGCGATGTTGATCTTGAAGTGATTCTTCCCACGAGAACTTTCTTGAAGCTTCCAAAGCCACAAGAGGAGCAAAGCATGCAGCTAGCTTGGAGCCACCGTGTGATCCCCTCACACTACTTCTCTGTCACGCTCAAGCTCACCTTCACCTTCCTCTCTCAAGCTCTAGATCTCTCCAAAAACTTCTCTCTACGAATCCCCTTCTTCCTCCAAGCCTCTCACAGCAAAGGATTGATCAACCACTCTCTAAAGAAAATATATGTTGTTTTTATATCAGGCTTCAGAAAACCCTAAAAGTTTTAACTTTTGCGTTTCTGTTTGTACAGTACGATCTATGATCGTACAGTACGATCAGTTCAATTACAACTCCGTCCAGTACGAGTACAGACGAACAGGTATCGAAGTTTATTCATATCGTACAGTACGATATGTATATCGTACAGTACGATACTATTGATTCGTACTGTTCGTACGGGACGAACTGTGGGACGAACCTCGGGACGAAAGAACTCGTCTCTGACAATCGTCCAGCACTCATTTAATCGTACAGTATGAATAGTGTTTTTTTATGATATCGTCCTGTACGATAGGAATATCGTCCAGGACGAATAGTTCAAAAATTCTTGGGATCGTCTGGTACGATCGCTGGGATGAAGAAAGTTGTCTCTGGCAATCGTCCAGCACTCCACCAGTCGTACAGTACGATCAGTTCATTTCTTGATATCATCCTGTACGATATGAATATCGTCCAGGACGAACAGAACAAAAAACCTTGGTTTCGTCTGGTACGATCTCTGGGACAAATAAAATCGTCTCTGTCAGTCGTACAATACGATATACGATCGTACAGTACGATCGACATATAAATTAGAAACCAACGTTTATTTCCTGATTAGGGAGATAATTTTGACAAGTTTTAATTAATCGTACAGTACGAATAGTATCATACAGTACGATCAGTTCAGAAAATCAAATTTAAAAACTTACCAAACTTATTCTGGCAGCTAGGGTTTCACAATTACATATTATCGTACAGTACGATATGGATCGTACAGTACGATAAGTTTGTAAACTTAATCATTAGAAAATTAGCAGTTAGCCTGAGTATTTTAATTAATCGTACAGTACGATCCAAGATCGTACAGTACGATGTGTTTAAAAAAATTTTAATCATTTTAAAAGAAAAATCTCCCCCTGTGTGTGTGCATTGTTGCTCCTTTCACATGCATGCTTCTGTGGCAGACTCAAAAAGAAAAAATAAAGAAATAAAAATTACAGACACTTCAACATCCTATTCTACCCAATTTGAGTCTCCAGCAATCTTTAGCAGTGTGCATCTGACCTGAAATGTTAGTCCTCATATACAAAGATTAAACATTTGTAATCTAACGGAAGTCTATATGTACTCAGTAAGTATTAGTTGTCACCATCAAAATTAAGTGCTCGGGATCCTGGATTTCAACACGTACTGTACGAACACCTGTTCATACTCTACAATTAATTTTGTTAAAAGTCGTTCAGATGACTTCTTAGGACGAACGCCTCTCACTCACATTCGTCCAGTACGATTCTGATCGTACTGTACGATTTGACTCTCTTTTTTCTAAAAAGTCATCCAGATGAAATAATTACACATATCGTACTATAAGATCCTCAATCGTACTATATGATACTTCCAAAATTCTATAAATTTGAGGCATTCTCTAGTTAAGATCACTCATTCCTCTTCTAATTCCTCACTTTCTCCATCCACTTCCTTAATAATGTCTGGTGGAAGCAAGCGAGGCTGAATGATCATGGGGAGCTCTTCCTCCTCTCGGCGGTTCGACGACCACTTTCTCTCCGCTACTGACGAGAAAGCATACAATAAATTAAAAGGAGCCAAAATCACCCCGTCTCGCATGTTGAATCAAGCAGCCTTGAACTTCGAGGTGATGAACCTTTTCACCTCCACCACTCTTCAATTTCTGTTGACTCTCACGTTTCCCTTCCACTCAGAACTACTTTTGAATTTCTTGTAAATCTGAAAATTGATCTAGAGTGCACCACTTTTACTTCTTATGTCTACAAGAAGCATGTCGTTATCACTATTAACGACATATCTGAACACATTGGCCTATCCACTGAAGGCCTTCATCCCCAATCTATGCTAAAAAATGATTATGATTGGACCTCAGTTAACATGACCCTTAGAAATGTCCCATCCAATCAACACCTGCCCCTTATCCAAACCCTGAATCAAAATGCACGCGTTATCCAGCATGTTCTTCGCACGTCTATAATACCCAAAGCTGGAGACCGCATCCACATTACTCCACTGCTTTCTATGGTCACTTACCTAATAATGTCGGGCACCAAATTTAATGAAGCCCAAATGATTTTTTATTATATCCATAATCTATCTACTTTCCGATATCCAAGTTCCCACAGAAAACTAAACCTTGCTTTAGGACATGTCGTAGGCTACATCTTAGATGCTAAATATCAACTTCATTATCCTCTACCTTCAGATCATCTCCCTATCTTCTATTCAGATGCCTCTTTTCAGATCTTATTCCATCAGGGGCCGCTCACACTGATCCCAATTTTGATGAAGAAGAGGCTACTGCTCCTGCCAACGCACCTCCACCACCACTAATACACCCGCCTGGACCTGCCTATCATGCCTACCCTCACAATGACATCATTCAACACCTTGATCGATTGGAGACTAGGCTAGACTCCCACATTGCTCAACATTATCAATAAAATGAAAGTGATATGAAATGGTTTGGGGAGCGCTTCACCTCCATCGATCACCAGTTCATGTCCCTCCATCAGTACTTTCAACTGGTTCCATGACCTTTACCACCACCTCCGGATCAAGATCCCGAATTTTGAATATTTTAATTTGTGTTGTATTTTTCTTTTTTAAGTTTCTTGTCTTTGTAGTTACTCTTTCTTCTTATTTGTACTTTTTGTTCTTCTTTTTTGGTGCTGTCAAAAGGGGGAGATATTTCTCTGTTATTCTATCTTTACTATTAATGGCATCAGTTATCTATATGTTGCTATTATGTTTACTCTATTTGTTATAAATAAATAAAAAAGTTTTTTCTCCTCTTATTTTAAAAATAAATTGTCCATCTAAGGGGGAGCTAAGGAAGACATAACAATTGTGGCCATCAAAAAATATTATTTGACACCATCAAAATAGGAGAGATTGTTAAAATCTAGGATCCCGAGCACTTAATTTTGATGGTGACAACTAATACTTACTGAATTTATATGGACTTCCGTAAGATTATAAATGTTTACCTTTGTCTATGAGCACTAACATTTCAGGTCAGATACACACTGCTCGAGATTGCTAGAGACTCAAACAGGGTAGAATAGGATGTTAAAAATATTGTAATTTTTATTTTCTTTATTTTTATTTTCTTGAGTCTGCCACAAAAGTATATATGTAAAAGGAGCAACCATGCACACACATAGGGGGAGATTTATTTTCATATTAAATTTTTTTTTAAACTTATCGTACTGTACGATTTTTAATTGTACTATACGATGAATCATTAATACTCAGGCTAACGGTCATTTCCAGATGATTAGTTTTGTAACCTAATCGCACTGTACGATGGTAATCATACTGTATGATGAGGTTCAATTGAAAAGCCCTAGCTGCTAGAATAAGTTAGTAAGTTTATAATTTTGATTTTTTGAACTATTTGTACTATACAATCCAGATCGTACTGTATGATTAATTAAATACTTACCAAAATTATCTCCCATAATCAGGAAATAAACTTTGGTTTCTTAATTAAATTAGATTGTATGATACGATATTATATCATACCGTATGATAGTCAGAGATGATTTCATTCGTCCCTTTGATCATACCAGACGAAACCAAGGTTTCTTATTATATTCGTCCTGGATGATATTCATATTGTACTGGATGATAGCCTGAAATGAACTAATCATACTGTACGAATAGTGCAGTACTGGATGATAGTCAGAGACAAATTTGCTCATCCTAGGGATCATCCTGTACGAACAGTTGAAAATAACATGATCGTCCTGTACGATATACATATCGTATAGTATGATATTTATAACATTTGAGAACTATTTGTCTGTGCTCGTAGTGGACGAAGATGTATTTGAACTGATCGTACTGTACGATTATATATTGTACTGTATGAACAGAGATGAAAAAGTTGAAATTTTTAGGATTTTATGAAGCCTAATTTTAAAAAAACTTTAATTTTTCAATTGAGAATTGTTGGTCTGTCTTCTTGCTGTGAGAGGCATTGAGAGAGGAAGGGACTCTTGAGGGAGAAGTTTTCTTTGGAGAGATCTAAGGCTTATGAGAGGAAGGTGAAGGTGAGCTTGAGCATGAGGGAGAAGGAGTGTGAGGGGATCACACGGTGGCTCCAAGCTAGCTGCATGCTTTGCTCCTCCTATGGCTTTGGGGAGTCTTGGGAAACTTCTCTAGGGAAGAGAGGCTTCAAGATTAACATCGTCAAGGTACTCTGCCGTCTCCAGGAGGGAGAAAAAGGAGAAGGTCGCTGCCGTCACCAGGAGGGTGACATAGCATTTGGTATTCCGCCACACCAGGGAAGGTGAAAGTGAGTCTTGTAAAGGCTTCTTCGCCTTACTGTGGGAGCAAAAGGAGAGTCAATTTTTAGTAGTGCAAATCCCGGAGTGGAGGACTCCGGGGAGTAAACATAGGTCAAGTGACCGATCTACTATAAAAATCTCTGGTGTGCTTTTTCCATTTTTACTGCTTTTTACTTTTCATGCATTTTATTTAGTGTTTTTAATTATTTTGTGAGAAGTTTGATTTTGATCTTGTATGGTGAAATCTGTAATTGTGTCACCAATATCGTTGTTGTGAACGAACTACTAGCTTCCACATTCTACTTATTAAATTATTATTTTAAAAAACACAAAAAAAAAATTACAACTCCTGTTTAGGTTTAAATTTTTTAAAATTCCAATTAACCCCCACCCCCCCCCCCTCTTGGCGCATCTCAGACTTTCATATAATTATTTTGGCTTCTGATTTTTGTTAACCCATACTATCTCTGGTTTGTTGTTCTTAGCCTATGTAATTATGAGTTTTATTGTTCTAATTTACTGGTTGGTTGTGCTTAGAATATTGTTAAAAGTTTCTTTGGTTGGTTTATTTTTTTCCTACTGGAACCTTGATGGTTCTCCTTTGTTGATTCTATTGGTAGCAAGTTCTATCCTTGGGTTTCTACTTCCTAGTTGGTTGGTCAATTTGATAGGCTTGTCTTGCTTTTTCTCTGTTCCCTGGTTTGGGGTTATTGGTGTTGTTTGTTGGGTTCTATTGGGTTTTGAATTGGCTCTGCTAGGTTTCTATTGGTAATGGTTGGTTCCTTTTATTTCATTGGGAGCTATACTAGTTGTGTTGGCTGGTTGTGGTGGTTGGCCTTTCTCCTCTTGTTTCTATGTTGGATGTTATTATCATTTGGAGAAGTTATTTGGTTTCTTCCTAATATTTCTATTTATTATATCATCATATCAATATGTCTTATATTTTGAATACTTCTATTAATAATGTTTTGTTTTATAGGTTAACTATAAGGTTATTTATTATATCATTATCTTAAGATGTCTTATATTTTGAATACTTCCATTATTAATGTTTTGGTTTACAAGTTAACTCAATGGATTCAAAAGTTTCTCAATCTATTATTTCTTTAACCAATTTTGTAGGCTCACCTACTTTATCCTATTGTGCTGTAAGATTAATTTAAGGAAAGTGTGGAAGAAGCCTAGGTTTTTTTTTCTTTTTGCTAGAGAATAGTGTTAAGTTTTTGCAATGGCTCTCCTCTTTTTGTATGTTAGCTCCTATCCACCCTATATTTTTTATAGGTTTTTGGTTGCTTGTATTTAGACGGGATTTTTGGCTCTAGGCTTCTCTTTCTTTTGGATGTAGCTCTTAGGAGCATTAGTGACTACTAATCCATTTTAAAGATTTGTAATTTTGATTTTTATTAAC
This sequence comes from Dendrobium chrysotoxum, assembly GCA_019925795.1. NCBI lineage: Eukaryota > Viridiplantae > Streptophyta > Magnoliopsida > Asparagales > Orchidaceae > Dendrobium > Dendrobium chrysotoxum. The sequence continues at coordinate 27,537,188 of CM034298.1, read as the reverse complement.
ATGTAGGCCCCTCCGAGGGTTTTATCCCAAAAAAAATCAATAAAAGAAAACCTAGAGCCAAAAATCTCCATTTGTAAACTCTAATTTCAATTTTCAACCCTAATTTCATCCCACTTAGACGGGATTTTTGGCTCTAGGTTTTCTTTTCTTTTTAATTTAGCTCTTATAAGCATTAGCTAGCTTTAAATCACTTTTAAGGACTTATAATTTTTATTTTAATTTAATACGTACGACTCTGTGTGGATTTTAATTAAAAAAAATTGTAATAATTCCTAATTAAATAAATAAAATTTTAAAAAAGATAACGTAAATTACAAAATTCTTTTCATTAAGTGCACAACATGAGAAAAATAAAATCACTATCCCAAATTTAATAAAAACCCTGAATTTATCCTTTAAATATTAAACAATAAAATAACTTAATAAACCATTAAAAATTAAATAAAAATCAGTTAGACCCAAATTTTTATGAGTGCAATATTTAGTCTTCTTTGACCTATTGGTATAGTTTCATGACCATTGTGGACCTCCGAAATGACACAAGAACCGCCGCCCCGTGAGGGGAGACTGTATTTGGCCAATAGGAGGGCATATTATATCACACATACGATTAACCATTGAGGATAGTGGCTCTCGCTAGCACACCCCGATGGGTAACAATATATGTGACCTTATCATCACAACGGGTTTCCCTTACCTGATACATCAGCTCGAGTGGGGTTTATTTTAAAGTGGGATTCAGTTTCCCACAGGTGCAAGCCCCCGTGGTTAATTACATCTCAAGCCGGGGCCTGAGAAAACTCTCAATTAAGGATTCTATATTATACTCTCAAATGGGATCGGCACATAAGGCGAAGACTAGGAAATCCTACTCGAAGGGGAAGAAAAATTCAACTAGGCTTAGTCAACATGCACGGCTCAGATCAGCATCCGGAAGGACTAAGGTAGTGAGAAGAAATTGGAGAAAAGAAAATCATGCACTCAAAACATGCAGGAGAGAAAGATGGAGGTGGCGTCATCTGTGTAACACAGATTGGTAGGGTTTATAGTCTCTGGATGATAGAAGACTTACCTATTGATGAGGCATACTATGAAACAATAGTATCCTTGAATCCTAAATCTAATTGGTTTAGTGTTCTATGCACAACACCAACACCTATATCCTAGCTAATGCAGTGCAAAACCTGGACTTACCTCAACCTGGATTGGCGAGCCAGCTAACCACCTAGTCGTATAAAATCCATGTTGTCCAGTCATTTATAAAAGATGGGTGGGTAGGTTATAGTTTTTTGGAAATAGGGCCGACATCTAGAGAGTCTCCTAATTGGCCCCATACCTATATAGGGTGAATACTTCTAGAGCTAATGCAATTAAAGTTTTGATTTAGTTGATTTCTAATGCAATGCATGCTAATTGAGATATCCAAATTAGGTATGCATAGAATTTTAAAGAGGCTTACAGAAAAATAATTTTTAGAAGTAGACTGGGCTTCCCCAGGTCTGACACCTCATCCTCATAGGCCAGATTATCTGAACTCTACCCGCAAGCGGGGAAGTTTCTTACAAAAGGAGAGAGGAAATACATTAATATGCATGTGATCCTAGATAATTCTTGCAGTTCCCTAGATCATTAGGTTGCTAAATTATTTAAAACTTAAAATTTTAAATATTAGTTATGAGTAGAAAACATTTTAGTCCTTAAAGAGCCTAACAAAATCCAGGCTAAAACAAAAACGACATACAAGACTCCAAGAAACTAAGAAAAGTATACAACTTTTGCACAATCAACATCAAATCAAATAATAATAAATAACCAAATTAATCAAATAAATGTCCATAGGCTAACTGCCCTTAAATTACAAACTGGGGTCTGCAGAAAATAAAGTGGCCGGGCACCATTACCAACAACCCGAATTTTTAATCCTAAAAAGCAGACGCAAGTTATTTTGAGTGGGATACTCTGGATCTTCATCTTCTTGATCTTCTCTTCCTTGTACTCCTTAGATCTCAGTTTCCTTGTACTCCTTGGATCTCAGCTTCCTTGGACTCCTTGGATCTCAGCTTTCTTGGACTCCTTGGGTAGTAGAATGATCCAAATTTGGATTTCCAAATAGAAAATGACTATCCTCATATTGGGTGTCCTTTCCTCTTTGGAATTTGATCTTTGGATTCTTATATCCCCACTCAAAATTCACTTTCACAACTCAATACCGGGTTACAAATGATTTACATTAATAGAAAGCAGTAAATCTAGACTCTCCTGCAAGGTTATCCTAATAAAAATCATCCCAAGTAATTTATATATCACAAGCAGTTTATATAAAATAAAGATACTTATCACAGCCATGTCTGGCCATGCTGTTAGTTATTTTGAGGGATAACCAAGCTCTCGAGCACCTATAGCATATTATAATGATGATTTTCTTTAGCCCTTATTTATTTAGGGGGGCTGAGCAATTTCTAAAGCACCTGCATAAAATAATGTCAGTCTTTAAATCATGATTATTGCCCCCCTTTTATTTAGCGCTGCATGAGCATGGCCACCTATAGAAAATATCATTAGAATCAAAATTGATCTTGACCTATGGGTAGTCTATCGTGCAATCACATCAATTCCTAGAGTGCAGTAAAAGTAAGCAAACACACCAACATCATCTCTATCACAACATATAGTGAAATCTCAAAAACCTCAGCACTCAACAGAAAAGTAAACACCGACCTAGCCTAGGTCTAGAAGTGGTGCACTAACAAACCATCTAAGTGTGTGTGAAAGGTTGTGTAGCTGAGATAGATCCTAAGCTGGGTAGTTAATTGAAGTTATCTAGTGTCCAGGTTTATTGCAAGTCTGAAGGAAAGGTTTAGGTTTGAGTTTGAGTATTAATGTATTAAAGATCGAATTGGGTATATTTTAAGAGTTTAATGATTACTACCTTTGTTTCACACCGAGGCCGTGAAGTTTATTTCACCTTCCTTGGGGCTAAGTCAATAGCTTCGTAGGCCTGGGTTACCAGTAGCAACTATGGGTTAGTTAGGCTGATTTAGTTGGTTGAGAATTAAAAGAAAGTGGGGCATATTAATTTATTTATTATTATGTTAGTATGCTGGTTTTAGGTTAAGGGAAATGTTTTCTGAAATTTAAGTTGAGCCAGTGGTTTTTAGGAGGTCTGGGGTCACCCTATTCATTAGGTCAAAGGGGGACAAAATTGACTTTTTGATTAAAGGATGTTTGTAATTAGTTAATATTTTTATAAAATAATAGACCTTAACCTAATCAGTTAGATTGTAAGCGTGCCAATTTGGATTCTTCTATCCAAAGTTACGAATTTTTGAAGTTTTGGTCTTGTTTTGAACCAAGTTTGACCGAATTATTGACTTTTTGATTTAAGTTGATCTCTAGAATTTTAATATTTTTAATAAATACTAGACTCTAATGTGAGTTGAATGCCTTTGAGTTTGTCCAATTTAGAGTTTTCTATAATTAGTTATGAATTTTAAAAGTTTGGGTTATTTAGTGAATTATCGAAATTATTTAGTTAAAGGGCTATTTTAGGGATTTTGATCCAAATCAGTTCCAAACTGCATAGAATCACCCCCAAAGGTCAGAAATGACACAAAGAAGTGTTCCCAAGTGTTTGGAAAAAACTTAAAATTTTTAATTATTTTTAATTATTTAATTTAATTAAAAGGTAATTTTTAATCAAAATTAGATTAAAGTTCAGATTGAGGCCCAATCAAGGAGCTTTTAATTTTCATGGATTAGGGACTACATTCTGAAGAGTTTGATGTATTATGCATATTTTTTTGATTTAAAATAAATTTATTAGAATTTAATGAATTTATCGGGTCCTAATTAAAGGGTAAATTAGGGTTGATCAATTAAGGGGTTTAATGAGTTCTAAAAATTCCTAGAAAATTCTAAGGGTTTAGCATATCACTGAGTTTAAGTGTTTCAAATTTAAAGTTATTCAGGGTTCTATCCTAACTCCTAGAATTTTTCTAAGTTCGCTAGACGGGTCCTTAATTGTTGTCCTTAAGGTGCCGCTGCGTTAAATGGGTTTAAATCAATATCTTAACTTACCCTGGGCATAACATAAGAGAAATGCAGCAAATATAAACACACCAAACATGTCCTTAGATCTAGGAGAGCCTAGGCTAGGTGCTTGTGCATCCTACACATGCAAGGACTACGAAACACTAAGGAAAGCAAGCCTAATGAAGTGATTAGTGAATGATTGTGACCCAATCACTCTCTAATCCTTCTCCCACCTGAATTCTATTCACATATAGAGCCTACGCTTAAAATTTCAACGGGTAGATCTCTCATAATTGAAGAATTTAAATATTTATATAATTTTAAAATAGTTTTAAAATATATAAATATTAAGGTACATAATTATATAGGCTTTGAAAATAAGATAGTTTAAAATATCCCATTGCATAGGTATGAGGGGTCTACTTGCCACCCATAGTGAGGTTTAAAAATAATTTTATAAATTCAAAATAATTAATTAAAATAATTATTTAAATAATATTTAAAAAATTAAGTAATTGAATGATACAGAAATAAATCAGAAAAGTCAGAATTAACTTCTAGAAATAATTTTAAATGAAAATTCACATTTTTTTGAAAAGAACAAGTTATTGTGCGTCATAATTCGATTTAAAATGAATAAGTTATGAATTTTCTAAGTTAAATAGGTCTAAAATTAATTTTTAAAATAATTTAATAAATTAATTTTTGAAAATAATTATTAAATTAGATTAAAATTACTATAAAAGAGTTTTTTGAATTTTGAAATAAATAAATGATAATAAAATAATAATAATAAAATAAATAATAATAAAGTAATAATAACTTGAAATAGTTAATAATGATAATAGAAAATAATGTTAATAATAAAATATAAATAATATAATAATATGAATATTAACATAATAATCATATTATTATTAATGATAATATTATTAAAATAATAATATTAGTATTAATGATAATATTAATATTATAATAATGTTAATAATAATAAATATTAATATTATGATAATATGAATATTAACATAACAATATTATTATTAAAATAATGATAATATCATTAATAATAATATTAATAATAAATTATTATGATAATATAAACATTTACATAATAATAATATTATTAAAATAATAATAATATTAATAATAATAATATTAATATCATAATTGTAATAACAATAATAATAAATATAATAGTAATAATATAAATATAATACTAATAATAATAATAATAATAATAATAATAATAATAATAATAAGAAAAATAATATTAATTAAAATGATAATAATAATAATAATAATGTTAAAAATAATATTATGTTTAATATAATAATAATATTAACAAAATAGTAATAATATCAACATAATAAGATTATTATTAAAATAAAATTATTATTAATATAATAATATTATTAAAATAATAATGATATTATTAATATAATAATAATATTAAAATAATAATACTAATATTAATATAATAATAATATTAAAATAATAATACTAATATTAATATAATAATATTATTAAAATAATAATAACATTATTAATATAATAATAATATTAAAATAATAATAATGCTTATTAATATAATAATATCATTAAAATAATAATGACGTTAATATAATTTAATATAATTAAAAATAATTTTTTTTATTTTTTAAAGCATTTTAAAAATACTTTTTAAATAAATAATAACATATAAAATAAAAAAAAAAGGCGGCGGCTCTTGGTTTGGCACTTGGCAGATCCCGATTGCAATCATTGCCCAATGACCGCGGCAATGATTGCCACAGTCGGGCTCCCACTAATCCACGTGGGCGAGCTCCCTCTGCCGTCTGATCTCCCACTGTTTCGAGCGGACGGCTCTGATCGAGCCAAACAGTGCAATACAACGGTCGGTCGAACCGCGGGACGGATCCAGAGGCTAATACAATGAGATCTGGACCGTTGATCAGGGATTCAACGGTCCGAGATCCGCCCCAGGAATGCAGATGTCCGAGACGAAACCCTAGGGTGAAAATTGCCTCGTTCTCGTGATTCGCTGAACCAAATTTGATAAAATTTTAAACGTATAATCTATCAGTGTAGAGTATTCATGTGGTGTAAATATCTCGATCTAAAATGCACTTTTTAGAAAGCTATTTAAATCTAAGTGTTCTAGACTAGGGTTGGAGATTTTACCTTGGATTGTGGACGGATTGAACCGTTTAAAGGCTTGTTGCACTTATAGACTGTCCACGCTCCTAGCTGTAGAAGAAATCGTGGCCAAATACGCCTTGGATTGATGGAAAAATCGTTTGGGGCTTTCTTACCCTCGGTTCGTCAGAGATCTCGCCGCCGGCGGGTGCTTGACGGTGGGAATAGGTTGGGAAATGTGGGAGGGAGTCTAGGAAGCTCTCTCACAAAGTCTCAGGGGCTCTTGAGATCTAGCCAAAGAGAAAACTATCAAAGATCCCTAAAAATATCCTAATTTCATCTATTTAAAGCTCTAGACCTAATATCAACGGCTAGGATCGAATCTCCAATCAATTAGGAGGGAAAAAAGGCTACCTAGGCTGTGGTTTTGAATTACATCAGATTAGGAATGATTTAAAGGGTTTAATGGGTCTTAATGGGTCAAAATGACTTATTTAAGGCTAGGGTTGACCACGTCAATGGTTGACCTGGTCAACTCTGTCAAATAAGTCCGAGGATGTGGGGGTATTGAGGAAATCAAGGCCAACAACCATATGAGCTTATTTATTTCAATCTAAACCCTACCCATGTTCATTAAGGAAAGGGCTTATGTAAATAAAGCAAACTTTGAAAATAAATAGTCAAATAAGTATTATTCTTCAAAAAATAAATTTACTCCGATAAACTTTAAGTAATCCTAACATTATAATGAAAATATTAAATAAATAAACTATAAATTTTAAAACTAAGTGAAACTTTGGTCAGATTTAAGGATTATACTTAAGTAATAAAAATAAAATAAAATCAACATCATAAATTGACCTAGTGGTCTTAAAGCAGTAAGTATTTAATGAATGTGACATTCATGAATCATGAAATTTCATGGGTTTCAAACACTATTCAATTTAATAAATCACAAAAATTTAAATTAATAATAAATAACTTATCAAATAGATTTAAATTTTATAAAATCTATAATAAAATTTTTTAATTAGATTAAATTCATGAATAAATTAGATAAATTAAAATTGTATATATAATAATATTAATAATAAATAAATAAATAAATATTATAAATTAGATATAAATCTTGTTAAGTAACCCAAAATAAATAATAATAAATAATAATTACAAGTTATACGCAAATTAATAAAACTTAAATAATTCAATTTAAATAAATAAAATCACAGATTAAATTCAAGTAAACAAACTTTAAAAATTAATTTTAAATTAATTAAATTAAATAAATAGATTCTAAAACATTTAGCTTTATGTTTTTGCCTATGCTTTAAGTACTTTAAATAATTTTAATGCACTTTGAAGTTATTATTAACTTGTTACTTTAAAATCTAAAGCCAAAAGTCAAACTTAAATAAGCAAAATTCATTAATAAATTATAAACCATTAAGATTTAATATTAAATTAAATCTCTTAGTCTACAACACAAACTCAATTTATAGATAATTTAAACCTTAATCCATCTATGATACAACAAAGCCACACAACTTAGCACACACTTAGAATTCTTAGATAAGACAACCAACTCTAGCATTAGGTTAGGATGGCACTTTGATATGTGTGTCAACTTTTTTCTACACTATTAATTTATTGTGAAGTGATGTTCTAGTCGATGTGATTATTTAATTTTTTACACTTGTGTCTTTGTGATGTTAATTTGATTGACATATTAGATTGTTCAAAGTTAGTTGTATCTAATTTAGCTAATTGGGATCTTTTGTAGGTGGAAAATATTATACAGGGCTTCAAATAAAAAAAGGGGAAAATATCATGATTTAAATAAATATGTTTTTTACAAGTGCTTAAATTTTCTATACCCTTTTATATATTGACAGTATGGCCAAGTGTAAAGGTCATTAAAAATGATCGAGTGCATTATAAAACTGTGAGATGTGTTCTATGATTTGATGTGATATGATATGCATATATGCATTACTTTGTATACTAATCCTTATAGGTGCATAGAGTCTCTTCTTTTATATTTCAAATGTAAATTTGTAAAATATTATTAATTTATAGAGTTGTGAAAGTCAAAATTAAAGTTGCCTATTATAAAATGAAGATGTCCAAAGAATGAAGCTTCTTCTTGAAGTTGATATCTTTTTTAATTCTTTAAAAGAATGTTGTAGCCTAGATACCCTAAAGAAAACCTAAAGATGTATATCTATAAACAACTTCTTTTTTTAATAAGACCTGCATATTTCTACATGTAGAAATCCAAGCCTGTGTTAGAGGGGCTTGGCTACCTTTACATCTCTCATAGACCCTTGTTTGCACAATTAGTGGATTTTCCATGTGGTTTGTTTATTTTATTCACTTTGATTATATTGATGGTTATTTTATATGATTGTAAATTAGAATTTTCCTGCATTTCTTAGGTTTTTTGGCATTGCATGTGGTTTGGCCAAGATACATGTTGGGTTCCTAGGTTTTCTATGGCTTTATATTTTCAAACAACCACCTTTACTTTTCTATGAGCATGGCATGCGTAATTTACTTTTCTACTGCTTACATTAAACTTACCCACACCAGTCACATGCTTGGGATAACCTAAGAGATGGGGTCAAACCTACTATTCCTATTAGTATAAGGCCATTAAGCTATTGATTTTTCTTAAATATTAGACTTGTAGATTGCATTAGTTTTATATAAAAAAATAAAAGTTAAAAAATATTTTAAATTCCTTTAGCTAGGTGCATTCAAACCCTTAACATATTCAATAAATTCTAATTTGAATTTAAATTTTAGTTTTAATTTCTAAACCATAAACTGGTTGCTCCTAAATAAACAACAGCCTGCCTACCCTATTTTAAAGCACTTTATATGGTTTAGCAGGCATTCTTATGGGGGCCTTGCTGGACTATCTATGTGATCAAAGGGGTGGGCTACACATAGGTTTAGAGTGAAGTATGAATATGTTTAGGCTTCCTTTTATACAAAAATAATGAAAACCCACTAAATAAGTAAGTATACATGTCGATCAAGTAATACAATGATAGAGAAGAGTGTCAATCACACAAGTAAGTATTTTGCTTAAATATAACTAAACTACTATTATTTACTATAGATGCATGATTTATCCTATTGAAATTAAAATGATTGTTTTTGAGTTTTTGCCACTTAAATGAGACTTGCAACAGAATTGGATACTAATAGAAATAAAATATTTCAGACTAATGAATGCAAAATAACATAGTTTTTCTAACTAGACTCTTAATTTTAGATCTGGATCAGAGCATTTGCATCCCTAGATCTTTTTCGAGCTTATAGGATTGAAAGGGAGGATTACGACCTTCATGTAATTATAATATATCCATAGAAAGCAGAAGGTCTAACATCCTATGTCTTAGTATGCCAAATTTCCATTTCAATACTCCTATTTATTCCAATATTCCTCCGTAAAGGTAATATATCACACTACGTTATAATTACAAACATGACCACTGTATGGATTATATTAAGAACGGGAGATATTGAAAATATCACTAATCCAATTCAATACACAAGAGTCTATATTAGTACTTGCACTGTGTTTTCATCATCAACCCAAAACATAGAGAATTAGCCGAATATGGATAACACAAAGAGCAAATTTATGTTCATTTCATTCATATAATAAAACTATATAGGAGATTTAGTAAAGATAAATGTCACCCAAAAGGATCAATTAATACTCTTCATACTCCTTCTTCCAATAACAGAAATGCTTACACAATAAACACTAAGATCCCCAAAAGAAAGTAATTAGCATTTCCTTAGCCTCCTGTAAACTTTACTCAAAGGGAAAGTAGAGGAAAACACTCAAAAGTATAACACTCCACTTAGAATGATTAAACTCCCTAAACAAATGAATTGAAAAAACTATTTATATAAGTGTAGAAAAAGACTCAATCGCTATGACACTTGAAAAGGTAGCATCACGGTAATATAAAATGAACCACATATGGGTTGCCTCCCATCAGCGCTAAGTTTATAGTCATCAGCGCTAAGTTTATAGCTATATATATATATATATATATATATATATATATATATATATATATATATATATATATATATATATATATATATATATATATATATATATTGTTCTTTTTAAGGATGAACCAAATTAGTGATACTTCTTAAGAGATGAATGTCTCATCCTAAATAAGGTTTCAATCTATGGCCATTGACTTTGAAAATGTTTAATCTTCTCTTATACTGAATTTCAATAGCTTCGTAGGAAAATACTTTCATAAGACTGAATGGTCTTGACCAAAACCTCTTGTCACGGGGTAAATTTTTTCTTAAGAAGCTCACGGCCATGCCATTTTTAACTTTATCTTTATAGATCCTAGTATTTTCATTAGACTCATTTCTAAATTCTTCTCATTCATTCAATTATATTAATCTCTTTTCTTCTACTCCCTTAAGATTAAAATTTAATTCTAAGATTGCCTAAAATGCTTTATGTTATAATTCAACAGGATGGTGGTGAGCTTTTCTAAATACTAAACTTTAGTGGGACATTTCATAGGAGTCTTAAAAGCATTCCTATATGTCATAAGTGCATCATCTAACTTAATAGTCTAGTCTTTCCTATTGCTAATAACAATTTTTTCCAAAATTCTTTTAATCTCCCTCTTACTTATTTTAGCTTGGCCACTACATTGGGGATGATATGTAGTTGCAACCCCATGATTAATTCCATACTTTACTAATGATATTTTTTGCTCTCTTATTACAAAATTACTTCCCCCATAACTGATTAATAGTCTTCGCATTCTAAATCTAGAAAAATATTTTTTCTTTAAAAATTTAAGCACCACCGGAGCTGTTCTAGAGGTTACCACTCCTTCAATCTATTTTGATACATAGTCAATAGTAGTTAGAATATACTGGCATCCATGGTATTGCACAAAGGGTCCTATAATATCTCTTAATGATTTGATTATTACAAGCTTTAAATAAATATGGTTCAACACAAAAATATAATTTGGCATCATGCAAAATTTAATTTTCTAAGTAGAGGATAAATCAAATGGAAGCATGCCACTAATAATGACATTAGTAATATCAGCATATCGTGGTAATCAACTTTGATGCAAAGAAAACAGTTGCTCATCAGGAAAAAACTCATTAATATAAAGTTGATCAGATGCATGTTCTTCACGTTTAGTCTTGATATATGATTTATAATTGGATTTTCAGTTCTTCTTTTATCTAAAATTTCTATATAAAATTCTTGTAATAAGAGAAGCCACCTTAACAATCTTGGTTTGGTGTCTTTTTTGTAATAAGGTATGTAATTTTAGATTAATCAATGAAAACTATTATTTTTGTGTCAATCAAATAAGACCAAGATTTATCAAAAGTAAAGATAATGGCTAGTAGTTCTTTTTGACTAGTAGTGTTGTTACCATGAGTAGTATTTAAATTTCTACTAGCATAAAAAATAATATGAAAATTTTAATCATCCTTTTGGCTAAGAACTGCACCTTCAACAAAATCAGTTGCATCACACATGAATATAAAAGGTAGAGCCAATCAGAAGAAATAATAACAGGTGCAAAAATGAAATGTTATTTCAAATTTTTAAAGGGTTCAAGATAAACCATATTAAAAATAAAAGGAACATCTCTTTCCAACAAATGACATAATGGCTTAGAGATTTTTAAAAGCCCTTAATGAATTTTTTATAAAATCCAACATGCCCAAGGATGCTCTTAATTCCTTTAACTGAAGTAGTTATGGGCAGTTTCTTAATGACTTGAATTTTGGCTTTGTCTACTTCTAATTCCCCCTTAGAAATTTTAAGCCCTAAGGCAATCATTTTGGTCACCATAAATTGACATTTTTCCCAGTTCAGAACTATATTTATCACTACACATCTTTTCAACACACAAGTTAAGTGCTCAAGATAATATTCAAAGTGAGTGCCAAAAATAGAAGTCATCTGTAAAGATTTAAAAGCACAGCTCATTTAAGTTTGAAAAAATTATCATCATTCAACTTTGAAAAGTAGTAGAAGCATTACAAAGACCAAAAGACATTCTCCTAAAGGAAAATATCCATGTTGACCTCATTTTTGAGTGAGTTTAATTCTCCACATCAAACATTCAATCCCCAAACACAAATTATTGAACTCTATTCAAAACTTCAAATCTAATTCATCATTGTGCTTTGACACAGTGATCACATCATTGACAATAAAATCATCACTTGATAGTCACCTTTGATTTTTAATTGATCATCTAATTAATCACTTGATAATCACCAAATAATTATAAGTGAAATGACCATTTCAAAATCAAAACCTCACTTAATTAAAAACTTAAAGCAAAATTAAACTCAAAACTCATCAATTGATAGTCACTAGTGATTGTCACTGAATCATCTATTCAACCACTGGCAGTCATCAATGATTATCAATGATCTAAATATATCAAATCCACAACTCCAAATCTATGATCAAGTAAAATCCAAACTAAATCTATTTTCCAAATCCAATGAAAATACAAAACATTAAGATTTAATGCTCAAAACTAAACAAAAAACCCATTGGTTCATAACATATTTTTGGAGAATTTTTAATCACTTCAAAATTTAACCAAATGACCTTCATTATTAGATCAGTCACTTAAAAATTAATTAGGCATGTCCTTAGGATCAACCACGCCAATTTGGAGGCATTCCTAGTTCTCTAACCCATTAAACTCAAAGTATTTCCCAAGGTTACAAAATATTCAAATATTTATAGCATATGCCACTAAACATTGTAAATTATGGAAATTGATCATGAAAGCCTCCCCAAATCCATTGAGCATGATCATTATAATTATCATGATGCATTGAACCAACATTGAACCCTTGGCAGATCTTGGTTGACCATGGTTGACAATGATGCCACATAAACTCTAAACCCTAAAACCTCTTAAATTTGAATTTTCCTTAAACTTTAGCATGACTCAGTCAAATCAAACCTTGAGACAATTTCCATCATATCCCAAATATCTCTGGGAATACATTGAACCTAAACCCAACCCATGGTTAACTCTGGTTGACTAAGTCAACCTTGGTTGACAAAAAGACCCATTAAGCCCTTAAAATTACTTTTCATGCATGGAGACTTCACCAAACCTTGGGACAACATCCAACATACCCAAAATATCATTATGAAAGCACTGGACACAACCCTAGCCCATGGTTAACCTTGGTTGACTAATCAACCTTTAAGGTACTTAAATAAGCATTTCAAACCAAATTGCCATCCCATGCATGAAACCTATTCCAACAAGTTCTCAATCATATTTGAAATGAGTTGGACCCCGCTTTGACCCTTGGTCAAATTTGGTTGACCAAGTCAACCATTGTTGACCAAAAACACACATAGACCTTTCCAAAATTCAAAACCAATGATCAAGACCTTGCCAAACCAAATTACCTATGGGGACTATCTATTGGGTTTCCAAGGGTCACCCAAAAAGGTTTCCACCTATGGACCCATATGGTTTAGCCACATGGCTTGAACCAAATGAACCCAAAGGGGTTTTCATGAACCAAAACCAAATCCTTAAGAAATTAAATTGCATAAGGTGTCCCTTGACCCCCTGAACCATTTTTGATTCATGAAGTTGGTATATACAAAGACACTTCATATTATTTACCTAAGAAGTAGAGTGTCTTCTCTAAAAATTTCAAACTCATTGAAGCTGAAGCAAAAGAAAATAATGAAAAAGAAAAATAAAAATATTTTGATCTCAAACATGATATTCGCTGGTCACCTCCTCCTTCTTCACAAAGAGGAGGATGAATGATTCAATGATCTAGAAGAAGAGGTCAAGGATGGAAAAATTAAATAATGAAAGAAAATGAAAAACAAAATACATAATAAAGGTGCCTACAATACATATAAGTTTGGAATCCAGTTTGGAGTATGAATCCTATGTGATTGATAAAAATCTATAGGCTGTTGAAATAGGAACTCTATAAAGCAGCCAAAGTTTAAATTTTTTATGGAAGAAGATAGCGATACAGATAGGGCCAGAATTTTTAGGGAGGATAATTCAAATATATTCACTATAGAGAGATTAAAGAAGTACGTGGAAAATATTACCGTAAACCCACTATCCCAAATTGATATAAAAAGGTTAGAGGTGAATGCCTCTCTTCCTTGAAACTTAAATTCCAAAGCCAATACTTTGTATCTTCTACCAGAAAAATCATAAAAACTAATTTAACCCTCATAAATCCATTTATGGATGAGATACTAGAGCTTCCTTTTGATCAGTACTCGAACTGTAAAAAAATTTACTAAGTAAGGTTTAACACCATCAAATTGGATTAGATATGAAGTTCAATAATTTGAATACCTGTGGAATACAAAATATAACAAATATGCATCAAGATTAGGTGTTGGCTTTGCTAATATATATTCATTTGATAATGATGAATATTATCTAGTTATATCAAATACTCTAGAGTCTGATAGTCTCTTTTCATCCAATGTTAAAACTTTTGACAAACTCTATATAGAAACATCAGATGATCTGAATGACTCTCAAGTTAAGGCCACACCTCCTGAAATTGAAGACGAGAATAAATGTGTAGTTGATGATTTAAAAGAAATAAATATGGGTAGTGAAGAAGACCCTCATATGAACTTTAAAGTTCTTTGTTTAATGAGGATGAGGCTAAGAAAATGGTTGAGTTATGTAAAGAATTTAAAGATAGTTTTGCATGGAGTTTGAAGAAATGCATGGATTATCACTAGATACAGTGCTTCATAATTTAGAAATTTAATCAGAAATGGTTCCAACCAAACAAGCAACTCGATGAATGCAAATTAAAATTGAACACTAAATAATATCTAGAGTAAAGAAATTAATTGATGCTAGCTTTATCAGGGAAGAGAAATATCCAACCTGGTTAGCTAGTATTATTCCAGTCAAGAAAAAGAATGGTCAGATTGATGTCTGAATTGACTTTAGATATTTGAATAAGGCCTATCCTAAAGATGAATTTTTTTCTCCCTATACAGGAACTTATGGTTGATATTGCTTCTTTACATGCAATATTTTTTGTTTATAGATGGTTCATCTAGATATAACCAATTTAAAATGGCTCCTGAAGATAAAATGTATATAACATTTAGAACACTGATTGGAGTCATTTGAATTATAAAACATTAGGGAAACCTACCAATGAGTAATGATGAGGATTTTTGATGAACTAATCCACCATTAGGTGGAATGTTATGTCGTTGATCAGATCAATGAAAGCCTTAAAAGAGACGATCATTTATATGACTTGAGAATAATTTTCAAAAGATTACGTCAGCATACCTTAAAAATAAACCCTTTCAAGTTTTCTTTCAACAACACTTTAGGGAAGTATTTAGGTTTTGTGGTTCGACATCATAGATTCAAAATTGATTTGAATAAAATCAATGCAATAATAGAAAAGCCACCACCTAAAAGTCATACCTAATTAAGTTCTTTTAAGGGTTAATTGACGTACCTTAGGGGATTTATATAAAACCTATCATGAAGATAATAACCATTTACAACTCCTTGCAAGAACTATGCTCCCTTTTGGTGGGATAAAAATTGTCAGAATGCATTTAATAGTGTAAAATAGTATCTCACAAATGCTTCGATCTTGGCTGCTCCCATCCCAGGAAAGGCATTAATTCTATATGTAACAACTTTAAGTGAATCTCTTAGCTTCTTTTTAGCTCAGATTAATGAGGAAGGGAACGAGCACTCACTTTTTTATCTAAGTAGATATTTACTTCTAGCTATAGTAAATTATCCTCTAATTGAGAAGCATTGTTTGGCTTTGATCTTATCTTCTCAGAAACTGAGGCACTATATAAATATTTATATGGTAAATCTAATATCTAGTGTAAATCCATTATAATATCTAATGAATCATCCGATACTATTAAGGAGATTATCCCAATGGTTGATGATTTTATCAAAGCTTGACATCATTCCCTTATGAGCTATAAAAGGGAAAGATATCATACTTCTTGGTAGCTCATCCAGTGCATAATGATTACCTAATAAATGATGAACTACCAAATGAATAAATCATAAAACTAGAATCAAATGAAAAGTCTTCTTGATAATTCTATCTTGATGGTGTTGCTCCATTAAATATGAAGTAACTGATCATATTTCCCCAGAGAAAGCTAGAATTGGTATAATGTTTATTACTCTAGATAAGGGCATATTGTACTAAACTTACCATATATTAGAACATTGTATGAATAATGAAGTCGAGTATGAAGCACTGATAATTGGTTTAATATTGACAATCTTGAATGAAATCTAAGAGATAAAAATCTTCAGATATTCATCGCTAGAGATTAGTCAAATTGCTGCTACCCATCATGTATTAAAGCATTAAAGCAAAATTTATTTCTCTATCATCAGTATACAATGCATCTTAGTGAACAAATTCTAAATTTAAAATAATATAGGATTCCCTGTAGATAGAACTCTATGGCAGATGCCTTAAAAAAATTAGCTAAAGCTTTAGCTTGTCTTAAATGGGATTTAATTCTGATAGAAGTATAGGGACGTAAAGTCTTATAACTTATAGACTTTGAATGTGTAACAAAAAATCCCCAACTGAGGTGAAAATTAATATCACTATTAAAATGATTTAATAGTCCTAAATCATTTTATGTGTACCTTTATTATTATTATCATTTCAAGTAAAATACTATACATGCGGACATACCTTATGAATTCTCAAGATGACAATTTTAAAACTTACAAATGGAAGATTTTTATGACATCAAACATTACATAATGAAAGTTTGCTAAAATCTAAGATAATGCATTTTCATTATATTTGGGAGAGAGGAAAAACAAAAATTAATATCACTGAAAAAATAAGTAGGGTTATTGTCACCTGTAATAAGATGAAAATTTTCACAACTAGCATGATGAAGAAAAATGGCCTAAGGTGAACTCTCTTTCACCTCCTTCTCTTTCTCTCTCTCCCTTATTTCATTTCTTCTCCCTCAACCAAGGAGGTGAAATAAAGAGGTTTAGGATAGTTTAAGCATTTTAAGGAAATGGCTTTAGATTTTATTTATTAAAAAAACATTTTTAAGGTACCTACATCATTGAGCTACCAATGCAACATCACTTCACATCCTTCTAGTACCACTATACTACTTAATCTTGAAGCCACAATTTTGAGAGAGCAGGTTGCAATGCTCCTAGCCAAAAAATTTATTCATCTGAGAAAATATATTAGGTTCTTATTGGGTTATTGATTGATCATTTATCTAATTACAATGAGGGTCATTACAGTAGCCTTCTCAAGTGCCCTCTTAATAGAGATCAATGCTATAGTGCTTCCCCCTACTCCATACATAGAGAGGGTAGTTTCACCACATCAACACTACAACACTCTAAAGAAGATTTTTACACTTAACATTTTCAAACCTTCACATTCAATCATAAACTTCTTTGGAAAATTAAAACTAAAATAACTTAAACTTTAAAGACATTTAACAAAAATAAAGGTAAATAAAAAGTTCTTACCAAGCTTAATTTGATCCATTTTGGGTAGACTCATTTCTATACTAGCAGTCATTACACATGTCATACCTAGAAGACTCACCCGAGAACACTAGCCCATGAAGACTTCCCAAGGTGCTAACCCAGGACTAGTGGGCCATATTAGAAGAAGATAGCCACATAAACAATCATTAGTAGAACCACATCCTAGACACAATCTACAATAACTAATAGGGAATGTTATACTTTTTAATCTTCATTATCATTTTGGTGGCCTTTTTTTTTAAATCGTCTAGGATGTCATGCTTTGAGAGTAGGTTAATAAGTTCATCTTTCTCCCTAGGGATCAATATTATTCTGAAGTAGGTAAACTTGCTAATCTTTTTTTTCATCTTAAGTATATATTTTAACAATACTTCTTCTCTTACAATGTACTCACCTTGACTTACTATTAATTACAAATCAATGTAGGCAAGTAGCTGCATAATTCTTATCCCTGTTGTGAATCATTATCTAGAGAATAAAGTCGCATGCCCAGCTTGGTTATTAGTAAATAGGATTTTGATGATTATTACATAGTTTATGATTATTCTTGTAGGGTATTTAGGAATAATACTTGCCTCTATGTTATGATTGCATGATTACCAATCGATGTACATAGTCCAAGCTAAATTTTGTGCACTTGTTACTTTTTGGTCATTGCTAGGATTTTTGAAATTCCAAATAAAGTAAAACATAACCTAAGCCTTGATTTTCAACCTTGGCATTATGTAAAATTAAAATCACTTAGTTCCACCAACCATTTGAGTAGTACATCAAAGTGATCTAATTTAGTTATATGGCTTTATGTTGATGTTCAATGATGAATTGGATTGAGTGAGTTAGGAAGTATGGCCACAACTGCCAAGTGAAGGTTACAAGAGCCAATATGAGTTTTTATATGAAGGGGTACCTCTACTCAATATCTCTTATAATTTACTGGCATATTGAAGTTTCCATTACTTAATTTCTTCCTTCAAAAAATTACTAAACTTGTTGCATCCTTCCAAACTCATAGATATAGTAGTAAGACTTCTCTTACTCTCTACCTTTGTATTAGTTGAAATGTCTAGAAGAGGAACTTGAGTTTTTGGAAGGTAGCTTCACATTCCTTATTTTACTTGAACTTAAATATTCTTCACATTACCTTGAATAAGAGTGAGCACCTCTCACCTTATCTAGACATGAAGAGATTATGCCCAATGACTTGCCAAGTGAGTAGTTATATATTCTCAGGAGTTTTTTTTTGTAATGAAATCTCCAGAATTACCCAAAAATTATCTATGTTCACTTTGATTCTCTTACGTACTATGTGGGAGGAAAAACATTTGCTGGAGCCTACACCAAAAGTATGCTTTAGAGGGTTGAGTCGGATCCTAACTATTTAAGTGTGGTGAATGTCTCCTTCAAGTCCACTTTATGTTATTTAAGAGATTTACTTATCTCCAATATTTTATCTAGGTAGCCTTTCATGTTCCTACCTTTTTGCTCCTTAAAGACCTGCTCCATAATCTTTCAATAAGTCATCTTAAAAATTTTTAGACTAAATAACATTACCTTATAGCAGTAAATGCATTCAAATATGAAGAAACATGTTTTCTCATATATGCCTTGGTTCATCTTGATTTGGTGATTGGTTCATTACCAGTAATCTAATTTTTGACGCCATTAGTAATTTGATTTCATTACTCCCAAATAAAGTTAGCATTGAGTAGCTTTCTGATTTTTTACATGATGAGTTCATTGATTATTTCTACAATCTTCCATATTTTTAACCTTATAGGTTAAGCCTCTAACTTTATATTCAATTTATGGTAGGAGACTTGTAATTTTATGCCTAATATATATGTTAATGTGCATGTAAAGACATTATTTCATCTCTAAGGACCTACTTGAGTTTTCCTTAGGGTTTTAGGATAAATAGCATGCTTATCCTTAGGGTTCTTTCTAGGTTTCCCTTTGTAGCTAGGACCTCTTCCACTACTTTAGCATTCTCTAACCCTAGTCATCACTCTACCTCTAGTTGTAATACCTTTTCAAGAGAAGTTTCCACCTTCCCCATAACCATTAGGTAATAAACTAGCAATTGGGTGAAGTCACCCCAATTCTTAGCCATTTATCAGGAAATTAAATGCTACAGGGTACATCAAGATGATTGCCTTTTATGTATTCAATAGAGGTTACTCAAAAATAGCAATATAGGTCACCAATATATCCATAATAAAAAGCAAGCCATGGTGTTATATTAGTAATTACTCTCATAGGAGTGAGCTAAGAGGCCAGCAAATTTATTATTTTAAAAATAAATTTAAAATTTAATTTAATATTACTCCTTTTTCCAATTAGGATACAAGAAATCTAGTATGTTGTGACCAAGGTGGTGATGATTATTACATCATTGAAGGGATTTCCACTAATATGAATGCTCTCTTTATAGAAAATGATTTGTGTAAAAATGATCACTTGTACCCAAAAGGTGGAGGAAAAGTTTACTTTTCATGTCTGTAGCCTCTCCATACTAACTACCATGGATGAATGAACTTATTCTCCACCTATGATGTTGAACACCACTCTATCAAGATGAGATAAGTAGGCGGGAATGGGAAAATTTTCATTGTTTATTCCCTTGGCATTAACCTTTGTTAGTGATTATAAATTCCTTCAACTTCCCCACCTTGATGAGATCTTTCACAAGTCCACGGAGGTAACTGCACTCTTTAGTTTCATGCCCTAGTCTTTATGGAAGGTGTAATATTTAGAAATGTCCCTCATATGGGTATTAATCTTCATTGGTATTGGACACTCGAATATTCCTAATTTTGAATGCCCTCTACAAGTTTATCCATTGATACTTATGTGGGAAGTACTATTTGATAGTGGTGAATAGGTTATGCATCTTCTTTATGGTAAGGGGAAGTTGCTTGTGGTGCTTCATCTAGTCATGGTGATCTTGCTATTCTTACCGGCATTACCTACTCAGGAGCTCTCTAAAGACTATATAAGCATTTATCATGTGGAACGTACAGCCTTCTATTATCCTTAAGGTTTCTTGGGTGACTTTTTAAATGCTCATGCCATGGGGCCAATCATGCTTGATGACGAGTTCTCTAAGGCAAGTGGCCAAAGAAGTCTAAAACACATAGTTTTACTCCCTAGAATTAATATGTATATTGGAAAGTTCAATTAATTTGTCCAATATCATATGTTAAAGAAATCCCAAAGCATAATAAATGGCCTTCCCTTGGTTATTATGTAATAGTAAACTATGTGAAATATGGATCTAGATCATTCATCTCAACCATCTCCTTCTAGAACTGCACAATGAAACTCTTGAGTGACTTGCCTAACTCCTGATACATCTTCAGAATAGCTTGCAAGATCTTTTAATGCCTTTTTCCACTTGTGAATTTTGTAATAAACATCATCTGGAACTCCGTAAAAGATGTGGTTATGCCTAGGTTTAGGCGAGTGAACCACTCATTGGCTAACTTCATGAAGGTCATAAAGATTAATTGCCAAGCATTACATTATTATTTCATAGTAGGTTACATGGTAAGATGAATCAATCCTCTATTGTTGGACTTTGAGTTGGGCAATTTGAATTTGTGAGGAAGCCATGCCTTTGCAATCTCCCTTGAGGATGCATTGGCCAGTTTGCACTTTATTATTCTCACTCATATAGATATGAAATTATTTTTTTTTAATCAAACTAATTTATTTTACAAATTTATTACTTAAATTTTCTTTTATTTTGTTTTATAAATGACGAGGATGACATTTTTCAAAGGTGGGGAGACTATAATTACTTATATTTAACCTAATTAAAAAATATTTCAGTAATCATTATAACTCTAATTTACAAACCATCTTCACCCTAATATAGATATTATTATGCTTTAATTATAATAATTTTCTCCTAATTTTTGGGGTCGTGTGGAAAATTGATACATGTTGGTACAAGCAGGGTTTTGGGAGCGTTAGGTGTTAGTTTTACAAACAATTTTCATCAAATTTTCTTTAGACATGTTGTGTTACTTTATGAATTTTTTTCTTTAATTTTTTGAGTACCAAATTTCAAGATATAAAAGGATTTATATGAAATTTATGCTAAAAATTAAGCAAATTGCATAATTTCCTTTGTATCCTATTAATATTTTATTCTATATATCCTCATCCACAGACAGAATCCATTAAAAAGCCCTTTATTCCTATTCCTTCGCTAAAAAGTAGTGAAAATGAAAACTATTAAATTTGGAAGATATTACATATTTTGTAGATTTTTTTAGTATTTTCATATATCATTGAAGGCATAGGTGAAAATGATATTATTGCTTCATGATGCATATGGCATTTGTATGTAACCATGAAAGGGAGGCTAATAGTAAAATAATATGGGTTGGCTAGAGAAAGATACCTTATGCTAAAGGGTGCGCTGACAAGCTTTCCTTTAAATTATGGGTTATGGTGTAATCTAAATGCAAAATTAAAGATTCAAGATTGAAGATATAATATAGGGAGTAATATGGGGGAACGATATCCCGACGGCCAAGAGTGATGACTCTTATACAAGATAGCCACCTGACATCAACACTCAACACCTAATATTGATCCAAGGTATGACAAAAGAAAACACCATGTAACTAGGTAGATATCTTGCCTTTTTTTTTTAATCACATTTATGATTTCATTTACATGATAGCAATGAATAGATTAGTAATTGGAACTTAAGAAAATTTGATATGATCTTATGTAAGTTCATTATGTGATTTTATTAAATTTAGGTCGGGGAAAGGGTTGGGATCCTATTGAGTGAGGCTGATCTCTATAATCAGTTTCCTTTATTTTGTTCTATATTTTCTTTATTTCTTTTATATTTAGGAACTTCAAATATATTATTGATACTATGTGATCACCTGATAATTCTAAATTAGATTTTTAATGAATAAATATATTGAAAGCTTTTGATATATATGATTTTAGTTACTTCTATTGGAAATAATTTATATTAAATGAATTTGGTAGATGAATTAAAAGAAAATTCTAAACAATTCTTCCAATTTAGATCTTTGGGTGTTACACTGTAGGGCATGCATAAACATAAAACCTACTGTAAACTAGATCCTCAATAGAGGAGCGAAAGAATAAGTAGAGGTTTTAAAATGTAATCCTTTCATGCATAGACTTTAGGTAGATAGGATTATAAGATCTTAAGGAGATAATAAAACTATAGTTGGGAGGAATCCTAGCTAATACTCCAATGAGCTCGATAGAGAACAGGGGTACTTATGCTCTGACTCATAGCAACATTAGGTTGTAAGCATGTGCTTTTAAATATCATAGGTTATAATTTTTAAAATTTATTATCTTTAACTTTTAGATTAGTTAAAGATAATAATATTTATTAAAAATTATTATCTTGCTAAACTTTTCACTTGAAATAACTTTTAAATATTATCGTTGCCAGTCCAAAGTCTTGGATGAGAAAAGTGGAGGGTTGCATAAGGTAGTCAATAGCTAGCGTAAAACTTTTTGGATAATCATGACATGAATCCTTTAATACATAATGTTAATACTAGTGCGTTCCTTGGAAGCTACGTGTTATATGACCAAATACAGTGATAAGTGAGCAAGGGCTGCTACACTGGCACTCAGGTGCAGTGTTAATTAGGCAAGGGTTCTCACATCATGGACGGATGTGGCCAAAAAAGCTAGTCCATGAAACTAAAATTAGGATAGGAACTTAGAATATAGGTTCCCTTAAAAGTAAATTAATAGAATTAATAGATATTTTGATCCATAGGAAGATAAATGTTCTATGCATTCAGGAAACTAAAAGGGTTAGATAGAAGGCTAAGGAGATTGATAGTTTTAAATTTAAACTATGGTATACTGGTAGGAGTTGTACTAGAAATGGTGTAGGTGTGATTATAGATAAGAGGCTTAATGATAATGTTATAAAAATTAATAAAATCTGAGATAGAATTATAGCTTTGAAGATTATTGTTGATGCTAAGATTATTAATATTATAAGTGCTCGTGATCCTCGGGTAGTTTTGGATTTGTATTCAAAATTAAAATTTTGGAATAAACTAGAAGAATTAATACAAAAGAGACCTCTCAAAGAAAGAGTTTTTATTGGAAGAGATTTAAATGCACATGTTGGGGTAGATGTAGATGATTTTAAAAGCATTCATGTTGGAGAGACACTAATAAAGGTAGTAAGACCATATTCGATTTTTCTCTAGCTTATGATTTTGTAGTTGCTAATACCTTATTTAAGAAAAAGGATGAGCATCTCATCACTTATAAGAATGGATATAATAAAACTCAAATTGATTATTTTCTTATAAGAAAAATAGATTGTTTAGATTATAAAGATTATAAAGTTATTCTGAGTGAAAGTTTATGTACCCATCATCGCTTATTAGATTTGAACTTTAAGATGAAGGGGCAGAAGATAAAAAATAAAGTAAATCATATTTCTAGGTTTAAATGGGGACATTTAAAGAATAGTAATAAAAATATTTTAGAAAGTAAAATTCTAGATCTCAAGATTTTGTCTGTGCAAGAGGGAGTTAATATTATGTTAGAAAAAGTAACTAGTGATATTAAGAATTTTGCAAAAGATGTGTTTGGAGTATCAAAGAGAAAAGCTACTAATAGTAAAAATAGTTGGTGGTGGAATCAAAATGTTCAAGAAAAGATAAAAAATAAGAAGTTTTATTATAAAAATTAGTATAAATATAAAAATTCTTTTAATTGGGAAAGATATAAAGAGGCCCATATGAAGTCTAAGAAAGCAATTTGCCATGCAAAAATTTTAGCTTTTAATGATTTATATAATATATTAGATACTAAGGAGGGTGAAAGATATATGTATAAGTTAGCTAAACAAAGAGACAAGAGTAGTATGTATTTAGTTCAAGTGAAGTGTATTACGGATCAAGATCAAAAAGTGCTTTTACTAGAAGAGGATATTCAACAAAGGTGGATGAGACATTTTGCTAAATTTTTCAATAAAGATTATGAGAATGCAATGGAATTTAGTGACCTTTGCACCATAAATGAAAATAAAGATTTGTTTTATTGGAGTATTAGTAAAACTGATATTAAAGAGGCTTTAAGGAAAATGTAGTGTGGAAAAGCTGTCGGACCAAATGATATTCCAATAGAGCTGTGGAAATGCTTAGGAGATGAAGGAATTTTTTAACTTACTAAACTTTTTACTATTATTTTGAAGACTAGAAAGATGCCAGATGAGTGGAGAATGAGTGTGTTGATTCCTATTTTTAAGAATAAAGGTGATGCATAAGATTATTCAAATTATAGAGGAATTAAGTTAATGTGGCATACCTTAAAACAATGGGAGAGAGTTATGGAACATAGGTTGTGGCGTGACACTAATATCTCTCAGAATCAATTTGGATTCATACCAGGTAGGTCTACTATGGAAGTTGTTCATTTATTTATTGCAACTTGGGCTCTCAAGATTATGATTTTGATGATAACAAATATTATTGATTGCCTCTTTATTTCTCCTAGTATTTGTAATGCATATTTGTTTATGTGTTAACTAATACTTTAAGTATAACATGCACCATTATTTGAAGATTCATGGCTCAAGATGGGGTAGAATAGGTTATGCTGAAAGAGTTTGTAATTTTTATTTATTTTTTTTTTTTATTTTTTGAGTAAAGTCTTATAAGGGTGAATGCTAGGCTAGTGATCGTGCACACACACATAGTGGGAGCAAAAATAATTTTAAATATTTTAACTTTTTATACATCATAACGTATGTATGGATCAAACTATACAATCTGGTGTTAAAGAAATTAATTAAAATATTTTATTTTTTGGAAAAAATAATTTTAAAATATAACTATTTTGTATAGTATAAATACCACATTGTACTGGATGATCCATTATAATTAGACACCTCGCCATTCATTAAATTAAGCAAAATTTTGAATTTGAAATGTTGTTCTATTCGTACTATACTAAACTAATTGTATTATATGATGTTTAAAATATTACCTAATATAATCCTATGATTAATCATTCAAATTTACTTAATTTTGATATCTTGATCGTACTGTAAGAACTAGATCATAATGTATGATCAACAGAGATGATATTTGGTCATCACAAGATTTGTCTTGAGCGAATTGCATTTTAGTTGAACTAATTATACTATACAATTAGCCATTCATACTAGTATCATACAACACTAATAAAAAAAATTAAACTGATCATATTGTACGACTGGTCATACGTACTAATGTGATGATCATACAGTACTAACAGGTCAAATTATGCATATCATACCGGATGATCCTGCAATCGTACTGTATGATATTTATTGACTGAATTGAATTTTTAGGGTTTTTTAAGCCCTCTATTTTAGCTTTCTCATAAGACTTTTTAATTGTTTTTTTGGCATTTATTGAGTTGATTTCTTCTTGAGAAAGCTTGAAGAGAGAGCCTTGGCTAGAGAGAGAAAGGGTGAGGTTTGTAAGAAAGGAAGAAGATCCTTGTGGGTTTCAAGGGAGATTGAGAGAGAGTTCTACACATTTATTCTAGCAAACTTGCACTTGAGTACCTCCATGTGTCAAGGTTTATCTTGATGGAAGATTTGGTATGAAGATCTGTTTGGTGTCATAGGACCAACTACTCCGCCACACTGGGAAGGGCAAAAAGAATTTGAGGTTCTCTACCTATGAAAGGATTCTGGTTCTCTGCCATCTCTAAGAAAGAGAAAAAGGATTCAAGGTTCTCTGCCTGTGAAAGAACACCATAGAAGGTTACTCAATTAATCATCCTCCTTTATTTGATAATATTTCATTTGATTTTAAAAAAATCTGCATGTCTACTTTCTTGCAATCAATAGATTTTTGAATGTGGCATATGATTCAAACTAGCTATTCTATACCATCTTGAATTATTAAAGGAGTCAAAAAAAATTCCCTTTACTGAATGGAGTAGAGAGGAACAAATTTATGCTCAATTGAATGCTAAATCTTTGAATTACTTTTTTCTGTGCTTTAACTTCTGAAGACTATATGAGAGTTTTACCATGTACAACTGATAAAGATATTTGGCATAGATACTACTTGAGACTATCTTAAATATGAAGGTACTAGTGAAGTCAAATAATTTAGGTTAAATTTATTACTGCATGACTATGAACTTATTAGCATGAAATCGTATGAGACTATCTTAGATATATACACTAGATTTACTCAGATAGTGATATCTTTGCATGCTTTGGGTAGACAACTTTCAAACTTTAAAAAGGTTAACAAAATTATATATTATCTACTTGATAAATTTGATGCCAAAATCATAGCTATAAGTGAATCAAAATATTTAAATGCTTATTCTATTGATAATCTAATCGGCTCACTCATTTCCTACGAGCAAAGTGTGAGTCAAAGACTTTTGGATGAAGGTGATGAGAAGACTATAGTGTTAAAAGCCAAAGACAAAGATAAATGTAGCTTAGTAGATGATGAGAGTAAGGATATAGCATTGATAACAAGTAAATTTAAGAGTCTACTGAAGCACAAGCATAAGCATCAACAAAAGTGGAGCAAAGGTAAAAATGGTAAAAATGTTAAGTTTTCTTCTGGCATTATTTTCTTTGGGTGCAGGAAACTCAGACATCTAAAATATGAATGACAATCATAAAAACTTATCCTGTAAAGAAAAAGGGAAAAAATAAGAAAAATGCAATAAAGGCAAATAGTAAGAGGCAAAAAATCTCCTAGGCAGATCTAGCTTTCGAATTAATAGAATAAGAGCAAAATGTTGAGGTAACAAACTTATGTTAAATAGTTAAGGATTGAATTGTTAATTCCGGTCAGGTATAAAGTTTGATTGCATGGTTATCTATTTTGTGTTATATATATATTAATTATGTTTAATGCTTATATATTTTTAATTTCTTTTTGTATGTTTTTTGTGCTATATGGGTTTAGTTGCCTTCTTTTCTGTCTTTAAAATCTTAGGTTATGCTTGTAGCTTAATTTAAGAGTTATTGTATCTCTTCTTTTTGATAATGTCAAAGGGGAAGAATGTATTATGGTTGGTTGTATTTGGGGTTAGCTGTTGTTGTTCATCTATTTTTTTCTTTTTTTTATTTCCTACAATTTTCTTTCTTTAAAAATTGAGTTTATTAGTTTCAAACTTATTAATCAACTGCACAGAGTTTAAAACATTTTGCTATAAGAATATTTGAATGTTTTAAAAATTTTAAAAAAAATATTCTTTTTTAATATAATTATTTTAGGAAGGGAGAGATTAGGAGAAAATATTTTTAGTATGTAATTTCAACCAATAGTATTTATCATCATCAAAAAGGGGGAGATTATTGCAACTCGGGATCTTGAGTTTATGATTTTGATGATAACAAATATTATTGATTGCCTCTTTATTTCTCTTAGTATTTATAGTGCATATTTATTTGTGTGTTAATTAACATTTCAGATACAACATGCACTATTATTTGAAGATTCAAGGCTCAAGATGTGGTAGAATACGTTATGCTGAAAGAGTCTATAATTTGTATTTATTTATTTTTAATTTCTTGAGTTAAGTCTTTTAAGGGTATATACTAACCTGGTGACCATGCACACACACATAAAGGGAGCAAAAATAATTTAAAATATTTTAATTATTTTATACATCATACTATACGATATGGATCATACTATATGATCTGGTGTTATAAAAAATAATTAAAATATTTTATTTTTCTAAAAAAAATAATTTTAAAATATAATTATTCATACAGTATGATTAGTTCTATATATAATTATACAATATAATTATTCAATCAAATCTACTTAATTTTTATATTTTGATTATACTGTATGAATTGGATTGTATTATATGATCAATAGAATGATATTTGGTCATCCCATAATTTGTCCTGGATGAACTATATTTTGGTTGAACTAATCGTATTATATAATTAGTCATTTGTACTGGTAATCATACAGCACTAACAGGAAAAATTGAACTGATTGTGCTGTACATCTGGTATTCATATTGATGATCATATAGTACTAACAGGTCAAATTCTGCACATCATATCAGACGATCCTACGATCGTACTATATGATCTTTGATGGCTAAATTGAATTTTTAGTGTTTTTGAAGCCCTCTATTTAGCCTTTCTAATAAGACTTTGTAGTGGTCTTTTTTGGCATTCATTGAGTTAATTTCTTCTAGAGAAAGCTTGAAGAGAGAGCCTTGAGCTAGAGAGAGAAAGGGAGAGGTTTATGAGAAATGGAGAAGATCCTTATGAGTTTCAAGGGAGTGTGAGAGAGAGTTCCATATGGTTGCTCCGGTAATTTGCACTTGTGTTCCTCCATGTGTTAAGGTTTGTCTTGAGGGAAGTTTTGGGTAGAAGATCTCTATGGTGTTAAAGGACCTAGCTACTCCATCATACCAGGAAGAGTGAAAGGGATTTGAGGTTCTCTGCCTATAAAAGAATTTTGGGTCTCTGCCATCTCCAGGATGGACAAAAAGAATTAAATGTTCTCTACCTTTGAAAGGATTCTGATTCTCTTCCATCTCTAGGAGGGAGAAGAAGGATTCAAGGTTCTCTTCCTATGAAAGGATTACGGTCCACTACCACACCGAGTTGGTGGAAGGGATTTTGCAAGGGCTTCTGCACCTAATTGTGGGATCTAAAAGAGAGACACTAAAGTGATAGTGTAATACCTAGAGAGGAGGACTCTAGGGAGTGGACATAGGTCATGGGTTGACCAAACCACTTTAAATATAGTATGTTCATTCTAATTTTTACTTTCTACACTTTATTTTTCTAAATTTATTTTCTGTTATAACTGCTTGGTTGAAAATCTATGATTGATATTACGTTATATTGATTAGACTATCATCACCATCTTTATAACATTTGATAAGTGTACTAGCTTCTACATCTAGTGATAGTATTGCTTTCATCTTAGTGTGCCTTAGGGATAGTTCATTGAGGTCATACAACCTCCTTGAACTTTCATTATTAAAAGGTGTAATGGAGAATTATAGAGAGAATAAAGATAATCTATTTATGATTTTTATTGATTTATAGAAAGAATATGATAAAGTTCCAAGAGAACTGCTATGGAGAGTTCTACATAAGAAAGGGGTTAGTAATTCTTATATTCAAGTCATTAAGGATATGTATGTAGGAGCAATTACTTGTGTTCAATCACAAGGTGGTTTGACCAAATATTTTCCTATTTCAGTAGGATTACATCAAGGATCAGCCATAAACTCATATCTTTTTTCTTTAACCATCGATGTTCTCATTAGACATTTACAAGAGGTTGTACCCTGGTGTATGCTTTTTGTTGATGTTATTCTTATTGTTGATAATACTAGAGAGGGAGTTAAAGGTAAACTTGAATTATGGAGGTCAACCTAAGAGTCTAAATGTTTTTGCTTGAGTAGATCTAAAACTGAATATATGGAGTGTAATTTTAGTAATAATAGATCTAGTGTGGGGATTGTGACTTTGGGTGATCAAGTCATTAGTAATAGTACACATTTTTGATATCTTGGGTCTATTATTTTGAGTGATTAGTGATATAGATGGGTATATTATTAGTAGAATTCAAGTTGGATGCTTGAAGCGGAGGAATACATCGGGTTTGTTGTGTGATAGAAAATTCCATCTCAAACTTAAGGAAAAATTCAATAAGATGGTAGTGAGACCTACAATACTTTACGGTGTAGAATGTAGGCCAATAAAAGAGAAGAATAATATTAAGTTAAGTGTTGCAAAGATGAGGATGCTTAGGTGGATGACTGTCTTTACTCTTAGAGACAAGATATGAAATGAGCATATACTTGAAAAGGTTTGAGTAGCTCAAGTGGATGATAAGATTAGAGAGAGTCCCCGTAAATGGATTGGCCACATAGAATGGCGGCCTTCTGATGACCCAGTTAGGAAAGTAGATGTATTAGATTTGACTTACGTTAAGAAAGGCAGAGGTAGACCTAAAAATAATTGGTTAGAAAATATTATAAATGAACTTTCTTTATTAGATTTAGATGAGAATTTGACTCTTAACAGGACACAATAGAGAAAAAGGATTCATGTAGTTGACTCGACATAGTGGGATAAAAGCTTGTTGTTATTTTGTTTGTATTATCTTTAACTTTTATAATTGTAATTTTCCTTTACTCTTCATAGCATCACGCTTTCTAATTATTTTTTAAGATAAACATAGTCATTTTATTAAGTAGTACTAGAGAGCTTAGGACAATTATAATCCTGATAGGAATGATACTCATCTCATCCCTTTGTTACTTGACGCGACATGAGCACTTGCGTAGAAAAGGAATTACACTATAGAATATCAAAAATAATTAATATACCAAGTAGTGTAAGAAAATAACCTATCATATTTTGGCACCATTATCGAAATTGAAATTAATTAACTTTTTTGGTATTTTATATTGCTAAACAAACTACTAATTTAATCTCATCTCAATTTTTAATTTTACCTACTTTGTGTTTCCATTATTTTTATTTTATAGAAAAAGTTAGAATTATTACTTTCTTAATTTTTAATTGTTCGAGGTTTTATAATTTCTTATTATGTTGCTTATTGTTCCATGCGTAGTAACAAACAACTAAAAAAAATCTTGTTTGATGTTGAAATTGAAAAGAGTCCTATGAAAATTAGAAAAGCTAAAAATTTACAAAAAATAATTAAAAATAGCTGAACATATTCAAGAGAATGATCAATCTGGAAAACTTAAGAAATATGTTAATCTAATGGTTGAATGCATTCACCAAAATGTTAATAAATCTAGTATTTTGGCTAATAACTTTGAACTAAAACTTGCAATAATTCAAATGGTACAAAATGTTTAGTTTTGGGGGAACATCTATAAAAGATCCTAACTTACATATAGCAAGTTTATTGAAAATATGTGGGACCTTTAAATATAACATTGTAGATGATGCTATTATACTTAGGTTATTTCCTTTTCTTTGAGAGATAAAGCTTAGATGCGGTTAAACTTGTTACCCCAATCTCAATCACTACCTGGAATGACTTAGCTCACAATTTTTTGGCCAAGTACTTTCCCCCATCAAAGGCTACTAAGCTCAGAAATGATATCACATCATTTACCATGTTGGATGGTGAGTCCATTAATGAGGCTTAGGAAAGATTTAAAGAATTACTTAGGAAGTGTGCCCCATTATACATTACCTGATCGGCTCATTATTCTGACTATTTATAATAGTTTGGTAGGTTCTCTTAGATCTGTTATTTTTGTGGCTACTAGTTGATCATTAATGTCCAAACCCTTTGATAAAGCTTGTGCTTTGGTCAAAGAAATGGCCATCAATAATTTCTCATGGTCATCTAAAAAAATTAACCCTAGAGTGGTAACTAGTATTTATGAATTATTCTTCATCAATTTTAATTTTACAAGTAGCAGCTATATCTTAAAAGTTAGATAATATTGGAGTTAATTTACCCCAAAGTACACTATTTCTTATACAGGAGAGTATGTTTGGATCCTCTAGTGACTCAACTGTATTAGAATTAGAATCTCTTAATGCTAGCAATACTAGACCTAACAACCATGACTCAAATACTTATAATTCTGATTGAAGAAATCACCCTAACTTCAACTGGTACAATAACAAAAATAAGAATAATGATTGGAACTCTATCTAGAAAAATCAACTAAGAAATTTGAACCACCCACCATACAGTTATGTAAATTTAAGGCCTAATTACTCTCATGGATTTAATTCAAATAATTAGCCCAAGTATAAAAATCCATCATTCAAAGGAGAAATTATTCTGTGCATACACCAAATGCCATCCGGAGAACAACCAGAATGCACCACATCACCTCATACTCCATACTACTCAGTACCGTAGCTTGGTACCACTCGGTACCACGCTTGGTACCGCTGACATGGCACATTCTGGTTGGTCTCTAGACAACGGACTGTGTTCGACATCCACACAAAAAGAGTTCGTTTTGCATATGGAAACTTAGTTACAAAATTTGGATAAGCAATATTCTAGATTTTTAGAGATATTTAAAAGCTTACCATTAGTTATACATTTATTAAATGCTCTAGAACAAATGCCTACTGATGCAAAGTTAATGAAATATATTTTAAGCAAAATGAAAAAATAAGGAGACTTTCAAATAGTAACTCTTATGGAAGAGTGTAGTGCCATCATTCAAAAGAAAATCTTACAAAAGATTAACTGACCATGATAGTTTCACCATCCTCATGGCTATTGTAGATAAAATTTGTGGGAGAGCACTATCTTTTTTGGTGTTAGTTTTTTGATTGAAAAAAGTATAGTTTAAAGTTTTGAAAAATATTTAATTTTCTTTGAGAAACTTGAAATTTCTGGAATTTTTAATATTTGAGATCGAACGCTTATTATGAATGATATGTCACCTTAAAAGGTGAACATATCGTTCCTTAATAGGTTCAAATTTCAAAACTTGAGATTTATCCTGATTATTGTAATCAAACTCAAAGAGAAACAACATATAATCCCGGAGGATTAAAATGATGCTTAATCCAATGTTTAACTATAATGATCTAGATATAGATAATTAAAATTATGATAATAGTACGATATATCTTCTCGAGGGAAGAGGATATTGTCTATTATCGATCATTTGAAAATGATGAAAAAGATCGTTGATTTTCCCAAAGATAATTAATGAAAAGGTTTTGAAAATTTTAATTTTGAAAATCAGGTCTGGGTTTCTAAATCTCCTACGAGCGCAAGCCCTCGTAGTTAATTACATCGTTGGAAACTAGAAAATTTCCTATGAATATTCTTGATTAAAACAGCGATACGAATTTCATTTGGATTTTAAAGATTGATATCAAAGGAGGTAGGGACTAGAATTTTAAATGAGACTGGTTCAAGATTGAACAGTTCTTTCTGGAGTTAAAGGAAGAAGGGTAGGAGGCGTTTTAAGATTCTAAATAAGTTTAGAAAACACCCCAACCTATCCTAAGTGTTGGGCTCGAATTCGATGGAAATAGATTTAATATTTAAATTGTCCATTTTATTAGAAAGTGGGAATTAGATTCCTGGAAGTTGAGGTCTTAGGATTCAAAATCTACCTCAGAACCTAGATCTAAAGTGGGTAGTGAAAATCAGTAACCCGGATCCTAGCTAATGCAATGTAAATCTGGACTTACCCCGGCCTAGATTGGGGAGCCAGCTAAACCACCTAAATGCTTTAAAACTATGTATATGGTCTTTTATGAAAGAGTGGTTAGGGACGTTATTTAAGATTGGTTTAAGGAGTTGGGGTCGACATCTAGAGTAGATTCCTAATTGATCCCTTAACATATATTAGGTGAAATGCTTAAGCTAAAAATGTAATTAAGAATTAGACTCAATTTTAATTTGTTACTAATGCAATGCGTGTGAGTTGACTCGATTAAATGCTTAAAATCAAAATGAAGCAGTTTTAAAATCAGGCTTAAAAATAGGTTTTATCCTAGAGATTGCACAACATAACTTTGGACAGAACTGCACCCTCATAGGCTAGGTGGTCTGCCAAAACCCGCAGTTGGGGAGGTGCCTAACACGGTAGAGAAAACTTAATATGAATGCATGAAAAACTCCCGGTGAGTCTGGGATTACTTCTTAAAAGTATTAGAATTTCTATCTAATCCTAAATATTTTAAATTTTATTTAAATAGGAATAGTTTTAACAGGTCCTCACGAGCCTCTGATCGGATTCCACGCTAAATCAAATACAACATGCAAGAATCACCAAAAAAAATTACTAAAAACATGCACATCCTTAATAGCAATTAACATCAAATAATCCACTCAATTAAATAATCAAATCAATTAAATATAATACTCAAACTGAAAGTCCATAGGCAAGTGCCTTTTAATTATACAACCCAGGGTCTGCGGGAAAAGTAAAGTGGCGGGTACCACTGACTACAACCCAGATTCTACTCCTAAGACTCAAGTGACTTTGAGAATGGGTCTTCTCATTCTTCACTTCTTCGTCTTCTTGGAACTTCTTGGATCATCTGGTCCAGATGTCCAGATGAAAAGAAACTTCCCTCTGAATAGGGGTGTTATCTTTTCTCTTTGGATACTTTGAAAGTATCCTAACTTAGGCTTCTAAATGGAGGAGGACTCTCCCCTAAGGGATGTCCTCTCCTCTTTGGAATCTAAGAAGGATATATATCCCATTCTCAAATTACTTGATACATTACAACTCAATTACAACTTAAATCAAATTACATTTGAATTTAAAAGAAAAATTTAGACTCAACAACCTGCAAGGTTATCCTAATAATCAACAATTAATAAATATCCTAAGTAATTAATATATTTGAAATTTAAAATGCTTAAACCAGCCACACTTGGCCATACTCGTTTAATTTTAAAGGGGGTCTTAGTAAATTTCTGAAGCACCTGCAAAAAATAGCATCAATTTTAAAGCTTTAATTATTGCCCCCTTTAATTTTAAATATCTTGTGCAAGCATGGCCACATACATAAGATTGAATTAGTACAAATCATCACTAACCTAGGGGTAGATCTAACGTACCATCAATCATATCACAGAGTGCAGTAAATAAATAAACAGTCACAGCAATTCTACTACTAGCAAACAGCATGCAGTGAAAGCTTGGAAACCCGGCACACAGCAGAAAAGTAAATACTGGCCAGGCCTAAGACTAGAGTTGGTTATCCTAGCAAACCATCTAAAGTGTGAGTAGGAGGCTGTGTGGGTTAGATATGTCTTAAGTAGGATCATTTTATTGAACTTCTTAAAGGTTCTGGTTGGTTGAAAAGGCTTCAAGAGGATTTTAATTAAAGTTTAAATCTTAATGATTTGAATTTGATTTTAAATTTAATTTTAATTATTTGTTGGATACGACCTTTGTTGCACACCGAGGCCGTGAAGTTTATTTCACCTTCCTTGGGGCTAGTTTAATAGCCTCGTAGGCCTGGGTTACCCAGTGGTACCTGGTATAATTAAATGATTTGAGTTTGAATAAGTTTGAAAGTTAATTAAATTTTAATGAAAGTTGATTGGTTGCTAATTTTTAAGTTTTGATTTATTTAAATTTGCCAT
Source organism: Dendrobium chrysotoxum (assembly GCA_019925795.1). Taxonomy (NCBI): domain Eukaryota; kingdom Viridiplantae; phylum Streptophyta; class Magnoliopsida; order Asparagales; family Orchidaceae; genus Dendrobium; species Dendrobium chrysotoxum. Next base: position 27,501,271 of record CM034298.1, on the reverse strand, counting down.
TAACTGATTCGTGGTGTTGTTCCACCAGGCTCGAGGAATAAAGCCTCCTTAGGACACGTAGCCCCGCAGCCCGGAGTAGTCCAACCGATAAACCAAGTTAATGTATTTAAATTAAGAATTTTAAAATTAGTTAAATAATTAAGAATCAATTTATTTTAAGTTTAACACTCCTTAGAATCTATTCGTGGCGTTGTGACATTAGGCTTGAGGAACCAGGCCTCCTTAGAACACTTAGCCCTGCAGCCCGGAGAAGTCCATCCTAAAAACTTCATCCCTGGAGTGGTCGTTATATATTGAGGAGTTGGTTGAATGTTTTAAACATTAATTTAACATTTTCTAGAATTTAAAATTGATTATCCAATTTTGGGGGTTTTTGATTATTTTAATGATTTAATTCAAGGGTCAAAAGTTGACTTTTTGATTAAAAGTAATTTTTAGAATGTTAATATTTTATTAAAATATTATACCTCAATACGATCAGTTAGACTATAAGTATGCTGGAATTAGATTTTTCTATATTTTGTTATGAAGGTTTGAAGTTTTGACATGATTTTGAACTATGTTTAACCAAAAGTTGACTTTTTCAAATTTGTTTGATTTCTGGAAATTTGATATTTTAATTTGTTTTATTAGAAGGGTTTTAATGATTTGAATCCAAATGATCTCCAAACTTCTTGAATTCAACTTCAAAGGTTAGGAATGATCTAAGGAGTGATTATGAAGTGTTTGAGAGATTTTTAGAATTTTTAATAATTTTTAATTAATTAAATTAATTAAATATTAAATTTTACTTAAAATTAAATTATTCTTAAAATTGATGTTAAATCTAGTTGGTTTTAATTTTTATTGATTATGGGTTGAATTATGGTCAGTTTAAGGTATTGTGCATAATTTTGAGATTTAAACTTGATTTATTACATTTTTTGGAAATTTTAAAGGTTTAATTAAGGCTTGATTTTGATTAAGCTAATTAAGGGGCTAAATGATCTTAAAAAAATCAATGAGGTATTTTCTATGAGCTGAGAATGTCACTAAGTTCAAGTAGTTTGAGTTTTAAGTCAATAGAATATGAATCCTAATAATTGGAAATATTCTAAGTTTTATAGACTCATGTCCTTAATTATTATCCTTAATGATGTCATTAAGTTAATTGGGTTCAAATCAAAGTCACTAACCCTTGACATATACAAGCAAATACATACATCAAACAATTCATCCTAGATCTAGGAGAGCCCTAATACTAGGTGGTGTGTGTATCCTAAGCATGCAATGATTAACATCTTAATTAATTATAATTAACAACTTGATTAGTGGATGATTAAGACATAACCATTCACTAATATTCTCACATAACTTCTATTCAAACATGCTCAACCTAAGTTTAAAGTTTCATGTGATTTCTCAAATTTCAAAAATTTAGATATATATATATATATATATATATATATATATATATATATATATATATATATATATATATATATATATATATATATATATATATATATATATTAAAGTAATTTTGAAATATATAAGTATATATATATACTAGCCTATATAAAAAATATAAACTTTAAAATTAAAGTTTAAACTATTTTTAAAATAAGTTAAATATTTCTTTGAGAGATCTCACTGATTTTTAGAATAATTTGAAAAATAAATTTTTAATTTTGAAAATAACTAGTTTAATATTTAATTAAATATTAATTAGGTATCCAAATAATTAAATATTTAACATTAATCCAAATAAATTAAGTTTTTAATTTTTGAACATAATTTTAAATTAAAATATTCATTTTTCTAAAAATTTTAAGGTATTGTATTAATTTTTATGATTTAAATTGAATTTTTAATGAATTTTTTAATATTTATGTTAATTAAAATATTTAAATTAATTAAGAACTAAATGCAATTTAAAATTATTATTTTTATCAAATTTAATTGAATGTTAAATATATATGCATATATTTTTTTTATAAAATTTAAAAATGATTTAAAATAATCTTATTTGAATTTTCAAATTTATCTAATTTTAATTTTTATTAAACAATAAATAATATTTAAATACTTAATTAATTGAAAATAACTTAAGATATAAAGTATATTTTTAATTAATTTAAATTTAAATAAATTAATAAAAATACTATAAAATGATTATTTAAATATTTAAAATATCTTTTTTAAATAATATTCTTTTTAATTAACTTTTTTTTATTTAATTAAATAATTTTAATTGAATGATATCTAGTTTATATTAATTAAATGTTATTTAAAATTTTTAAATGAAATATTTTTAAAATTAATCTAATTTCAAAATAATAATATTTTTAAAATAATCCTCTATTTATTAAAATATTATTATTATCATTTTAAAAATAAGTTTTCAATTTTGAAATTAATCAATTTTATATTGAGTTAAATATCAATTAAGTATACAAACTATTTAAATAATATAAATTAATTGAAATATAATAAGTATCATTTTAAAAAAAATTATTTAAAGTAATTAAATAATAAAAAAATTATTTTACTGAATTTAATTAAAATATTTAAAATAATATTTTAAGATATATATATATATATATATATATATATATATATATATATTTAAATGAATTAAATTTAATTTTAAATCATTTAAAAAGATTTAAATCATTTTAAATGATTTTGGCGGCGGAAAGGACACGTGGCGTCCTGTGATTAGTGGGTGAAACCACGTGCAATCATTGGAAATGATTGCGCCACCGCACAATTATTTTTAAGGATTGGTGGCGGCGCAGTTTCGATCTGCGTGGCACTTAACCATGTCAGCGCATGGATTCAGCCGTCGGATCTCCACTGTTCGAAACGGATGGCCATGATCGAGCCAGATTGAGATCTGAATAACCACATGGATCGTGCAGTTGGGAAATTCTGTGATATGCCACGATCTGGGCTAGTGATCACGAGACAACGGTCCAGAAAACGTACACTTTAAATAGGCTACGGATAAACACTAGTTCACATTTTTTGACCCGTTTGATCGATTCGGTTAATCACAATCAATGAAACTTTAAACATAGATTTAATATTTGAACAGAAATCATGTGGAATATTTTATTTGACTTAAAATGAGCTTAATGAAAAGCTATTTAAACTAATGTAATCTAGACTAGGGTTTGATTTTTCGAGAGAGATTACCAATGGATTTTGGATTTTAAAGATTCTCTGACCTTGTAGGTTGTCCATGCACAAATTTGTAGAAGAAATTCAAGCTCAAAAATGCCTGGATCGAGTGCTACAACTCCTTGAATGAAAAAGGCTTCAGTTTGCCTGATTCTGGTCACCGGTGAGCTTTGACCGGTGGAGTTTTAGTCGGAAAGGGTCTGGGGACATCTTGGAAGCTCAAGGGAACTAGAGGCAGGACTTAAGGGGCTATGGGTGGAGAGAGATGGCTAGAGGTTGAATGGGGGCTCTCAAGGGTGTTTTTCCCTATTCAACCTATCCCAGCTTAAATGGACGATCAAGATCAACTGAAGGAGCTTCCAGATGTTGATACATGTCCCTGGAGTAGGTGGGAGGTAGGGGAATCAAGGACATGAAGGAGAATGAGGTGGAAAACCTATTATCCTTCTCCTAACTGTTTGGTACCACATGGGATGCTTAAGGCTTAATCCAAGGATTAGAATTAGCTCAAGAACCTTCCAGAATAGGTTTAGAATGACTGTAATTTATTTGGCATGGAGGGGAGAGTGGTTTGAGCTAGTTTGACCACCTTTGACTCACTCCAAATCTTAAATTGATTATTTGACTGGTCAACCAGTCAAACCATGCTGAGGTGGAGTCTAAGGGGGTTAAATGGGTCAATGAAATGATTTGATAGGAGCTTAAAGTCATGGATCTAATGCTTGAAGGTTGGGTTGATCACTTAAACCTCTTAACTCCATTTGGAGATTTATTGACTTAATTGACCAGTCAACCAGTCCACATGGCAAATAAAATGGCACCTAGAGGATGTAGGAGGTTGTTTGAATGGATCACTAATAACTTGATTGGAAGTGCATGAGTGTTCAACTAAAGGAATAGGTATTTGATCGAAACCAAAAGGTTGACTTGGTCAAATTACTCAAAATTTGATCCAAATTTGGTTTGGAAGCATTTGAACTATGGATTGAATGCATTTGAGGGCTTGATATGGGTTTGATAAGCTAAATGGATCAAAATGACCTATTAAAAGCCTTAAAGGAGTTTTGGGTCAACCAAAGTTGACTGGGTCAACCGAGTTGACTCAAAGACTGAAATTGGGTTCAACTAATTTATTTTGATATTTTGAATCTAGTGGAGGTGATTTGGAGGGTTAAAGTAGTCATCTTGGTCAAATAACCTGTTTAGGCCCTTAATGGGCCTAATGGGTCAACTAGGTTGACTTGGTCAACCAATATGACCCAAGGTCAGGGACTTGGTTCAATCAGTTCAAAATGATATTATGATTCTACTGGTGGTGGTCTCAAGGTCTAGGGCGGTCATTTGGTCAAAATGATATGTTTTGACCCTTAAAGGCCTGCTTGGTCAACCAGGTTGACCCAGGGGCTGGATTTGGGTCCAATAGGTTGGGTTTGATATTTGAAATTTGTTAGAGGTGTTTGCATTTGATTTGGAGCTCATTTGATCAAAAGAGACCATTCATATCCCTAAGGGTATTTTAGTCATTTTGATCCCTGGTCAACTGGGGTCAAGGTGAGTCCAACAAAATGCAATTTATTGCTCAATGAGTCATAATCAAAGGTTTTGAAGTGATTGGAGGCTTTGGAGAAAGCTCCAAGGTCAAAATCCACTGGGTGCAAGGTCTATTGGCATATACTATAAATATTTGAAGGTTTTACAGCCTTTGAATTTTGATTCAAATTCTGGGGTTAGAGACCTCAGAATGAGCTCAAATTTGGAGGGTTTCTTCTAGAGACATGTCACATCAGTATGCAACTAATAGACCCTAAATTAGAGGCTATCTAGAAGGGTTTTAAAGTGTTTGAAAATTCACTGGAAAAGGCTTTCAGGACTCAAACCTTTGGCCTTGGATTTTTGGTTTCAAAATCTAGATTTGAATTAAGCCTAGATTGAATTAAAATCTAGATTAATCAAGAGGAATCCTAGGGTCTAGATTAGATCTTAGGAACTGGATGAATTTAGAGGAATCCTAGGGTCTAGAATAGATCCTATGGAATGAAATATAGGGAGATCTTAGAGTTTGAATTCTAGGAGATTCTAGAGTCAAAGAAACCCTGAGGTCTGGGATCTAGAAGAATCTTAGGTTCTAGAGTAGATCCTAAAGTCTGAATTCTAGGATAATCCTAAGGTCTAGATAGATCTAGAGGAATCCTAGGGTCTGGAGTAAATCTTAAGGTCAAAGAAGATCATATGATCTAGAGTCTGGCAGAATCCTAGGGTCTAGAGTAGATCCTAGGGTCTCGAGTCTAGGAGGATCTTAGAGTTTTGATTAACCTGGAGTTTGATTGAATTGGATTAAGATTGATTTGAATCTGGATTGATATTGAAGTCTGGATTGATCTAAGATCAGATTGATCCTAGGGTCAAGATTATCTTAAGGATTGAAAAGATCCTAAGGCCTGGATTGGTCCTACTGACCTCATACAAAAATGAGGTCAACATTAGTATCAATCTTATTCCCTTTTCTATAATTAAAATTTTAAACTTAAGAGATGTCCTGCCTACCACTATTACCCTACAGTTAGCTTATCATTGATTTACCTATCTTAAGAGGGTAATAAAAGATGTTTTAGTAAAGGTGGATAAGGTTATTTTCGTATAGATTTTATTATTTTAGATATGGAGGCAGATAGGGAAATACCTATCATTTTAAGTAACCTTCCTTAGTAATTGGTAGGGCTATGATTGATGTTTAGAAGGGAGAGCAAACCATGAGTGTTTAGGATTAAGAAGTCACCTTTAATGTCTAAAAATCTATGAAGTTTTTTAAAGATCATGGAGAGGATTGCCACAGAATGGACTCTATTAATTTTTTTGTAGAGGTTGTTATGTAGGAGATGTTAAGAAATAGTTTGTTGGATACATCATTGTGTGAGGATGATCTAGGTGAGATAGAAGATGACTATGTTCATATTACTAATGGTGCCCCTAGGATGTTTAGGGAAAGATTTGAAGTTTAGATACATCATCTCTAGGGAAACTATTGAAACACTATTTAGTTGAGGCTCAGAAGTTAGAACTAAAAGCATAGCCTGCTCAATTAAAATATGCCATTTTAGAAAAAAAGTGTCAACTTTATCTATCATTATCTAAGTTGAGCTTGAAAAAGATAAGGAAGGTAAGTTCATTAAAGTCCTTAGCACATATATGAGAGCTTTTTAGTGGTCTATTGCTGACATTCAGAGGATTAGTCCATCTATCTCTATGCATAAAATTCGGTTGGAGGTAGCATATTAAAATAAAGCTGACAAGTAGATAAGGTTTAATCCAATAATGAAAGAATTGATTAAGAAAGAATTCTTAAAATGGTTGGATGTGGGTATCATTTATCTTATTTCTAACAGTGATTGAGTTAGGCCAATTTATTATTTTCCAAAGAAAGGAGGGTTAACTGTCATTTTAAGTGAGAAGAATGAAAATATTCCTACTAGGATAATGATTGGGTAGAAAATCTATATTGATTATTAAAAATTTAATGAAGCCATTAGGAATTATCATATTTTATTACCCTTTATTGATCAAATGTTAGATAGATTAGGTGGGAATCATTTCTACTATTTCTTACAAGGTTATTCTATTTACAATCAGATTCACATTTTTAAAGAAGATCAAGATAAGACGGCATTTGTAAGTACTTATGGAACCTTTGTGTTTAGGTGTATTCCCTTTGGTTTTTGTAATGTCCCTACTATATTTTAATAATGTATGACATTAATCTTTTCAGATTTAATATAGTAGGGCATTAAAATTTTTGTGGATGATTTTTCAATCTTTGGGACATCTTTTAATGTGTGCTTAGATCATTTTGATTGAGGCCTAAAGTGATGTAAAGAAATTAATCTTGTGCATAGTTTGGAAACATGATAGTTCATGGTGAAAGAAGATATTTTCTTTAGACAAAAAATCTCTAAGAGAGGTATAGAGGTCAACAAGGGAAAGATCCAAGTGATTGAGAGTTTTTCATCTCCTATTTTCATTAAGAGAGTCTGTAACTTTTTAGATCATGTTAGATTTTACAGGCATTTCATTAAAGATATTCCAAAAATTACTAAACCTCTTGGCCATTTGCTAGAAAAAAATACACCTTCTAATTTCAAATATGATTGCTTATCTGCATTTAAAAAACATTAGAAGTGATTACTTACTGCACCTATCATCATTTCACCTCAATGGTTTCTTAATTTTTAATTTATCTGTGATGCTATAGACTATGCCATCGGAGTAATTTTAGGGCAAATGCTTAATAAAAATTCCATGTCATATATAATGTAAGTAGAACCCTAAGGTTTCATTTGGAATGCCTTTCTTGCTACTTCTTAAAGCTACTTTTAAGTACCAAATTTTTAATTTTATACAAAAAATTTTCTTTAAGAAGCAGTAAGAAAGTCATAACAAATGAAGCCTAAATGATGCTCAAATTATCTGCATAACTACTATAAAAGAGTTGCTAACAATAGTCTTTGTCAATAAATTTAGATATTATTTAATTGACACCAAAGTAATTATGTTTACTTATCATTCTTCCATCAAATACCTAATTACAAAAAAAGATGTGAAACCTAGATTAATTATGTGAATTTTATTTCTATAGGAATTTGTTGTAGAGATTATTGATAGGAAAGGATCAAAATTTTAGGTAGCCAATCATATATGTAGGTTAGAGAGGGATGATTCAAAAAATAATGATAATGATATTAATGAATTCTTCCCTAATGAAAAATTATTTGCTTTGCATTCATTGTGTGAACCTTGGTAAGTTGACATTACAAATTTCATTATGAGTGGGGTAATTTCTACTGACATGTCCTTCACCTATAGGAATAAATTTGTGCATTATTCAAAATTAAATTCTATTTAGAGGTTTGTTATCTAATATTTTGTTGGAAAGTGTAAACTAATTATAATTATCCTTTCATTGGAAAAATTAAAAAATATATACTTTTGGATTTTTAGTTTTGAAGCCAAACTCGTAATTATGAATGATATTTGACCACGAGTGCTGAAAATATCATTCGCTAATGGGTTCAGACTACAAGCCGATAAACTTCATTCTGACTACCATAATTAAACTTAGGAGAGAATAAAATATGTCTCCAAAGAATCAAAATGATATTCAATCATCTATTTGGCTATGATATTTAGAATGCTCCATCATCAATTTTGTAGTCGGATCATCGTAGTGAACTTCATATGATCCCGAAGAGTGAAAATGACGTTCGAATACATATCTAACTACAATAATCTAGATAAATTTATAATTAATTTCATATTAATCCATCTCAATAATAAATGATATATTTCCCTAAATAGAGATAATATCACTTATTATCAATCATTTTAATATGACGATAATGATCATCCATGATTTTAATTTTTCCAAAGAGAATAATTTTCCCCCGCTCTATTTTGGAGCTAAATAGAATAGGGTTTTATTTATCTATGATATTAAATCTCCTACAGAAGCAAGCCTTTATAGTTAATTAGATTATAGGAAGTTTAAGCTTCCTATGAATACTCTAGATTAAAATATTGGTAGAAATGTAATTTTGGATTTTCAAGGAGTGATATAAAGGGAAAGAGGTTAGAATTTTTAAATGGGATTAGATCAATTTTTGAACACATATTTTGGAGTCTAAGGGATGAGAAGTAAGAGGAGTTTTGGGATTCTTAAACTTTTTAGAAATACCCCAATCTACCCTATATTTAGCTTGAAATAAAATAACACAGATCTGAATTTTCACTACGATCTCTAATGCACCAACATAAATGTAAATATGACATCCAGAGTGCCAAAAATAAGAACATAAACATGAGTACCCTCTTGGCATGACACTCCAAGAAAACCAAAGAAAACCATCGACCTAGCCTAAGCAAGGGTTGGTTATCTTAGCAATCCATCTAAGTGTGTGTATAAAGGTTGTGTAGCTAGGATAGGTCCTAGGTTTTATTAGTATAAAATTTTGTATAATTTGTTTAATTTGTTTAAGGCTTTTAAAGGGTGGTTTAAATTTAAGTATATAATGTTAGATATTTTAAATTTTATTTTAAAGATGATTTTTTTTTTATAATTATTAATTTTAGGTTTTATAAAACAAAGCGCTCAACAACTTCTAAGTGCTAGAAGCTACTTATTAGCAAGTCTTAGGCTTATATTTGTAATGCTATCAGTCCTCCAGATTGGGGTAGATGGATAGCATAGAGTACTTCATTTTAATTAAGTGTTTTAGTCATTAAAGCTTCTAATCCAATAAACCTTTGCCCTTCTAAACGAAATCAAGCATAAGGATACGAAAGTAATAATATCTAAGATTTTTATTAATGATTTTTAATTAAATTATTTTATTGATTACTTATTTATTATTATTACATACTAATATTTATATTATGTTAAATTCATTCATGGCATTATCACAACGAGCACGAGGAGTAAGACCTCCTTAGGACAAGTTGTCCTGTAGCCCGAGATAGTCGAGTTTAAAAATTCATTGATAGAGTGTTAATTTTTAATTTTACAATTATTATATAATTTTACAATTATTATCTAATTTAATTTATTTGGTTGTCAATTTACTAAAATTTTTATAATTTATTAATTTTTTTATATTTTTAATAATATTTTAAAACATTTAGTATGGGGTCCTTTTCTTGACTTTTTGGTATATATTAATTTCTAGAATTTTTATTGTTTAATAAATATTGGACCAACATATGAGTAAAATGCCATTGAGTTTGTTGGATTTGGATTTTTTAATAATTAGTTATGAAATTTACAAGTTTGAAGCATTTTATATTAAATTTGACTAAAGGGTTGACTTTTTTATTTGCAATAATTTTTGAAGTTACTATATCTTTGATAAATACTAGACCCCGAGATGAGTAAAATGCTTTTAAGTTTGCTTAATCTTGAGTTTTCTTGAATTAGTTAAGAAATTTGCAGTTTTGATGATTTAATTGATTTATTTAATACTTCAAGCAGGATGCTTTTCTTATTTTTGTACAAAATCAGCTCTAAACCTCTTGAAAATTTCCCAAAATATCAAGAATAATTACTAGGGATATTTTCTAGTGTTTTATATTATTTAATATTTTTATAATTTTTAATTATTTATTTTAATTATTCTTAAATTTTCCTGATTATTAAACTATTTTTCATTTTGAAAGAATTTTAAGGGGTTTATTTTTTTTACTATTAAGCTTTTAATTTTGAGCATTTTGAAATATTAAATGTAATTTTCAACTTTAAAAAGACTTTACTATGAATTTTTAAAGATCTTAGGTCAATTATGTAGATAAATCTTGGGCTCACTAAATGAAAGATCAAATGACCTCCAAATCCAGTGAAATTTGAAGCATAGGATAATTAATACATCTGCTTCAAACTCATTAAATTTTGCCACATCAAAGCCTCGCTAGTTTTCAGAATTAATCATGAAAGCTAAATGCAACTATAATTTTTATAATTTGTTTTAAGAGATACACTAACTAGATTTGGGTAAAATCAATGGCTAACTAACCCCTTTCATAAATATAAACACAAAAAATTTGTAAGAAAATTCTAAATACCTTAAGAGTTATAAATTTTTGAAGTTATCGGTCCAAAATGGACACATGACATTGGAAATATTTAAATCACAAAAATTTCAGAGATCACCATGACTCAAGAAAATTATAAGTGGTGAATAATATGCTAAAAAATTAACCCTCTAAAATTGAGCTCCATTGGACCATTGAATCCTAACAAAATCAAGAAAATACGAAAAACTTCATCTCTAATTTTCATAAGATCTAATTGTCAAAAGTTGTTCGAAATGTTTTCAAAAAATAGTAGGGCTCAAGCCCTTTCCAATGAGCCCAAGATCAGACAATTTGGATTTTCTATGAATTTTGAAAGTTTATAAGTAATTAAATGATTATTTAAATCATATAATGGTCAGTGCATTTATTAACCATTCATTGGTAATGATTGGAAATGTGGCAATGCACCGCCACCATCACAACATCTGTTGGAAAACTTAAACACATCAGATACTAGATCTGACCATTCAAACTGTTGGAGATCCTATGACTCAAGATTAGCCATGTTGCCCTGCATGGTCCACTAGATGACCTACATCCAAATCCACCCCCTGATGAGCATGATTTATGGATCTAGGTTGTTCGATCAGCCGATCGAACGATTAAGATTTATTTGTCCCATTTAGTTCAAAATAAGTTAAATCTTTAAATGCTTATAAATTTTGATTTAACCTTCTAAATTCAACAAATTTGAAATAGAGGTTCATGGCACCCTAATCTTTCAATACCTGGAGTTTGGAAGCTCCAAAAATTAAGATATTTGGGAAATTAAATTTAATTTAAAACTTCAAGTGAGGATAATTCACTAACTAGTTTATGGATTTACACAATCCTAAGATCTGTATAATACTTTAAGGATTCTCTTCAACTTCCTTTAAGACTCTACGAGCTTCATTACACTAGATTAGAAGATAGCTTGGGATTATCCTTTCTCTGTCCTTCTCTCTCTCTCTCTCTCTCTCTCTCTCTCTCTCTCTCTCTCTCTCTCTCTCTCTCTCTCTCTCTCTCTCATGTTGGTTTAGGAATTTCTTGAATTGAAGGAGGTTGGAGGGAGCTATGGGGGAGCTAAATAACTTACTATGAGGCTGGGGAATGTATTTAATTAACTCTTTTCCCAAGGAAATAGGGGGTATTATAGGAGAGAGAAAATGGTATAGTGGGTTTACATCTTGCCACTTAAACTAAGACCAGCAGCCATTTTAGTTTGGGGCTGACCAATGGGATCTAAGGGCAGGTTCTGGAGTGATTGAAAGCACATGGTTTGTTATTAAGGGAGTTATGGTTAAACTAATCATTGGAAAGAGGTTATTTTGGAGAATCTTGCCACATTAATAGCTAAGGTGGCATGAGCTTAACATGAGCTATAGGAGGAATGTTTTAGAGCCTATTCAATCCACTGGTTTGGTCTAATCTAGGTTGGATCAATAATGGTCCTAAGAAAATTGAATTTAGGTGTTTTGGTTCAACCCAAATGGTTGACCTAGGTCAAACCATGGTTTAGGTCTCATGGGTTATGTGTATTGGTTCAAAATACACCTTTTACAGCCATTTAGAAAATTTAATTTTATAAGGGTTAGGTTTTGGCTAACAAAAACCCCTTTTGGTGCCCTTGGTTCAACCCAAATGTTTAAACCAACTATGCCCATAGGAACAAACTTTTTTGAATGTCTCATTATAATCAGAGGAGCTGTCCCCTAGAGTTTGGTTCAATGGTGAGGTTAAAATCATGAGTTTTAAATTTTTAAGTGTATAGGGCATGTTTGGCTCAACCAAGATTGATATAGTCAACCATGTCTGACCAAAGGTCAATGGTGGGCCCTACTAATTCTAAATGTTATTTTGGACATGTTTGAAGTCATCCCAAGATTTAGTGGGGTTATTTGATTCAAAATACATGTTTAAGGGTTAAAAGTGCCCTTCGGTCAACCAAGTTGGACCAACGGTTGGAACTTGGTTCAATGCATTCTAAATGATGCTTATAGTTTATTGGAGGTGGTCCCAAGATTTGGTGAGATTTTTATTCATGTAATGTAGTTTAAAGGGGTAAAAGGGTAATTTGGTCAATTTAGGTTGACTTTGTCAACCAAGATTAACCAGAGCTTGATATTTGGATCAATGCACTCTAAATCATATTTTTGATATGATGGAGGAGGTTGCATGGCTTGGTTTGATTGAGTCATGTTGAGGTTTGAGGAAAATTTTGTTTTACTAGTTTAGGGTTTTATGATCTACTATGATTAACCATGGTCAACCAAGATTTAATGTTGTTTTAATGCATTTTTCTAAAGAAGATGATAATAATCAATGAGTTTGGAGAGGTCTCCAAGATCAAAAATCACAGTATGCCATATTCAGTGGCATAGACCATGGTTAATGCTTTGAGTTTTAGGGGTTAGGGGTTTCGAAATACCTCACTAGGGACATGCCTAATCAATGGGTTAGTGATAAATCATGAATCCAAGGTCGTCTTGTTAGGTTTCAAGGTGATGGATATTTTGCCAAAAATAGGTTATGGACCAGAGAATTTTGGGCTTGGTTCTAAAACTAAATTTTGGAGTTTTGAAGTGTCAATGAAATTAGTGACTAGATTGGATTTACATTTGGTTTATTCAATAATTTAGGGGTTTTAGGGTTTAAAATGCTTATATTATTAGCTATCATCGATGATCATCAATTAATGAACAAGTAATCTATTGACTATCATTGGGGACTATCAACTAATGGATTAAATGTTTGATTTTGATTTAGATTTTGAATTTATAAATAGAGGTTAATTATTGAGGGAACTTTAGACAGCAATGATCATATCATTGTCAATCAAGGGTAACTGTCAAGTGATGATTTCAAGGGTCAACCATTAAGCCACCATGGAAAAACACAATGATGAATTTAGTTTTAGAGTTTGGAATATATTTTAATGATTTATGTCTGGAGGTTGATGTTTAGTATAGGGAATTGACCTCACTCAAAAATGAGGTCAACAAATGGACCCCCAACAAGTGTTATGAACATGAAAGCAAATCACACATGTTGGTGTTGATCAAAGCAATCAATGGAATCTGATGAGATTTTAATGATCAAGACCTAGAAGGAGATGAATACTAAGTAGGGAAAATGTGATTTTGAACTAGGATTGTACCACGAGGGGCTTGCCCCACCACTAGTAGATTTAAATTTGACTAGGAAATTGATTCCAAAATAAGTGAATGGAAATCTGGATGGGAAAGCATCTCCCAAATAGATGGCTTTGAAAATTGACTAGGATAGTGTCTCCCAGACAAGCAGATGGAAATACAGATGGGATAGTGTTTCCCAAATAGATGGATTTATACTAGACTAGGATAGAGTATCTTAAACAAGCATACAAAAATTTTGATGAGATAGCATCTCCCAAATAGATGGAATTGATAAGACTTAAGAGTCTTATTTTTAGTCCAGTAGAAGGGATAACCAAATAATGGGAATCAAACCTATCTCAACAAACCAGAGGGTGCCTTCTAAGAAAGGGAAAATCTATAAGGAAATTTACACCAAACACAGAAGGTTTTGGATTTAAGATTTAGTTAGCATGGTGCCATGAGGGCTTACTCCAGCACTAATAGATTATCATAAGGAAAGGAAACCCAAGTATGGGGACTCATACTTAACCTTAGAGGACTAAATTTAGATTTAAATTAGGGTAGCACCAAGAAGGGCTTGCTCTATCACTAGCAGGTTCAATAATACTAGGATGGTGCCATAAGGGTCTAGCTCCACCACTAGTAGGTTCATTGATGTTAGGATGGTGAAGGGCAAGAGGAGAGAAGAAAGCTTGCTCAACAGTGAAAGGATTTTACTTCCATCACTAACTTAACCATAGAAAAGACCCTATATAAAATGCTATTTGCTAGTTTTCCCAGAGGAAAAGCTTGCTCCACCACCAGTGGGTTTAAGAAGAGAGATGAAAGCTTCCCCCCAAAGGGCTTGCTCTACCACTAATATGTTCAATGATGCCAGGATGGTGCCACAAGGGCTTGATCCACCACTAGTGGGTTCAATGTTACTACGTTGGTGCCACAAGGGGATTTCTCAACCACTAGTAGGTTTAATAATGTTAGGATGGTGTCGTGAAGGGCTTGCTCCACCACTAATAGTTTCAATGATGCTAGGATGGTGCCACAAGGTGCTTACTATACCACCAGCAAGTTCAATGATATAGGATGGTGCCATGAGGGGCTTGCTCCACCATTAGTCAGTTCAATAATATTAGGATGGTACCATGAAGGGCTTACTCCACTACTAATATGTTCAATAATTCTAGGTTGGTATCACAACGGGCTTGCTCCACCACCAGTGGGTTTAATGATATTAGGGCGGTGCTGCGAGGGGCTTTCTCCACCCCTAGTACTTTTAATGATGTTAGGATGGTGCCATAAAGGGCTTACTCTATCACTGATAGGTTCAATGATGCCAAGATGGTCCAATGATTGGCTCTCTCCACCAGTAATAGGTTCAATGATACTACGATGGTGCCATGAGGGGCTTGCTCCACCACTAGTTAGTTCAAGGATGTTAAGATGGTGCCATAGAGAGCTTGATCCACCACCAACAAGTTTAATTAAGATTATATGATGCCATAAAAATGAGCTTATACCTAACAACTGATTTTAAGGGAAGTGAAATTCAAAATAGAGGTGACTCTTAAATGAGAAAATTTAAATGGTCATGTTATCAGAATCCAAAAGAAAGGATATCTTAAAGGGATCTGTACCATTTCTTTAGGAGTATAATTTAATGATACCTAGGGAATCTAATAAACTTTGGTATAAACTTTAGAGCCAATCTTATCCTTTGGACCTAGTTTTTTTTTCAAAAATTTCAACACATTCAAGCACTATACAAAAATAACGAGAAGAAAATTTTTTTTTATTATAACATTTTCCTTTTATATCAATCCACCATAATAGAATTTGAAATATCCCCCATTTATACATTCACTATCACAAATGGACCTTCCCAAATAATTTCAAATTTACTGCCTATCTTTTGATGGGCTAAAATGGGTCTTCAAAAAACTAAAACCAAATCTACTACTTTGAAACTTCTTGGATGGCTAACTTGTTGTATTCTTGAATCATCTATACTTTATATAATTTGAGGTTCTATTAAGCTTGCAAATTCTTCTCTTCAAAACCTTCAAGTTCTTCTAGTCTAATTTCTACATTATGCTCTTCAATGATCTAATAGCTTACAATTATACGTAGTGAAGGAAACAGTACCTCCAAAGGGAGAAAATCCTCTACTCCAAATACCAGAGCAACCAGAGTAGACTAAGTAGGAGTTCTATTTACGGTTCTGTATACCCATAAAGCCTCTCCCAACTTTTCATGCCATTAATGTTTATTATGATCAAGTGTTTTCTTTAAAAATTTTGTTAAGTATTTGTTGAAGGGCTCAGCTATTTCATTTGCCCGAGGGTAAAAATATTGAGTATCTCCAATCATTGTTATGACATTTAGAAAAATTATTTATCTTAGTGCTTCTAAATGATGGACCAGTATCGAATATGACTCAATGAGGAATACCAAATATGTATACAATATGGTCTTTAAAATGTTTAGAACGTGATGAGCTTTGACTTCTCTCAGGGGAACTACATCTGCCCTGCCTACTTAGATGGACCTATGACCTTTGGAGGATGGCAGATCAATTAGACAGACAATTTTTGTACCTTAGCTTTTAAAAGGCCATGAAGCAATTGTTGGGTCTAATACATTTGGTGGAAGATGTAAATCTGCACCATCAACTTGGCATTGATGATAATAATGTGCAACTTTCATACAATCATCAATAATTGAAGGCCAAATATAACTCATTTTCTTAACTTTCATTATAATCTTTGGACTCGATTGATGTGCACCACACAATCTAGCATGTATGTACCTCATCTATAAACTTTGATGATTCTGAATTATTTAAACACCTTGACCACATTTAATCAAATCATCTTCTGTATAAAGTGTTGTTAATCGATGTATAAGATAAGGATCTTCATTTAATTTGATTAGCTATCAATTTATCATGAGGGAGCTTATTTTCTCGCAAGTATTCAATGAAGGGCTTCCTCAAATCTAACACTACATGTTTTGCTACTAAAATAATTTTCACCATGGTGAGAGATTTCTTCTTTACACATTCAAGTTCTACTGAAAACAAAACCTCATGACTTAATTTTTCTATTAAAATTAAGTCTCCTTCAGGATAAGTCATAGCTTTAGCTAATTTTGCTAATGTATCAACTATGGAATTATGTCTACGAGGAATCTTATACAAGGTTACATTTGAGATTTTTTTAGTAAATGCATCATGTATTGATGATAAGGCACCAGGTTTTCTTTTAATACCTTATAAGTACTAGCTATCTTATTAACCACTAGTTATGAATCTCATAAAACTTTGATCTCTTGAATTTCATTCGATATCATCAATTCTAAACCTATTATAAGTGTCTCATAATCAACTTTATTATTTGTATAAGGTTCTGGCAAATGGTAAGAGTAATACATTACACCCTTTTCTAGGGTAATAAATACTACACTGATACCAGCTTTATCTAGGAAATATGATTATATGTTTCTTATTGATAGGAAGTAGCACCATCAAAATAGAATTCCCAGGTGGATTTTTTATTTAACTCTATATTTATGATTTGTTCATCTAGTAGCTCATCGTTGACTGTGCAATCATCCTATATTGGATGAGCTGCTAGATAATCTGGCACAGCTTGCCCTTTTATTGCTCATAAAGGAATAAACATGATTTCAAATCATAACAAAATCATTGGCCATCTAGATAATTTTCCTTATAGTATTGGATGAGTCATCATATATTATAACATATTTACTCTAGATATTATATTCACTTTATGCGAGACCATATAATTCTTAAGATTTATTAAAGCTAAGCAATATTTCCCTATAAGAGGATAGTTTACTTTAGTTGGAAGTAAGTATCCACTCAAATAGTAAATAAACCATCAAGAGATTCACTTAAAGCTGTAGCATATTAAATTAATGGCTTCCATGAAATGGGAGAAGCTAATACTGGAGGATTTATCAAATAGTGTTTTATACTATCAAATATATTTTGATGTTGGAGGATTTGAATTCGCTATTAGCTTTGATAAAAATCTCAAACTTTGGATACTTTATATTATTATGATATTCTACAATCAATGGCTTTTATAAATCACACACGATTCCTCCTCTAAAATGGATTCAAAATCAATATGTAATGCATACACATTTACTTGTACACTTTGCTTTTCATTTTCTTTTGTCACTCGATTTCACCATCCTCAGCCTCTTCCTCTAGATCGTTGATCCAATCTAGAACCTCTTTATGTGGGAGGAGCATATGATCAACAAACATCATGTTTGAGATTGAGATGCTTTACTTTTTCTTTTTCTTTCTTTTCTTTTTCTTTTTCTTCATCCATTTTGAGATTCTTAGAGAAAATAGTCTACTTTTTAGGTAAATCATGTTTGTATATACCTACTTCATGAATTAAAAATGGTTGTAAATCACCCATAATATAGGTCTCTACTCCCTCATGAAAGTATTTAATATACTAATGAAGGGTGGAAGGCACCATTTTATATTCATGTGGCCAAGTTCTACATAGGAGAGCATTAAAGGAAGTTTTGAAATCTATTATATGGAATTTAGCTTCAGTTTTAAGGTTTCCTACTTCTAAAAGCAGAGTTATTAAACCAATGCTATCTTGCTTTTTTCATTAAACCCTATATCAGAACTAAGTTTGCAAGTATCCAATCTTAGGTATATGAGGGTTCTAAGAGTTATAATGTTGATTGATGCACCCGGATAAAAAAGGACATGAGATAATTTGAAATTGTCTGTGTTCATAGATATATATAAGTAATGATTATGATCTGAAGTTCCCAATAGTAAATCATCATCTAAGAATGTAACTTTTAAGAATTCTTTGAAACTTAGTGTTTCATTGGACTGCATTGATGCTAACAAAGCTATACATATCTCTGGATAAAGTAAAGCTTTGACTAAGGCTCCCTCATTTTATCGGAAAGAACTAAAGCATCATAGATACTCAATTTTGTAGGTAGTTTTCTAAGATGTGTTAACATATTATAATCCACTTTAGGAATATTTGAATTTGCTACATCTAAATCTGGTTGAAGTGGTGGTGAGGTTTTCGGATTATCAGTCACATGCTTTCTTTCGTTAGCTGTAGATACTAATGGTGGTAACACTTTACCACTACACAGATTAACATGGACTATCTCTTCTTAGGAAGAGATAGTGGATTCTTTTGATTCCTTATGTTTATTTACCTTTAAAGCTTTATCTGATGAATTATCAAAATCAAACATTTCAATTTTTATACAAATAGGACCACCATGAATGTCAAGGATAGAGAAATAACTATCAGATAAATATTCAAGAGAAACTTTTAACTCATTTAAGTTTATTTTTGGTTCTATGGAATTAATTTCTATTGTGTAATTTATTTGAACATCACTAGATATAGATAAGATATACACTAAATCTTTCACTACATTCTTAGCCCCTAACAGGATAAAATAGAAATCATTTAGTGTAAGAGGTTCTTAATCCTTTTCTTTGCCATCAGAAGAAACTACAACTTTATAATTTACATGATTATTTTTACTCTTGAGTTTCTTATTTTGAACTGCTAAAGACTGACCAGTTAATCTCTTCTTAGGTTCTTCAAAAGGAACTTTATCCTTGACTTTCTCTTCAAGAGCTACTAGATCAACCTGGATGGGACTCTACATGCCTTCAAATACCAAAACAGCTTCTTAGAAGACCAGGATAAAGCTATATCGCAATAATCATTAGGTTTTGAATTTAAAATTAATTCGGAAGGCTCGCCAATCACCATTAAGTAGATCCATGACTAGAATCAACTAAATACTCCTTGGGTATTACAATTGATCCATCATTGATATTTATTTCAAGCCATTCTTATCTCTACTAGAGATTGATTTCTTAAGAAAATTAATTGAGATATTTCCTTTTGAAAATTAGATGCTTTACTAAATAACTTCTCACAAGTTTTGATTGTGAACCCTTTTAATAAGAAATCAATTCGAATGTGAATATTCTTTAAGAGAATTTCTATAGCATGTTGTTCTTAGTATTGAGGTTCATATGTCATACTAATGTTCCACCGCCTTAGGATATAATCATCCAAACTTTAATCAGGTTTCTATTTTTCTACTACTACATCCCCCAATGTGACATGGTGATATTCTCCAGCAAACCTTTTAGTGAACATCTATTCTAGTTCTATAAATGTATGCACTGACCCATTAAGTATCTCAGCATACCATTCAAATGCAATGCCAGATAAACTGCTTCTAAACTATCTAAATAATAAAGCATCGTTACCTCCTGAATTATAATAACTAGCCCTAAAATGTGCTAGATGTTACTTTTGATTCATGTTCCATCAAGAATTTTAAATGATGGGTGCACAAATCCTTTAGGATAACGAATCAAGTCATATTCTTCTAGATAGGGTCTACCCTTTAAAACAGACGAAGTACATTTAGACTATGTTAAAGCCTCATTGACATGTTATTCTACCATTTATTTGATATCTACTGCTTGTATTACTCCTTTTCTAATTTCAATGCCTCTGTTTTATTTTCTTTTAATACCTCTTTAGGTTTATTACAAGGATGGACGAATTCAATTGGAATATAATCTATTTGAGCCTTAGCTAAAGGAACCTCTTTGCTTTGGAGGGATGCCATAGAAGCCATTTGCTCTTCCATCTTCTTTTCCTTCCGAGCTATCTATTCATATTTTTGACTGAGCTGATCTGAAAGACAACTAGTCAAATTATGAACATATAATTTATCCTCTTTTTCCTCTTCTTCATTCTTAGCCTCTACTGGATTCATTTTAATTTTCCTTTTTTCTTTTTGTATAAATGATCATGTATCCACTATGAATACACTCTCAACCATTTCTTCATCTTGAAGATTTGTTTATAAATTCTTTGCAACCTCTTATTCATCTATTTGTTGAATACTCTTCATTAGGTGATCAAACATCTCTTCAATGGATTTCCCTACGAAATTATGAGGATCTATAGAAGTGTATTCTCTAAGAATGATTCATCAATATATTTTCCCTTCTTTACTTTTTCTTTTGCTAAATAATTCTTATGAGTGAATATTGTAGTTGATGTGGCAACCATTTTAAGATGCCAAACATTTTCTCCATTAGATAATAAAACTGGTTGACTTATTATTTTCATCCTTCTTCTATCAAGATGCGGAGATGAATTTTGATCTTCTAGTTGATGTCGATTGACTCTTAATAATGGTTGATCGAAAGAGAAACTAGAGGTTCTAATGAGAATATTTCTAGATTAAACTGATGATAGAGGGGAAATGGGATTATACCCTCAACGGGCTAATGCTCCATGTCCCAAAGATGTTATGGGAGTAACTTCACTTTGATCATTAGCAAAAATTGTTCAATGATTAACATGTGAGAATTTTCTTAATTCTTGTTGATGATTTACATTAGCTAATGGCCGACTAGAACTCGATTCTTGGAACTATACTCTTTTCTTAATAAGGGGAGACACTTATGGCCCTCTCCTTTATTGTGTTTGTACTCCAACATATATGACATCCTTTACACTTTTCAAAAACTTAGTCTTTGACTTCCATTAATCAACAGTAAAGTCATGGATTAACTCATTCAATAAAAATTTGAACTTTCTTTCCCTTTTGGCTAAGGATGGTAAAATAAGATTCTGACTTATTATTTTCATTCTTCTTCTATCAGTAAGTGGAGACTTCACTATCCTGACTACATTCTCTTCTCCAGTAGTAGCAGATAATGTATGAAAGTAATTCAAACTTGCCACAGGAGACTTATATAGAACTTTAGATTCTTTAACTATCATTTCAATTGACTTTAGCTTATATGCTTTAGCTGCAGCATTCATCAGGTTGTTCTCTTTAAGCATTTTAGCTTTCTCGGTCCTTCAACTCAGTTAGTGGTTCTCATTCCTCTTTTGAGATTTACTCATCTCTGAAATAGTAGATGATAACCCCATCTCAAACTTTTTTGGATAAGGGAACCCATGAATCATAGTTGATTTTCCCTTCTGGCTAGCAGATATCCTTGGGAAAGTCAAATAAGAGAATACCGAGCATTTAACAACTACCAGGGTAACTATAAACACACCCTCAAGTATATTCATAACAGCTATAGCAAGCACAGATTCAACCTTAATCACATTAGATTGTGGCCCAATCAAGGTAAATTTAATATTATTTATTGATCTAAACTAGATCATCATTGCATCAATAGATGACCCCCTGATTGAAGGTCAATTTCACACCATTGAAGAAAGAGAAGATCAACTTCCCATATATTATTTCTTTAATTGACCAAAATTATATATCAATCTTTAAAATTCATTGGCCCTTATGTAGGACATAAATCTGAATAATATACTGAGTAAAGTTTAATAAATCCTCGAGGCATGATTAAATTGAATCTCATCAAAATTTTCTGAATTTTAATTGCTCACTAACTTTAGATATGGACCAACCTATGGAAACATATACTAGAGAGAGATTTGGATTAACATTTAGATTTTGTTTAGTTGGGCAGAGATGAATTCAATCTAAATGACCTTGAGTTCAAGATGGAATTATTGAAGTTTGATTTGAATTTAGATTTTAGAAGAGCATTGAAGAAGAACCCTTGTCTATGGACTTTGACATATTGATGATAAAAAGAGACATGAATTAGATTTAAACTTAGTGTTAGATGATCAAATCAGAGACAGAGATTTATACAAAAGAGAGGGTTAACTTTGGAATTTTAATCTAAAGAGTTTACTTACTGTTGACCTCATTTTTATATCAGGTCACTAGGACCAATCCAAATCCTAAGATCTACTCAGATCTTAGATCAATCCAAATCAAATCCATATTTCAAATCAAAATTCAAGGTTCAAAGGCCCTGTCCTGAAAATCTTTTTCAGTGAATTTTCAAACATTTCAAACCTTAGTCAAATGACCCTTGATTCATGATCTATCAATTGCATATTGATTAGGCATGTCTCTAGGGTATACCCTCCAAATTTGAGCTCAATCTACGGTCTCTTATCTCAAAAATTGAATTGAAACCCAAAGGCTATAAAACCTTCAAATATTTATGACCCATGCCACTAGACCTGCCACCTAGTGGATTTTGATCTTGGAGCATTCTCCAAACCCATTTGATCACATCAAATCCTTAATTATGATATGTTAAGCATTAAACTACATTTTAATGAACCCACTTTGACCCCCAGTTGACCAGGGGTCAAAATGACCACAATGCCCTTTAAGGGTTAAATAGGTTATTTTGACCAAATAAACTCTCCAAACATTTTCACATCTTTTCCCAAGCTCAAAAACCCCATTTTGAGAAGAGAGAGAAAGAAAGAGAGAGAAAGGATAATTGCCAAAGCAAAATTTGATCCAGCCGTTAAAAGTTATTTGACCCTTGAAGAAAGTGGTAGAGGACCTCTCAAGCTTTCCAAGAAGCCTAAGAACATCAAAATCTGAAATCTGGATTGTAAGTTATCTTCATTTTAAGTATTATGATCAAACCTTAATTTCTCTCAAATCTCAATTCATGGAGCCTTGAAATTCCATGGGTTGAAAGATTAGGGTATCAGGATCTTACGTTTCAAATTTCATCAAATTTATATAGTTGGATTGAAAGTTATGGGCAATTGAATTTTTAGTTCATTTTGAACTACGTGATCGGACGGCCCTGATCACGCCACATCACGCACCATGCTCATTTCTACTCAAATTGAATAAAAAAATTCAATTAAATGCCTAGAACTTTCAAAATTCATAGAAAATCCATTTGTTTACCAAATTTTGTGTTCTTGGGCTCGTTGAAAAGGTCTTGAGCCCTACTATTTATTAAAATTAAAATCAAAGCATTTTAATCACTATATAGTGAGGTATTTAAGTTTATTTGAAACCTAAATTTTGTAATTTTCTCACAATCCAGTGGTCAAATTAAGCTCAAATTTTGGTGAAATTTTTGCGAACATCATAGGCATTTCCTATATTTTCTTAGGATCAGATGTCTATGTGATGTGAATTTTCAAAGTAATGGGTCTGAATTAGACCCAAAACTTTGGAAATTCATAACTGTTCAAATTCTTAGAATTAAGCTTCATAATTTCTGTGATGTGCTTGCATGAGTACTAGGGTTAGATGGCCAAAATTTCAAACCAATTTGAACACTAGAGACACCTAGGAAAAATAATTAAGGAAATGGTCTAGCCAAATTAGAAAAATTCCAGAAATTATACACACATCCAATAGGGGTGAAACTTCAGAACATTAAACATAGTGACATTATATACCTTAGGTCAAAATTTAACTAGATTTGTAGGTCATTAAGTCAAAAAATTAAACTAATCAAAATTCAGCTCTTTTTAAGACCTAAAAACTTCAAAAAAATGAAATAAATCAAACATAAATCCAAAAATTATAAATAATATATCAAACTGAGAAAAATTTGATCCTCTATCTAGGAAAAATAAAATCTCCATCACTCAACTTTTAATTAAACTTTAATTTAAAATGTAGTAAAAATCAATATTTAATTAATTTAATTAATTTAAAATATTTTAAAACTCCAAAAAAATTCCAAACACTTGGAAATCTTTGCTTAGGTTATTCCTGACTTTTGGAGGTGATTTCAAGGAGTTTGGATATCATTTGGAGCAAAATTATAAAAGGCCCTTAATTAAACCAATTAAATAATTCAAATAACTACACAAACTTTGAAAAATCATAACTAATTATAAAAAACTCCAAATTAGGCAAACTCAAAGGTATTGTACTCCATATAAGGCCTAATATTTATTAAAAATTTCAAAACTCTCGAAATCACTTAAAATTAAAAAGTTATCATTTTGGTCAACTCTAGTTTAAATTTTAACCAAAACTTCAAACGTACATAACTAAATCTAGAAACATCCAATTCCAGCAAACTCAAAGCCTAATTACTCATCTTAGGGTCTAGTATTTTATAAAAATATCAAAAATTTAAAATTCTATTTGAATCCAAAAGTCAACTTTTGACCCCTTAATTAAATGATTAAAATAATCTAAAAAGTTCTAAAATTTGATAATTAATCCCAAATTCCAGAAAATATTAAGGTAATATTTAAATCACTCAACCAACATTTTAATACACAACAACCACTCCAAAAATAAAGTTTTTAAGCTGGACTACTCTGGGCTGTGGGGCTACGTGTTCTAAGGAGGCTTTGTTCCTCAAGCTTGGTGGCACAACGCCACGAATGGATTCAATGGGGTGTAAAACCTTAAAATCGATTGATTATTAATAATTTAACCAAATAAAAATTCTTAATTTAATTACATCAATCAAGTTTTAGGATGGACTACTCTGGGCTGCGGGGCTACGTGTCCTAAGGAGGCTTTGTTCCTCGAGCCTAGTGGCACAACGACATGAACTGGTTGATGAAAAATATAAATTAATTTAATATTTAAAATTAGCAACCAATTCAATTAATTAAAATTATATTAATTATTCAACTTCTAATTAATTAAATCCATTTAATCAATCAACTTCAAAAATTCAATTATAAAATAAACCTTAATAAATTAACATTTGAACTTTAACTAAATTTACCCTTGAACCTTCAACAAACCTGAACATTAGATAACTTAAACTGATTACTTGATATAGGAAATATCTAAACCACACATCTTGTTACACACACTTAGATGGTTTGCTAGGCACCACTTCTAGGTCTAGGCTAGGCCGATGTTTATTTTTCTATTGTGTGATGGGTTTTTTGAGCTTTCATTGCATGTTGACTATTATAATTAGATGATTACTATGATTATTTATTTAATTATTATACTCAGTAATGTGATTGATGGGCATCAAATTTACCCTTATGATAGGGGCGATTTAAAGGCTGATATAATCTTATGTAGGTGGCTATGCTCATACAGGGAATTGAAATTAAAGGGGGCAAAGTCCAGAATGTTAAGTCCCCCTTTATAAATTAAAAGAGCATAGCCAAGTATGGCTAGTTTGAGTACTTTTAATTTTAATATATAACTACTTGAGATGTGATTTCAAATTATCACTGTTTAGGATAACCCTGCAGGATATTTGAGTCTAGAATTTTCTATTTTCAAATGTAATTTGATTTTAATCAAGAGTTTATATTCAAAATAATTTGAGATGGGACATAAATCCAATCTAAAATTTAAAGAGAAGAGTGACATCCCTTAAGGGAGAGTTTCTCTTCATTTGAAAATTTAGATTAAGATACTTTGAGTATCCAAGGAGAAAAGAAAACACCCCTTCAGGGAGGAGTTTCTTTTCACTTGGATATCTGGACCCGATAATCCAAGGAGCCCTATAAAATGATGAAGAAATGAAGAGAACGAAGAATCCTAATTCTCAAATTCACTTGAGTCTTAGGAATAGAATTTGGGCTGTTGTCAGTGGTACCCAGCCACTTTACTTTCTACAGATCCTGGGTTATAATATTAAAAGGCACTTACCTATGGATATTTTTTTAATTATCCAATTGATTGTTTGATGTTGATCGTGATATATGAT
Source organism: Dendrobium chrysotoxum (assembly GCA_019925795.1). Classification (NCBI taxonomy): domain Eukaryota; kingdom Viridiplantae; phylum Streptophyta; class Magnoliopsida; order Asparagales; family Orchidaceae; genus Dendrobium; species Dendrobium chrysotoxum. Next base: position 27,474,796 of record CM034298.1, on the reverse strand, counting down.
GGAATGCTTTTAGTAGTTTTTTTGGAGCTCTTGTATGTCGATCTTTGATTTAGCTTAGAACCCGATCGGAGGCTCGTGAGGGAACGTTAAAATTCTTTTACTTAAGCAAAAGTAAAATTTTTAAGCTCACATAGAAATCAAACATTTTAAGAAGAAAGCCAGGTCCGCCAGGAATTCGCATAGCATATTATTGCACCTTCTTTCCTTTATTAGACACCTACCCACCTGCGGGTTTTGGCAGACCACCTGGCCTATGAGGGTGCAGGTCTGCCAAGGGGAATCTGTGCAATCTAGGATAAAATCTATTTTTAAGCCTTTTTTAAAAATTACTTCATATTTGATTTAAGCATTATTAAGTCAACTAGTATGCATTGTATTAGAAATAAATTAAAATGAGTTAAAAATTTAATTGTATTTACTTTAAGCTTCATACTACCCAACATAAGTCAAAGGGTCAATTAAGGACTGCTATAGATGTCGGCCGTATTCTCAAAAACTTATCTTAAGCTACATCCCTAACCACTCTCACATAAAAGATCGAACTCATGATTTTGAAGCATCTAGGTGGTTTAGCTAGCTCCCCAATCTAGGCTGGGGTAAGTCCAGATTTGCATTGCATTAGCTAGGATTCGGATCACTGATTTTTAGTACCCATTTTAGACTTAGGTTTTGAGGCAAATATTTAATCTTAAGTTCTCAATCTCTAGGATTTGAATCCCATTCTATAATAAAATCAATCATTCAAAACTAAAATCTCTTTCAATCAAATTTGAGCCTAACACTTAGGATACGCTAGGGTGTTTCTGAAGTAATTCAAAATCTCAAGACACCTCCTACCCCTCTTCTTTTAACTCAAGAAATAAGTGTTCAACCTTGAACCAATCCTATTTAAAAATTCCAATCCCTACCTCCTTTGACATTAAGCTTTAAAATCTTTAAATAAATTTTCTACCGCTATTTTAATCGAGAGTATTCGTAGGAAACTCTGATTTCCCTATGATATAATTAACTATGATGGTTTGCGCTTGTAGGAGATTGGGAAACCCAGATCAACAAATTTTTCAAAATTAATTTTTTAAAATCTTAATTAATTATCTTTGAAAATTTTGAAGTCAAAATCAACGATCATTCTCATTATTCTTAGATGATCAATAATTATTGATATCTTCTTCCCTCAAGAAGATCTATCAATTATTATTATAACTTTGATGATGAAATTAATGATAGTTTATCCAAATTATCGTAGTTAAATACCTGTGTGAACAAATCATTTTGACCCTCTGGGGTTATATGTAGTTCTTGCTCAAATTTGACTTTGATAATGAGGATAAAATTTTAATCATGTAAATTGAACCCATTATGGAATGATATTTTTGCCTTTCGAGGTAATCTATTGTTCATAATTATGCGTTTAATTTCAAAATTTAAATTTAAGAAATAAAATCACCCAAAGGTAATTAACCTTTTTAAAAACAACAAACTTTTTAATCAAACACTTACCCAAGCATGACTACACATATGCAAAAATTCAAGAATATAAAACATGCAAAAATGCAAGACTACAAACCGGCAGCACCCCTACCTGACCTAGGACCAAATTAGTATTTCGGTTGGACTAGTCTGCTTAATTTTAGGATGAAACCAAGTAACCATGGGATATTCTTTTGAGCATAAGCATAGACTCAATGATTGAAATTTAAATAAACATACATATATAAATGCAAATATAAGACTATAAACTGGTAGAATACCTACCATACCTAGGACCGATACAGTATTCTAATTGACCTAGTCAACTTGGTTTTAGGATAAAACTAAGTAATCATGGGATATTCTTACTTTTGTAAGGGTATACTTGAGGCTTCAAATTTAAATAAACATATAATTACATATGTAAATGTCAGACTATAAATGGGAAGAACCCCTACCAGACCGAGGACTGATTCAATATTTTGGTTGGCCTACTCTACTTGCTTTTTAGGATGAAACCAAGTAAACCTGGGATATGCTTAGTCATGTAAGAAGAAACTCAATGCTTGAAATTTAAATAAACATATAATTTTACATGCAAATGCAAGACTATATATGGGCAGAACCCTTAGTGGACCTAAGAATAAGTAAGTATTCTAGTTGCCATAATCTACTTGGTTTTTAAGATAAAGGTAAAACCAAGTAATCATGGGATATGCATACTCGTGTATGCATAGACTCAAATGTAAATAAACATGTAGGTATGAAAAATTGAACCAAGCATGCATATACAAGGCTGAACTAAGTAAACACAACAGGGATATACAAGATTATACAAGATTGTATAAAGCGTGAACACACAAGACTGAACCAATGTATTAACATGATTGAAATTTAAATAAACATGCATCTATATGAAATCTAATATCCCAAACATTTAATAAAATTCATATGTATTTAAAAGTTTAATCTTCTCTAAAGATGGAGAGAGAAGTTTATCCCAGTAGAGTCACTAGAAAAATCTGAGGACAAAATTTCTTTGTCATGTCACACAAGATTTGCTTTAAAAATAATTTTTTTAACAAATCTGCATAGATGAAAAATATACTATTTATTTGAGAAGAGAAAATCTTAATTTATTTCCTAATTAAATGTAGTATAAGGAATATTTAATTAATCTTAAAGGACAAAAACCATATTAACTTATCATTTTAATTAAGAAATAAAATCAATAAATTTATTTTTATAATCACAATAATATAAGCGATATTTAATTCATCCTGAAGGATAAAAAGAATATTTATTTATCATTTTGAATATGAAATTAAATCAATATTTATAGTTAAGTCTATATCTATAGATTCTTCCACTTCTTTAGAAAGGAACTAAATTAGGGTTTATTTTATTATTGGGTCCTAAACTTCCTATTAGGGCAAGACCCTCTATTTAATTATATCTCCTAAGAGAATACTCACGTTAAAGTGAAGTCTAAAGTTTCAAATTCATATAGTTTTAAAGAAATGGTTGGGCTAATAATATTTTAAGCACGGGCCATAGAATAAAAATTCTACATTTACACTAAAATTTTTTATTTAGATTTTGTATTTTAAATTTTTTAAAGAATATAATAGGAAAGGAATGTGCAGAGATTGAGGGGTGTATATAATCTGGGCCTACATTTACCTAGATTAAGTTGCCACCAACAATCCTAAGCATAATCAATCACAACATGAATGGAAGATTAGATAGGCTCTTTCCTACGAATCAAGGAATTATATTTTAAAAAACTTTATAATCAGGACTCTATAATATATATATGATCATGCAATGAAATGATCCATGAATCACAATGTATAAATAAAAGAACTTTTATTCATTTATAATTTTATAGTACAACCCAGGGTCTTCTGTAAAAAAAAAGGTGGCCAAGCTCCACCAACAACAGGCTTGGATTTCTACTCCTATAAAAGTATAGATATAAATATGATTATATATTATAGTCTTTAATATTTTGAATGTCGAATCTTCTGTAGTATTCAAAAAGATAATGATCTTCAAAAGAAGTAGAATCATTTCCTTTTGGAACATATATATATATATATATATATATATATATATATATATATATATATATATATATATATATATATATATATATATATATATATATATATATATATATAATCAAATTGAAATAAAATTATACGGCTCTTAATTATCACTTTATATAGAGTACAAAAAAGAAATACATAAATATAAGTACCCTTTAAGCAAGACACTCCAAGCAAACCAACTCAAATCTCTGGTCTAGCTTAAGCTAGAGTTGGTTGTCCAAGCAAATAATCTAAGTGTGTGTATAAAGGCTGTGTAGCTTGGATAGGCCCTAGGTTATATTAGATTAAAATTGTCTATAATTGATTTGATTTTTGTAAGGCCCTTAAAGGGTGTTTAGAATTTAAGTATTTAATTATTTAGATACTTTAAATCTTATTTTAAAGAGAATTTTATTTATTATAATTGTTAATTTTAAGTTTTATAGAATATAGCGCTCAACTACTTATAAGTGTTAGAAGCTATTGATTAGCAAGTCCTAGGCTCATATATGTCATGATAATAGTCCTCAAAAACTAGGGTATATTGATAGAATAGAGTCATTCATTTTAATTAAGTGTTTTAGGTCTTAAAGCTTCAAATCAAATACACATTTACCCTCCTGAAATGAGTAAAGCACAAGAGTGTAAAAGTTATAATGTCTAAATATTTTATTAATATTTTTTGAATAAATTGGTTTAAAGATTACTAATTTATTAAGATTACAAATTAATGTTTACATTACATAAAATTTACTCGTGGCATTATCATAACAGACATGAGGACGAAGGCCTCCTTAGGACATGTAACCCTATAGAATGAGGTAGTCCAGCCTAAAAATTCATTGATAGAGTATTGATTATTTATTTTACTATTATTATTTGATTTAATTTATTAGGTTGATGATTTACTAAAATTAAAAAGATTTATTAAAATTTTTGTATTTTTATGAATATTTTAATATATTTAACATGGGGTCAATTTCTTACTTTATTCTAACAAAGATATTTAGGTGAGAGAAGCTCCACAATTCTAGAGAGAGAAATTAGCATTTTTTCAAATTTCCTTCTTCCCGGGTTTACTCGGTTTTTCCGACTGAGGCTGAGGGCATGGCGACAGGAGGCCGCCGGCCATCTTGGGCTTCGGAAGTGGATGACACCTCCGTCCTTAGTCCAAATCCAAACATTATTAGTAATTTGAAAGGCGATCAGACTGAGAAAGAATGAAATCCTGATGCAGTCCGTCGAATCAAATCGAATGGTCGAATTGTTATATCTGAGGTTGTTGATTCTCACATTTGCCCAATTAAACATGTTGAAGGTAAGGGCAAAGGTTTTTCTTTGGATTTAGATTGTAAAACCCCACGAATATTGAAAAATTCTAGTTTTTCTCTGGTTACTCATCATGATCCCAATGCTTCTTCTTCGAGTATGAATATTTTTGTTAATCGATTTGGATATTCAAATGCTATCCCTGGCCATGGAAGTAAGATAAATGTGAATGTCCTTAATGTGGTTAACAAAAATAATCATAATCTAATTATAAATTCTACTGAATCGGAAGGAGTAGCTGTGGAAAAAAATGATGGTATTGCATTGAAAGTGCCTGAGGTATTGCCTGGTAACAAGTTGGCAGTTAAGAGTGGGGTAAATCCTTGGAAAAAATCGACTTACATCAAGATCAACTTTGATAAGAGTAATGTAGTTCTATCAGAGGATGGGAAAGCAATAAAATTGAATGAGGCATCTAAAATTGAGAACACTAAGAGACATGAATTTTCTATAGTTGCTAAGGTGTTTGGAAGTGTTCTACCCTCCCACGTGGTTTCCTGGAACTTAAGACGTCAATGGGATGCGTTCAGATCGTTTCACTTCACAACTCTTGGTAAAGGTTGGTATTTGTGTTCCTTCAAGTCAATGGAAGCATTGGAAGGAGTTCTTACAGGAGGTCCATGGTTTGTCAACAACCACATTGTAGGAATGGAGAGGTGGTCTATTGATTTCTCTTCAAACTCTTTAAAAGGTTTGTCATAACCTATTTGGATTAGAATGCCACACTTGCCTTTGCATTGTTGGGATGAAAACAATGTAGCTTTGATAGCTTCAATGGTAGGAACTCCTATGATGATGGATGGGAATATGTTTAGCTGGGGAAGGAGGGAATTTGCAAGGGTTTGTGTGAGAATGGATTTAGACAAGCCTCTTCCTGTGGGAGTTTGGATAGACGGGTTGGCTGGAAGATTCTTCCAGAAAATAGAATATGAAAGAATTGATTCATTTTGTTATGAATATGGATTGATTGGCCATAAGGCAGGAGGATGTGGGAACAAGAAGGTGGAAGAGGTGAAGGCTAGTATTGATTCTTCTAAATAAGGTGTGGTGGATATTGCTGCTGGAGCTCAAGATTTGGAAACTGTTGGTACCTATGGACCTTGGATTCATGTGAATGAAGGTAGGAATAAGGAGAAGTTTAATCCTTTAAATGTGAAGAGGTGGGCTATTACCAAGATTGGAGCAGTTTCTAGCATCCTTGATGGAAATAGAGGTCATGGAAATCAGGTACTTAAAGTTGCTGAGGTAGAAAAGGGAAAAATGTTACAGCATAAAAAAGGTAAAGAACTCTATGATTCTAAAGGCATCAAGATAATTCAGGGTCAAACTAGTTTGAGTTTGGATAATAAATTCCAAACTCTTTGTGATCAAGAGGAGGAGGACCAAGGCATTTCTAGAATTTCAATGGAGGCATTGATCATTATATAAATCAAGTTGGTGAGCTAGAAGTTGAGGAACGGGAAATATTCTTGGGAAATCCTTCCAGGAATGTAGATGATGCTTTGGTTATACAGGTTGATGGGGCAGATTCTATTAGAAAATCTGGAGCAGAGGAAGATGCCATGGCTACGGGCAGTGAATCTCTGGTACAGCCAGATGGTGTGGAAAATGATTCTGCCACGGCTTGTGATGAGCAACAGGTTAACTTATCCTGTAAATCAGATATGGTGGGGAAGGGATGCTTGCGAACTCAAGTAAATCTATCTGGATTGCCTGCGAACTCAGGTACTCTCTATCAAAAGTCAAAGTTTAGGCCTCATAAGGAATTGCAGTCCTTGGGAAAGAATAATGTTATCAATCATGGAAGGAAGGCTGGTAGTAATGTTAAGAATAGGAAAGAGAGCAATCCCATTTCCTATCATTAATGGCTACTATTGCTTTCTAGAACTGTAGGGGGGCTAGAAAAAAAGAAGCCTCCCGTTATCTAAGGGAATTTGTGAAAGAATTTGACGTTTTCCTTGTTGGATTAGTAGAGACTAAAAGTTCTACTGTTAATAGAGTGGATGTTAATAAGTTGATTGGGAAAGATTGGGACTTCTATAATGTCCCAGCTGAAGGTCTTTCAGGTGGTATTCTTATTTTTTGGAAGATGAATTATGGTGCTTTTTCGGTTATTCATGCCTCATCTCAAGTGGTTATAGGCCGGTTCAAAGCCCCAAACAAAGGGGAATGGTTGGTGGCCTCAATTTATGGGAGTAGAGAAATTTACAATAGGAAGCTATTGTGGAACACATTAGAGTCTTACTCGAATACTCATCTTCCTTTTATAGTGGGGGGAGATTTCAATTGTGTCATTTCCCAAGAAGAAAAAAGAGGTGGTAAGAGGTTTGTCTTCACCCAAGGACCTCAAGATATGAAAGAGTTCATGAACAAATGTGATTTAAAGGACATTGGGGTAATTGGTCCCATATTTACTTGGTGTAATAATAAAAAGGGAGGGGCTCATATTTTGGAAAGGTTGGACCGTTGCCTTCTTAATCCGGCGGCCTTGTCAAAGATAAATCCTGCAGTGGTGCGTCATCTTGGGAGGATCGCTTCAGATCATTGTCCAATCATTTTAAAACTTTTAATTTCAGGATTTAAGGTCTCTAAAAAACTAAAGTTTAAAAAAACTTGGGTGTCTTTTCCAGCTTCTAATTCCATTGTGGCTAAGTCTTGGAGCAAACCGGTAGGGGGAGTTGAAGTTGAGGTGCAGAATTTGAAATTCAAAAGAGTGTTGAAGGCTCTTTTTTATTGGAGCTAAGCAAAACACTCAAATCTTAACAATTTAAAAGATAGGTTAAAGAAGGAAATATTGGAATTACAAGAAGAAGAAGCTAATGTTGGCACATAGTCTGATTATCAAATCAGTTTGCTGAAAGCCAAGGTGTTGGAACTTAATTCTACCTTGGGCCGACTTAATACATGGTGGAGGCAAAGAGCAAAGGTCAAGTGGATGAGGGAATGTGATTCAAACTCCAATTATTTCCATTCGGTGGCAACAGCTAGGAGAAATAGCAACTTCATTCATCAAATTAAAGATTGTAATGGAGATTTGATTGTAGAGCAAGGACAAATCGAAGGAACCATTTTGAAGTATTTCAGCAACAAACGGAAACTTTCCAAGTGTGTTCTCAACGGGTGGCTTGCAATAACAAAAGGTCTTGAAGATGGTGATATCAGATTGCTTCAAGCTGACTTTGGGAAAGAGGAGCTGGAGTCTATTGTCCGCCAACTTGGACGTAACATTGCACCCAGTTTGGATGGCATTACGTACTCTTTCTTTAAAAATTATTGGTCTATTATTAAAGATGATGTTTGGAGGGCCATTAATTTATTTCTCAAAACTGGAGTCATGTGTGAAGAATGGAGAGAAACTGCTGTAGTTCTTAATCCGAAATTGAAGAATCCAATGTTGCCTTCTAATTATAGGCCTATTAGTCTTTATCAATCTATTTATAAGGTTGTAGCAAAGATGCTTTTGAACAGGTTGGTTGGAGTTATCCCTAAGCTGGTCTCAGAAAATCAGGTGGCTTTTATCAAAGGAAGATTAATGTCACAGAACATCTTGCTAACTCAAGAGGTGTTTAGCAAGTTTCAGTTCTCCAAAGCTAAAAAAGGTTTAATGGCTATTAAAGTAGATATGGAGCATGCTTATGACAGTATGGGCTGGACGACTTTGAAGAAAGTATTAGAGGATGCTGGGTTCCCTATGAAGTTCTCTAACCTTCTGTTGCAATGTGTGATGGATACTAAGTACTCTATTTTGATTAATGGTGTCAATACCACATGCATACAGGCTAAGTGTGGCTTTAGGTAAGGTTGCCCTCTATCACCTTTTTTATTCATTTTGTGTTCTCAACTGTTGACAAAAGCTTTCAACCAAATGGCAAACAGTATTGGTATGAGAATTGCTCCTTAAGCTGAGAAAATCTCTCACTTACTTTATGCTGATGATATCATCATTTTCTCTGAGGCAAGGCACAGTAATGCAAAGAAAAGTTTTAAAATTCTGAAAGATTATAGTTGTTGGACGGGGCAAAAGGTGAATGCACAGAAATCCTCTTTAATATTTGGGAATTCAGTTGGAAGGAGGACATCTAAAGCTATTTCTAAAACTTTGGGCATAAAAGTAGTAAAAGAGATGGTTTATTTGGGAGTTCGAATGGCTTTAAGAAGGTTAAATTCTGCTGATTTTCAATACTTAATTGAGAAGGCATGTGATAAATTTAATCTATGGGGAAATAGGTCCCTCACTTTATCTGGAAAACTTGTGCTTATAAAATCTTCTATCATAACATTACCTATCTTTCTTGCAACACATTCTTTAGTTCCAATGGGGCATTGAAGGATATAGACAAATTTAGTAGGGATTTTCTTTGGAAGAAACAAGATAAAAGTAAGGGCCTTAACTTTATTGATTGGGAGACCTTGTGAAAGCATAAAAGAGCAGGTGGCCAAGGAGTGGTTTCAGCGGTGGACAAATCAGACTCTTCGAGAGCAAAGTTTTCTTGGAGCTTCATTTCCAATCTTGGTTCTTTGCTTAACAGGATTCTTATATCCAAATACGGCAATGAGCTATGGAATGTTCAAAATAAAGTTGGGAATTCTATCACCTGGAAGGTAATTATGAAGGGAGCGAAAGCATTGTATCAGGTTTTGAGATGGAAGATAGCTGATGGGAGTTTTGTTAGCACTATTAAAGACATCTGGATCTTAGATAAGAGCATTGATAGGTGGCCTACCTTCGTGGCTGGGTTACAAGAAGATCAAGAATGCTTGCAATACTTTATTCACCAAGGTAAATGGAATGATCTAAAACTGCGGAAAGTTTTCGGAAGGGAGCTAATGGATTTTTATTAAATCTGTTCCAATTCATAGAAATCTTTCATTTAATGAAAGGGTGCTGTTGTTTAAACATACAAGGAAATCTTTGGATGCTCTCATCTCGGAACAGAGCAGATTTCCAAATCAAGAGGATGAAAACTGGAAGCGGCTAAGGGACTTAAAACTAGGCCTCGGGTGGAGCTGTTTTGGTGGAGGTTGGATCATAATGCTATTCCTTCTTTTGAGTTCTTGATGTATAGAAGGATAATTAGCTACAATGGTTGTCCAAGAGGATGCAGGGAAGTGGAAAATGCTGAACACATTGCAGTTCAATGCAATTATCTTCATAAGGTAATGCATCAACTTAACAAATGGGGTTATAGCATTCCTGTTTTTAGTAAGTTGGAGGATTGTTATAAGGAATTGGCTTTTCTGTCAAAGTCTAATCAATTTATGGGAAATCTTTACTGCTTTGCGGTATTTATGACTTGGAAGAGTAGGAACAAAATGGTTCATGGAGATAAAGAGGAAGGCATAAATGCAATTGCAGCAAATGCAATTAGTTTGGCTGCTTCCTCTTTTTCATTTAATCCTATATCGGTCAACTGGGATTCTAATCAGCGTAAGCTGTTCTCTTCTTCTTGGAATCCCCCTCCAACCGATTGGATTAAATAAAATGTGGATGCTTCACTTGATGGTTCGTACCAAGCTGGAGTAGGAGGTGTAATAAGAGATAGCAAAGGGAGATTTCATTTTGCTTTTGGATGCAAAAGTTTGCACTGGGATAGATCGGTTTTGGAGCTGCAAGCTATTTTTTCATTGGGTAAAGTGATTAAAGAATGGATGTATGAGGCTAAAGGCATTATTATTGAAGGTGATAATTACAATATCATGAAATTTGTGGAAAGCATACTGAATAAGGAGGTCAATTTGGCGGTTGGAGCAAACCAAGAAGAGTTTTTCTTTCTTAGAAGTTTCAATCAAGTTATTATTCAAGTTGTGAATAGAGAGTGTAATAAGTTAGCTAATTATTGTGCTAACATTGCTAAGTCTTTTGATTTTGTTTGGGATAGTTTAAATGGATATAACATTCCTCCTCACTTTGTAAAGTTGTTAAAGGTGGAATGTGATAATTGTCACGTGTATTAGGTTCTTTTCTTTTCATGAATAAATTTGCTTCTGGCATTCTCTCAAAAAAAAAAATTTCTTGACTTTTTTATTTACATTAATTTCTAAGATTATAATATTTTTCATAAAAATTAGACCAAGAGATGAGTAAAATTACATTGAGTTTTCTTGATTTAGATTTTTTATAATAAGTTATGAATTTTACAAGTTTGATATATTTTTATGTATTAAGTTCGACCAAATGGTCGGCTTTTTTACAATAATTTCTAGAGTTTTTTATATTTTTCATAAATACAAAACCTAAAGATGAGTAAAATGTCTTTGAGTTTTCTTATTTTGGAGTTTTTTGGAACTAGTTATGAATTTTATAATTTTGATGATTTAATGGATTTATTAAAATATTTAATTAGGAAGCTTTCTTATTATTATACCAAATTAGCTCCAAACCTCTTAACATTTTCCCCAAATGTCAGGAATGACTACTAGGGAGGATTTCCAGCATTTAAAATTTATTTTGAAATTTTAATGTTTTTTCATTTTTGCTTTAATTAATTCTTGAATTTTCTTGCACTACAGGAAAATAACCTATTACCGAGAAAGTTTTCGGTGAATTTCCAGCGGACAATCTTTCAACAGAGTTTTTGGTCCATTTCTGACAGATTATTAAGAAAAATTACTGATTAATTTTTAAGCAGATTTTCTAGCAAATTTTGGACAGATTTTCCAGCAGATTCATTTCCAGCAGAATTTCCAACGGAGTTTTCGACGATTTGTTATAATTTTTGAAAAATTCATATTTTCGTAATCTAATTAATTAATAATTTGTAGCTTAGTTTTAATTATTTGTTAATTTAAAAACTTAGTTTTAATTAATTGTTAATTTAATAACTTAGTTTTAATTAATTATTAATTTTATAATTTATTTTAATAATGAATTAAAATTATAAATTTTAATAATTATTAACTTTAACATTATATTTTAATTTATTTTTAAAAAATTAAACTAAGATGTAACATATTTTGTTGTTAATAATATAATTTAATTTTGTTTAAATTTTAATTTTGGTCATTATTATGTTTTAAATAAAGAATAGTATACCTTTCAACACATTTTACTCCATAGCAAACTGCTTGGGCTTTTAAAGAATCCATGTAAGTGGTCGAGTTCAAAACCAGCAGGCACATTGCGCCGGCAGGCACGGGCCCTCGTGGGAGGCTTACGGGCGTGTTCAGGCAACGCAAGCACACATAGGAAGCGTCATGCAGGGTCCTGTTCAGGCATCCATAGGCATCCCGGCGGGGCAGGCTCCGGTGGGCGGCAGCGGGGTGGGTGGTCTGCTCCAGCAAAGCGGGCAGGCATCCAGTTTGGTTTTTTTTTTAAATTTTTTTAATTATTCTAGCAGCTTTTTTCGGTGAATTATTCAGCCGGGAAAAATTTCTGGTGGATTTTTTACGCCGAAAAAAATTTTCGTCGCTCATTTTACCATCAAATAAATTTTTGTCAGACATCAGCCAGAAAACTTTCAAATCTGTCGGAAAATGAATAATTTTTCACCGAAAATTTGCGGGTAGTATGTTATTTTCATGTAGAGTTGATTATTAAATTATTTTTTATTCTAGATGAATTTTAAGGGGCTTTTATTTTTCCTTTGTTAAGATTACAATTCTGAGAATTTTGATATATTAAATATAATTTTTTAATCTAAAATGAATTTTTTGTTAATTTTTAAAGATCCTAGGTCAATTATATACATGAATCTTGGGTTCATTAAATGATAGACCAAATGTAGTGAAATTTGAAATATAGGTAAATAAATACATGTGCTTCGAAACCAATAGATTGGGACTCATCAAAGCCTCCCCTAAGTTTCATAATTAATCATAAATGCTGAATATGTAGTTTTAATAATTTGTTGTAGGAGCAATATTAATTGGATTTGGGAAAAATCAATGGCAAAATAACCCTTGCACAAATATAAACACATCAAAAAAATTTATAAGAAATTATAAATACTTTAAGAGTTATAAAATATTTAAAGTTATGGGTCCAAAATGGACACATGACTTTGGAAATTCAAATCACAAAAATCTTGAGCTCACAATGTCTCAAGAAAATTATAGTAGGTGAATAGTATGCTAAAAAATCAACCCTCCAAAATTGAGCTCAATTGGACCATTGAATCATGAAAATAAAGAAAATAAGGAAATGTACATCTCTAATTTTCTGAATATCTATTGGTCAAAAGTTTTTAGATATTATTTTTGAAAATAGTAGGGCTCAATCCCTTTCCAATGAGCCTAAGATTACTCAATTAATAGTTTATTTGATTTTTTTGTGAATTTTGAAAGTTTATAATCATTTAAATGATTTTTTAAACCATTTAATGTCTCGCACCTTTATAAACAAATCATGCATAATGATTGGAAATGTGGTGTTGCATTCCCATGCTCAAGGACGCATGGCAACATTTGGTGGATCACTTAAACACATCTGATACTAGATCAAACCATTCAATTCAAATTTCAAGTGATCCTACAGCTCCAAATTAGCCACGTCACCTCGTACAATCCGCTGGACGGGCCGCATTTGAATCCATCTTCTCAACATAAGTGATTCATGGGGCTAGGCCGTCCGATCAACCGATCAAACAGCTCAGATTTCTTTGATCCATTTTGTTCAAAATAAACTAAATCTTTAAATACTTATAAGATCTAACCATCCAAATTTGATGAAATTTGAAATAGAGGTTCATGGCACCCTAATCTTTCAATGTCTGGAGTTTTGATGCTCTATTCGTTCAGATCTTTTACAAAATTTAATATGAATTTAAAACTTCAAGTGGGTATAATTATCTAACTAGTGGATAGATTTGTAAGATCTTAGACTCTATGTATTACTTAAAGTATCCTTTTCAACTTCCTAGAAGACTCCAGGAGCTGAATTGCATTGTATCAAAAGATAGCTTGGGATTATCCTTTATCTCTCCTTTTCTCTCTCTCTCTATTGATTGTTTGGGATTTTGTTGAACTGAAGGAGGCTAGAGGGAACTATGGGGGAGCGAAAGAATACACTGTGAAAATGAAATGGTTTGCTCAACCCTTTTCACAAGGGAAGAGCGTGTATTTATAAGAGAGAGAAAATAGGATAGAGGGCTTAGATTTTACCACATAAGCTAAGGCCCACAACCATTACAGTTAGGGATAGACTAATGGGATCCAAGGGAAGGTTCTAGACATTTTAAAAGAATATGGTTAGTTATTTGTTATGGTTGTGTTGCAAATCTAGGCCCAAGGACCATATTTTGATAATGACAAACAGTATTGTTTCTTTATCACTAATATTCTTGCATATCTATTTTGTTGCCCTACTCACTAATATTTCAGGTCAACAAGTCCACTAGCATTATCAATCAGCTCAAGATTAGGTAGACTAGGGTTGAGTATGTCTGTAATTTTAATTTCAAATACTTTTTTCTTTCTTGAGTCAAATCATTTGTATAGTGGATACTAAGCTGAGTAACCTTGCACATACACACTCAAGGGAGCGAGTTGGTGAGTTAGAGAAATTTTTTGTTTTTAAACTAATTATATATTAAAATTTATATCATACTGGATGATCAATTGAAAATTAAAAACCCTAATTAGGGTACCCCTATTAATTAAGAGTGATTAAACTAATCATACTGTATGATCCATATCATATAAGATGATTAGTTAAGATTGTGAAAAATAGCTTCCAATCACAATTTAGGTAATATTTTAATGTTGAGTTTTTATTCTAATAGTCCAGGATGACTGGATGATTTAAGAATATCATGCCTAAATTGATCCTATGATTAGGGGATTAATTATAATCAAATTACAAGATCAGATCGTATAGGATGATCAGTGATGATTATACTAGATGACCGAAAGATACATGGGATAATACTTGATCATCCTGTATCGTCCTAGATGAAAAGCTATAATTTTCTTCTAATCATACTGGGTCATCACACTGGATGACCCAAGGAAAGTTTAGGATGACAATTAAATCGCCACCCATCGTCGCCCTTCGTACTGGATGATTAGTATAGTATCTTGAACAAATCATACAGTACGATCGCAGAATCGTACTCGACGATCAGCACAAATGCATGAGCTATTCATATAGGATAAAGTGGAACGTACTGGCTAAAAGGGTGTTTGTACTAATCATACAGGATGATTTATCGATCATATTGGACAATCTTTGACTGCAAGTTAAAAATTAGGGCTTCTTCTGGAGGCTCTCTATTTAATCTCTTACATTATCTTATAAGAGATATTTTTTGTAGACTTGGTCTTAGAGAGAGATTAGAGAAGGAAGAGAGAGAGAGCTTGGGAGAGAGAGAGATTTTTGTAAGGGGGAGTTGTGAGGGACTTACAAAGGTTACTCTAACCAAAGTTTTCATCATCTTCTTCAAGCTGCTTTCTTGGTTTCCTTGGTGGATCTGGGGGAGACATTATTTAGCATCAGATCAAGGTTCTCTACCTACTCCAGGAGGGAGTAAAAGGATTCAGGTTCTCTACGTACTCCAAGAGGGAGTTAAAGGATTCAGGTTCATTGTTTACTCTAGGAGGGAGTAAAAGGATTCAGGTTCTCTGCCTTTATTAGGAGGGTGAAAAAGATTTAGGGTACTCTGCCTAACTAAGCCGATGGAAGAGATTTCTGTAAGGGTTTTTTCGCCTAGCTGTGGGGGCTAAAGAAGAGACACTGAGAGGTCTAGCGCAATACTCGGTGGAGGCCCTCCGGAGGGTGGACGTAGCTCAGATTTGATTAAACCACTATAAAATCCTTTGTGTTCATTCTTTTAGTTTTCTATATTTTTAATTTCCATATTTTTCTATGTTTTACTTTGTGGATGAAAAACTTTGATTTTGTTATTGTGAAACTAATCTACTTCCGCATTAAAGGTTTTAAATTTTGTTAAAGAATTTTAAATTACCAATTCACCCCCCCCCCCCCCATCTTGGTTAGCCTCGGGCTAGTTCTTAGAGGTTTAATAACCTTTACAAACTTTCAAGTGGTATCAGAGCAAGACTCAAAAATTAAGTTTTAGAACACTTCTAAAAAATGATTAATGGCTAACTTTGGAAATTGTAACACCACGAAAGGATATTCCATCACACGACCACCTTTATTTTATAATAATCCTCTTGATTTTTAGAAAATTTGCATGCTTGCCTTTTTACAATCTATAAATTATTGCATGTGGATGGTAGTTCAGGAAGGATATTCTATAGCCTCATGATTTTTTAATGGCATTAAAACTAAACTTGCTTTTTTTAAATGGAGCATAGAAGATAGAAATTTAGCCCAACTGAATGCAAAATGTTTGAACTATTTTTTCTGTGCTTTAAAATTAAAAGATTACATTCGTGTTTCTACTTGCACTACTTGTAAGGAAATTTGGGACAAACTCTGCATAACTTATGAAGGAACTAATGAAGTAAAATAATCTAGGTTGAATATTCCGCTTCATGATTATGAACTCTTTTGCATGAAATCTAGTGAATCAATTTCTGAAATGTATACTAGGTTCACTCAGTTTGTTACTTCCCTGCATAGCCTTAGGAAGTTATATTGCCCAAGTCCTTTGGTTAAAATAATAAATACTGGATTTAAGATTACATGTAGGCACAATTTTAATCTTATGCGATAACACTAGTGCCATCTGCATTTCAAAGATTCCAATCCAACACTCCAGGACTAAACACATAGACATAAGCACCCTTTCATTAGGGATCATCTTACCAAATGAGACATAGAGCTTCACCATGTAGCCACCAAAAATAAACCTGCTGATATCTTTACAAAACCTCTGGCTTTTGAAACCTTTAGCACCTTAAGAACCAAATAAGGTGTGATAGATATTCATGCTTAAAATTGATGCTTTCTATTTCTATTTGTTTATTTGTATGTTTATTTCTATTTATGTGTTCCTATGTTATGCTTTTGATTTTCTATCAATTTCCTTCAGTGTTTTTAAAATCAGATCACTGCTCACTTTTGTTGTTGATTTTGTTTTAAATGACATTTTTGCCTTATTTTTATTTAGAATCATGTAAGCAATGATTCAGTCCTCCAAAATAGTTAAAGAAAGAAATATTACTAATTTTTTCTCTTCCTCTAACTACTTTAGTAATGTATTTTCTTTTTGAATCAAAATTTATTTCAAATTAAAAATTAGAATTTGAAATAGAGATCTATTTTATCTTCCTATAATAAATCTATCTCATATGAGTGATGTTCCAAGTCAATAAATCTCTTTTAAGTTTCCTTAATCAAGCTATTTACATTTATCATATGGATAGAAGTCTGTTTTGTGGTTTACCCTTCCTTATATAAGAGAGTGAGTTTATCCTCTCTTATATTTGGAAGATAATCTCACAACTAAGAAATTTTTTAAAGATTTAGAAAGGAAGAAAGAATGCAAAAATTAAAAAGATGCATAATGACCGCCAAATAATTGCAAGATGCATGAAGTGCATCAAAAATTAAAAGATGTGCAATGTGCACCAAAAGCTGATAAAGAGGTACAAAATGAGCCCATTAAGAGTTAGCTTGTCTTTCTTTCAAATCCTGAAAATCTTAGAAGACTCAATGTGCCAATTGATATCTCCTACACTTGAATTTGAAAATCATGATTTCTAATTAATTACTTAACAATATTATTCTACTAGATTTTTTTTCTAAAATGAAGGATGAAATGATTATGTTTCCTATCTAATTTCTTTTTTTATTTAGATTTTTGTTTAAAAAGGATTTTGACCGGTAAGGAGTACGAGCTAGGGTTAACAAGATTGAATTTCTAGCCTTTCTAAATTTCAATGTTGTCAATTCTAACTGGTTTTCTAAATTTAATAATGAGGTAATTTTATCATTTATTGGGAGTATATCGATTAAAAAAACCTTGGTTTTTGTCTTATTATTATTTTTATTGTATTTTTTTATTAGTTTTCTATTATTTTTGTCTTGATTTTTATTTTTGAACCCTTCTTGATCATCACATTCCATTCTCTAAGTTCTTCAATTTTTGTTCACATCATCCAGGATGATTCACATCATACTATATAATCTTAACAAAAATTCACCTGTTTGATCATGGCACATCCAACGGCTGATATCAATCAATTATTAGTGATCGTCCCATATGATTCATATTTCGTACTGAATGATCCACGTGGCAGGAGTTGTTGGACTATTTGAATGCAATCAGGCTTCCATTATGACAAATCATCTAGGATGATCCATGAGTTCATCCTATATGATCTAGTTAGTCAACGATCATATAGGATGACTCCTTCGGATGATCATCCTATGTCGAATCATCCCGCATGATGTTTGATCGTACTGGATGATCAGACTACCTTTTTTGACCCATCATCAAGTTGAATTAATAACACCATATCGTCATGTATGATCTCATGATTGTCCATTATGATATGGCTGATTCTATTTAAACAGCCTAAAATCAAGTTTTTTTCTTCACTCAAAACATTCCACCCCTCCTTCTCTCCAACTTGAGCACTCTTACTCTTACAATGGTGAGTGGTAAAAGATCTTAAACACTTGCTGGAAGCTCATTTAGGGGTGCTATTGATCCTCATTTCTCTGAGGAACCTAATGAAGCAGCCTACAGCCACTATAAAATTGCTGGCATAACCCCCTCAAAGATCATCAATCAAAATGTTTTGAACTTTCAGGCACTTGATCTATTTTCCTGAATAACTCTTAGCTTCCTTCTTACTCTAGCCTTACTATTTAATTCTAAACTCTTGTTTGAATTCTTCTCCAACTTTACATTAATAATACATGTACAGCCTTATAATCATAAGTTAATCGAAGGCCTGTCGAGATAACCTACCAAGATATTTATGACCTCATTCACCTTTCTACCACTGGAGACAAGATCCACATTTTGGCTTTAGATCCAGATTTTAATTGGGCTCCTGCTAAAAATATTCTTAGGGAAACTAAAATCAACTACCATGTACCCAGGTCAACACCTTACTTAAGGATGCCTGAACTATCCAGCACATACTTTGTAATTCCATTATTCCTAAAGTTGGGAATCAGATTCATATTACACCTATTCTTTCACTGATAACTTACTACATCATGGCTGACCTGGACTTTAATGCATCTGATCTTATAATTCACTATATTGAACATCTAACCTGCATTAGAGATCCTGGCCACAAAAGAAAGCCAAACCTAGCCCTAGGATATCTCATTTCCTTTATCCTTGAATCAAAATAAAATCTTCAGTTTCCAGCTCCACCTGATCACCACCCTTTTTTCTATTCCAATAGCTCCTTCCACACTGTTTATAGAACTCGTCATCACAATGTACGCGAGGAGCCTGTGGAAGAGGAGGAAGAACCTATTCCTATACCTATTCCTATCCGCCAGTAGTCTTAGACTGATCAACTGGTTTAGTGATTTAATCAGTAGGAGGCTCATTTTGACTCCTACGTAGTTGAGCAGTAATAGCAGTATAACCAAGACTTAGCTTGCTTCGATGCCTATGTAGTACGACTACAGTAGCAGTATGACAAGGATATGGCCTAGTTTGGTGAGCAGTTTGCCTCTCTTCACTGCTACTTTCAGCCGCCACCACCACCTCCTCTTTATCAGGGTCCCTATAGGTTTTAGTTTATTTTTATTTCTATTTATTGTTCTCTTTTGTGATGTACTTACTTTGTTTTGTTTAGTGTTTACTTTATTCATCTTATGATGTCAAAAGGGGGAGTAGTGAGCTGTTTGTATCCTATAATTTAGTGAAATTTACTTTATTTTTTCTTATCTATTTTATTTCAGTGAAATTTACATTATTCTATTTTTTCTTTTGTCTCATATTTCCTTAATAATAATAATAATAATAATAATAATAATAATAATAATAATAATAATAATAATAATAATAATAAGAGAAAAAAGAGAAAGAAAAATTAAAATTAAAATTAAAAAAAAACTTTCATTGCTTTCAATATTTGAAACAATAATATTTGTCATTATCAAAAAGGAAAAGATTGTTACAAATATGGGCCCAACTATTATAATTTTGATGATAACAAATATTATTATTTCGTTATCACTAATATTCTTATATATTTGTTTTGTTGCCCTACTCACTAATATTTTAGGTCTACAAGTCCATTGGCAATATCAATCAGCTCAAAATGTGTAGACTAAGGTTGAGTATGTCTGAAATTTTAATTTAAAATACTTTTTAATTTCTAGAGTCAAATCATGCATCTAGTAGACACTAAGCTGAGTAGCCTTGCACATACACACTCAAGGGAGTGAGTTGGTGAGTTAAAGAAATTTTTAGTTTTTGAACTAATCATACAATACGATTTATATCGTATTGGATAATCAGTTAAAAATAAAAAATTCTAATTAGGGCACCCCTATTAATTAAGAGTGATTAAACTAATCCTATTCGGTGCGCTTGGCCTCTGGTGATCGGGCTTCTCCTGTAGCTGTTCATAGTGTTTACTGTTAGATTTTTGTTTTTGGTTTCAGATTTGATTCTCTTGGCTTTCTCGGTTCTTTATAGTTAGCCTGCGGCCTTCGGCCTTTGGGTCTTTTATTCTGTTTCTCATAATGGAGACTGGTCCATCATCTTCCACTCCCTCTCCTTGGGTTATTCCTCCATCAGATGCTATGGGAGCTAATAAAGGTTTTTTTTATGTTGCTGGTAACGATTCCATCCCTAAATCTCATTCCTTTTGTGATGTTCTGGCAAGTAATATGTGATTGAATGTATCTATTTTTTCTTTTACTAAATTCACAGTTAAAGGTGTTCCTACTTTGGTGATTTCTGATGAAGATATTTTTAAACTTGCTTCTCCTTACCAATTTACGTTAGTTGAGTTGTTCTCTTTGAAGCCTCCTAACCAAGATTTTATTAGGGTTTTCTTTGATAATCTGAAACTTTGTGGTATGTTTTCTATTGGTTTTTTGGATGGTAGGCATGTCACTATTCAACTTTCTAATGATTTGGATTATAGTCAAATTTTTACTAGGCAGTTATATTACATAAATTATTATCAAATGAGATTACTTAAGTGGACTCCTTTTTCGATATTAAAGAGGAGTCCCCTATAGTCCCCATATGTCTTTCATTTCCAAATTTGAGACTTCATTTCCTTAACTCTCATGTTTTGCATGCTTAGGGATCCATATTTGGTAGACCCCTTCAAGTAGATAAAGCTACTGCCTCAAGGTCTCGACCTTCTATGGCCAGGATTCTTGTTGAATTAGATATCACCAAAAAAACATCTTAGAGAGGTGTGGCTTGGGTTAGAGGGTGCTGGTTATCTATAAAAAGTTGATTTTGAAAATATTCATAATTTCTGTTCTCATTGTAAGGCGCACGATCATTCGATCAATGAATGATATATGGTTCACCCTAACCTTAGAAAATGAAACAAGGAGGCAAAAGATGTGGGCCCCTCTAATATGAATGAATCTAATGATTTAGATGGCCCTACTCATTTACAAGTCTGCAATGTTAATATGGCAATCTCGGATAACAGTGAAACTATACCTATGGACAATCCTAGTTTTGACCAGGAAGCAACTCCTCCTATACTGGGATCTCATATTATGGCCCAAATGGATGAATTGATTACTCAAAACAATAAAGGTAATTGCACTTTTCCTACTAGTATGCCTAGGGAAAAAGGTTCCCATATTGAAAACATGGAGAATAAACTACAACTTATAGAAAGTGGTGATGTTTTGGTCCAAAAACAATGTACTTTAAACCATGACAATGGGGACCAAACCAAGAATGAGGGGGGTAATGAGGATAACCATATGGAGGAAGGAGAATTTGTGCCTAATAAGGATGCTTCAAAAATAGGAAAGTCTAAAGGTACTTCTGAAGTTTCATTGTTATCCCCTAATCAGAAACAAATTGCCAATAATGATCCGGAGGGTTACACCAAAACTGGTAAGAAGAAAATTAAAAATACTAAACCTTTAGATGGTCAAGCATCTAGGGTCACCAGCTTCCAATTTATTTTCTTCCAATGGTTAAACCCATTATTTGGAATGATTAGGGGTGAGGGTAATCTCCCTTCTAGAGTTAGAGTTAAAAATTTATGTAAGATTCACAACATAAATGTTTATGTTTTACTTGAGCCTTTAACTTCTTCTGCTAAGCTAGATTTGATTCATATTAACTTGGGTTTTAATTGGTCCTTTAGTAATTGCTCTAATAAGATTTAGATTTTTTGGAAACATTGGGTAAACTTAAGTATTTTGAATGACTACCCTCAAATTGTGCACACTAGTATTAATTTCTTATAATTCTCTTATTATACCTCCTTTATTTATGCTTCTTGTTCTAGGATTGATAGAAGAATTTTGTGGAATCAAATCACTAATTTTGCTTCTAATATTGTAGAGCCTTGGTTGGCTAATGGTGATTTTAATATTATTAATAATGTCTCTGATAGAGTTGGTGGGAACTCTCCTAACTTCAATGCTATGGAAGATTTTAATGATATGATTTTAAACTTTAACTTACATGATATTGGTTTTACTGGCAATGCTTTTACGTGAAATGAAGGTATTATGTGGCAAATTTTAGAACGTATTCTTTTTAATAATTTATGGATTTCTAAGTTTCGTAGTACTCACATTGAGCATTTATCTAGAACTTTATCTGATCACTCACCTGTTCACATGAATATTTCCTTGCATTACAATAACAATCCTTCCTCTTTTAGATTTCA
Organism: Dendrobium chrysotoxum; assembly: GCA_019925795.1. Lineage (NCBI taxonomy): Eukaryota > Viridiplantae > Streptophyta > Magnoliopsida > Asparagales > Orchidaceae > Dendrobium > Dendrobium chrysotoxum. Next base: position 27,452,195 of record CM034298.1, on the reverse strand, counting down.
AAACATGTGGATTCTTCATGATTCTTTTTTTAATATGGTCAAAGATAATTAGCATGCTCCTTTGTTTACCTCTAATAATATTGTTGGTATGATTAGATATTGGTTTAAGCTTAAGGCTTAAGCAGAAGCTGAATTGGTGGAACAAAACTATTTTCAAGAATTTATTTTCTAACATTGTGAGAGCTAAGAGTCAAATTATCTCGGCTAACATCAAGGACATGAATGATTTTTCTGGTGAGAATCTTTCTTTATTGAATGAGGCCAATGATATCTTATTTAAACTTCAGTAATAGGAAGAAGTTTAC